>CAWUFW010000320.1:1187500-1555000 GCA_963921515.1 Calotriton arnoldi | reverse complement strand
TCAACGTTTGCAACCAGGTAATGCTCCTGGGCCATATGGCTATGGTGCTGAATTTTATAAGGCTGTTGGTACACAGCTGGCTCCTGTACTGGCACAACTCTTCAACACGTTTAGTGCTTGTGGGGCACTGTGCCTAGCTAGTATCGCTGTGATCCCAGGCAAAGATCCCAAGCATTGCACGTCATATCGCCCGATCTCCCTCTTGAATGTTGACGCAAAAAGCTTCACAAGCGTTCTGGCACCCAGACTGGCTCCATATGTTCAGGGGTTAGTTGATCCTGACCAAACCGGGTTTGTTTCAGAATGGAGGTGTAGTGACAACCCAAAACGGTTGTGCTATTTATTGGACAAGGTGCAACGTTCACAGGTGCCGGCTCTCCTTTTGTCGATTGATGCTGAAAAGGCTTTTGACTGGGTTTGTTGGCCCTACCTACACTTGGTTCTCAAGTGTATGGGCTTCGGCCTGCGATTCCGTCAATGGGTTCATTGTTGCTACCCCTCCCCCCAGGGCTAGAGTGGGGGTAACTTAAGTGCTGTCCATGCCTTTCGCCGTCACCCGTGGGACTGGGCAGGCCTGTCACCTATCGCCCCTGCTCTTCGCTCTGTGTATGGAGTTTTTTGCAGAACGAAGCCGCGGCATCCCTCAAATTACTGGCATCCATATGGGTGGCAGGGAACATAAAGTTATGTTGTACGCACACAACGTCCGTCTGACTCTAACTCACCCCCATACTTTACTGGAGGCAATGATTGACACTTCTGCCCAAAAATTCTTTATGTAATGCAAACCCTTCTCCTACAAACCCCATGAATACTAGACCAGCTACGATCCCTTATCTGGGACTTTACCTGAGAGGGCAAGCGTGCAAGGATGGCCAAGGCCCGCACGTATTTTCCACAATCGACTGGTGGTCCCGAACCTGCAGTGCTATTACAAGGGCCGCGCAGCTACGATATATGGTGGAATGGTCTCGCCCCTGCACTGAAAAACATTGGTGTTTCATTGACCAGGTTGTCGCTGCCATCCACATTTGGAAGGTGCCCTGGCCGCCAAAGCTCTCTAGGCCAGCTCCCCGGTGGTGCGAGCCACTGTTTGGGTTTCGGATAGAGTACAATTAGAACAATGCCTGTCCACACCTCATGTCCCCACAAACACCGATGATAGGCAATCCGGATTTCCCTCCGGCTGCCAAGGGGACTGCTTTCATAGCCTGGCAGGAGGCCAACTGCAAGTGAGTAGGAGATCTTTTTGATGTTGGGGGTCTTATGGACTTCCCAACGCGTCAATCAGCATTTGGTTTCACTGAGGCACCTCACTGGCAATACATGGGCGTTTGCTATTAAGTGACGCAGCATTGGCTTCGTCCACGTTAGCCGAGTGCTTACGCCATTTGAGAAGTGGCTTCTCACTTGCTCTTCTGACAAGAAGATCCTGCAACTTTCTTCTCACTCCTCAGACTCCTTTGAAATCTGCTGCGCGAACCGGAGGGGGAGGGGGGAGTGTGAGCGTACTTTTTATGGACAAGGAGTGGAACTATATTTAGCATCGTGTTCAAGCCTCCGCCCTCCACATCACTGGTAAGGAGATGTTCCTGAAGATTGCCCACTATTGGTATTTCACTCCAGCCAGGATCGCTGTCTGAGAGCAGAGCAAGGATGGAAATTGTTGGCGCCGATGTGGCCAGCATGGCACCCATATGCACCAGTTATGGCAGTGTCACAAACTGGAATACTTCTGGGAATGGGTACTGCAGGCGGTGAACACTATATTCAATACTGACATTCCTAGATATCCTAGCTACATACTCCTGGGTCTCTCAAATCCTATAACCTATCCATTGAAATCGTGTAGAGGCAGTGCGATTGCTCTGGCACTGGGATCTGCTATTCAAGTTCTTTTTAAATGGGGTACAGAGGTCATACCAACACGCTTAGATTGGCTGCACAAATTATAGGAAATACTGGAAATGGAGAAGTTAACGGCAGTCGCTACGCCCAACTTTCCCCAATTTGACAAAATGTGGCAACCATGCATTCAATACCTCTCTGAGGAATACCACGAACTGTCTTTTCAGCTATATCTGCGGATTCTCCGATTAACCTCATCAAAGGACCCTCAATCATAATTGTCGCCCTTGCGACAGCTACTTCATTCATTTCAGCCACTACATGTCCTGAATGGTATTGCACCCCTCCCTACACCCGGCATTCCTTCTGTCCTTCCCCATCTCTTTAATTATTTTGTGTTCTCCCTCCTATTGATACATATGTCTTACAGTTAAGTGACCCACCGATTTGGCTGCTGATGTATCTCACGTTTTTTCAATTAACAATAAAAAGATCTAAAACCTAAAGATGCATGGTGATTGTTTTGATTCTTCAAGATAACGTGAGTTTGGGTTTGAATGGCTGTTTCCGGATGAAGCATAAAGAAATTACGCTGTGATCCTAAAAGCCATTGTTACTGTTTCGTAGTTCAGTTAACCAATGTGAATGGGAAAAGAATTGGGCTTTGCCTGTTGCCAGAGCAGTCAGGAAGCACTCAATCAGCTTTCGATGAAAAGACTCTTCAAACAGCGAGTGATCTGATTAATCTTCAAGTATCGGACGGACGTTGGTGTAGAGCGAATACTAATACATTTTGCCTCACTAACACTTTCATTACTGACCTCCCTCAACAGTTCACGTAGTAATGTAATATAACTAGATCAGTTGGAGGTGAGCCGCAAAGAGTGTGACATAGCTGTAGGCGATGCGTGATATAAATATAAGGATTTATTGGTACACATTCCAAAAACATGTATTTTATTGTCACCCACAGAAATTTATTGTGAAAGAATCTCTTATTTGAGAAAGAATTGGATGGCCTAAATTATTAAGTCAAGTAATATTGTCCTGAGGAAGATCTCATTCAAATTTGGAGCTTCCATAAGAGATTGAAACGCGTAGGCTGCACAATGGATTGATCTCATGCCTTGTGAATATATGAATCCCTCATTTTTACATAAAAAGAATAGGGTGTCCCATTGACATTATAAGGACACCACCTTAGGGAACAACCGTAAATAAGTTGTGAACTGTTTCAGTCGTCAAACATTGTGGTGTTACTATGTTATTTAGAAATGTCTTCTGTTTTTCAGTCATTGTGTATATATACACTTGTAGTTCTGTATGATTTATGTAGAATGTATTTGTTGTCACAACATAATTTTCAAGGCTAATATCTGGGGATTGTGGCTTGAGTTTTTGAGTTTGTGTTTTTGCAATTTGCTGCAACAAGTTAATTAAATTTCCAATGTTGTAGGAAAAAGAATAAGATTTAATCTGTGGCGAGTGAGGGTGATTCTTGTATGTAAACTTTCTAAAAGTGGCATTTTCAGAGTTCTAACTTAAAATCCGACTTTACTATTAAAGATGATTTTAAATGATCTATTAGTTAAATTTAAACAGCATAGGTCTATCTGCTCCAAATCCAAAGTTAGCACTTGATACATGTAATAAGCTAACCCAGTGTTAGTAAGTAGGAGAGATGGGCCTTACAACAGTGAAAAACGACTTTAGGTGTTTCTCACAGCCAAGGCGTGTAAAATGTAAGTACACTTTTTTTTTTTTTTTAAATACAGTGCACCCTGCCCTATGAGTCTTTAGTGCCTACCTCATGGGTGACTTTTATACGCAATGTTCCCTATAATTTTCTCTATGTTCGCAAACAAACTTTGCGTAGGCATTTTTCTCAGTAACAATCTTGTGCAACCAAGTGAGAGTTGGCTATCAGGTGAAGCAGAGTGAAGAAGCTGCCCCCTTCCAGGAAGGGTTTTGGATTTTCCTCAATTTTTCATAATAACTAGTGCAATTGATCTGTTCTAAACTTTACTAAAGAATTTCCCCTAGTTCCTTCAAACTTTTTTTTTATGGCTGGAATTTTCTTTCCAATAGTTTTTTTAAATGACTAAATCACAAGTGGTTTAAGTAGAGTGCAAACGTTGGAGTCTGTTATGGACTCATTTGGATGAGGTGTGGCTTCTGTCACTAAATATACATATGGCCTAGAATCACACTTGTGATTTCCTTCTCTCCCTGGTCTTTTTGGTCCTCTTTGTCCTTGCTCTTCATGGTCCTGGTCTTCACGGTCCTGGTCTTCCTGGCTGTGATCCTCCTGATCCTAGTCCTTCTAGCCCATGTCCTACTGGTTGAGATCTTCTTGATCATTATAGTCCTGGTTCTCCTGATCATGTTCCGGTTCCTCATCATGGTCATGGGCCTCTGAGTCGTCCTCGTGGTTTGCCTTCTTCTGGTTCAGGTCCTTTCCCCTTTCTTGACCCTTCTGCTCTGATTCTGGACCTGATGGTTCTTGTCATCATAGCCTGCTCCTCATTGGCCTGGTCCTCTTGGTCCTGGACCATCTGGTAGTCCTGTTGTTCGAGATCCTTCTGGTCATCTTCTTTCTGGTCCTTGTCTTGGTCCTTGTGGCCCTAGTAATGCTGATTGGGTTTCCTAGTGGTCAGGTTCCTGTCCTTTCTGTTCTACTTACAATATAGAGACCAAGTAGTTCCTCATGCCACGAGAGACAAGTTCTGTCAGTCCTTCGCTTCTTAACCAGCAAAATTTTGTATGCTGGAATTGTTGAGCACATGCTTGTGGTGATAAAAGCATTGTTCAAAGCAAGCCAAACTGCAAACCTCAGATGCAGTATGCCATTTCTATAAAAAGCTTGGAATGGCTCATGGTGTCACCCGTGACAAAGGTAGGTACACCGGGCAGCAAAACCTTTAGAAAGACGAATGGTGAAATTGCAGCCCCAGGGATTTCCTCTACAATGCAGCGAAAGCATACCAGACAAAATGGTTGGTACTTCACAACTCTGAGATTTCTAAGTGTGAATAACGTATCCAGTAAAAGTTTTTCTGGGGCTTGTAGTCCATTGTATCATTTAGAAAATCAGGGATACCAGTCCCGAATGAGTGCTGTATACGTTCGCAGGAAATAAAAAAGAACATTACTGAAAGGTGTTCTGAAAACAGCATTGCTCTACAAAACAATATCACACAAGTTTTTTTAAAAGAAAGTTATGTGCTTACATGGGAGCAGCCCTTAAATTAACATATCATGGTTGGTGTTTTACAAGCATGCACACTCTTAAATTACTACTCTCAAGAAGCATGTGCATTTTTCGTATACAGTAGTAAACCACAAAAAATAAGTATTTAGTCCCCAGGCAAGTCTGCAGATTTTTTTAAAGGGACTTTGCTGAAGGATGTAAATTCAGCAATAGGCACATTGATTGCTGATACTTATGTGAATGAGTTTAGATACGTCTGACACAGCTGTAATCCTGGTGGGGTGGAGCGAGGTTCTGCACAGAAAGTTGAAGTCACTTGTGATGGATACAAAAATTGCACAGAGTCTACAATGCATCTTCTATATCGCAATACATGCGCCCAGAAATATTTGTCCGCAGGATGATCCACGCAGATGTTACCTGGCAGTCACTACTCAGCCACTTAAGTGGTAAAATTAACAACCGCAATGGACCCCCCCCCCCCCCATAACTTCTCTCTGACATCAGCAAAAATTGAGAGGTTTGATGTGCAGGCAAGACCTGGAAGTACAAGGGAATGGACACTGCCTGGTGTTGGAGGTCACATGTTGTTTTAGTTGCACTTCGACTTCTTGTGTAGAATCTTGGGACATGTAGTTTGAGTAGTGAGGAAATTGTTAGCTTTGAATCCTGTCTGTGGTAAGGAACGAGTTAAAGAATAATATGCTGACCTCTAGTCCTAAGGCAGAATTTGAATACAAAGGGTCTGCTGAAATAAGGAGCAGATTAATAGAGTACCTTACCCTGTGACCTTCTTTGCAAGGAGCAATGTATACAAGCCTGCACCGAAATGCATTCGTATTTCCCAGTAAAGTTCAATATTGTCCACAGAGAAGACATGTTCGTTTCTGGAAAACGCACGATAAAAAAAACAACAACACTGGAAAGCACTGCCTGAATTAAGTTACACTTGCTCTACAACAATTATCAGTTGCTGCTGTGTGATCCAAAATGAGGGGCCCTGCTGAAGCAGGCTGGCATGCATAGGCTAAGCTTTCTCATCTTTATTTTTTGCAGTTATATAAAGCACAAACTCAGACTAAAGGCATTGGAGCGCTTTACAGGAGCACCGATTACATTACACAATCGCAGGATGGTGAGCCAACGCCGTGATTCGGGCCTGACTCCCCAGTTCGAAACACTGGCTATATTGGCAATTTCTCTGCCTGATCAAGTGGCTAAAGGTGACCAGCCTGGAATGAGGCAATTAAATAACAAGGGAAAACTTGATAGCCAGTAGCCTGAAGGAGAGCGCATGATTACAGCAATACCAGACAATCTACTTGACTAGAGAATCAAAAAGAACAATCTCATTTAAGAGGCTACGTGTACGCATCAGCTTAGAAGTGAACTTTAGTTTTTTTTTTTTTTTTTTTTTAAATAATGCGGCAATGCACAGATATAGCAGGTACTCCACGCTCTCGGCTGAGTCCAGACAGCGTTTCTTGGGTTTGTTAGTTATGTGTGCGCGGCCTGATAGTCCCTGTGCATGGCAGAGCAGAGAAGACTGTGCACGCTGCAGGAAACATAGCTTATAAGTATAAAAAGGGAAGGTTTAGTTGGACCGGCAAAAAGTTTATTTTGCCAGATTGTAAGACTGTGCGAGCTCCCGCATGCACTTTGCAGGAAACATAGCTTATAAGTATAACAAGCATTGGCATAGCCAATAGGTCTCGCCTTTGGGACCTTATAAGTATTTAGTTATGCAGTACAATATCCTCGGTGCAACAACATTAACTTTTGCATGGCTAAACAGTTATAAGGTCCCAAAGGCGAGACCTATTGGCTATGCCAATGCTTGTTTGAGTGGCAGCGGAGGGGAGGGACTGATGCACCCATGCAGTCCTTTGAAGATTAGACTATTTACAATGTCCGGCCTCTGGGAGGGGTGTAGATAAACAGGAGAGGCAATAAGGAAGTCTAAGTAGATGTATAGGTGTGACACGTATGGAGTTTAAATACATATACAAAGAAGTCCTGCTCACGGATGGAAAGATGGGCAAAGGAGGGCCTTCAGAAGGCGAGGAGATTACAGCTGAACCCCTCTGAGCTGACGTCACCGCTGCTGTAAAACAAAGCCCATTGACTCAATTAGTGGAAGCGCAAACAAATGAGGGTGATAAAAAAACAATGACCACCCTTAAGTGCTCCTCCGCACACACGTTCTCTGCTGACCCAACAATCGCGTCCGCTTGTCACAGAGGGTCAGTAAATACGATTATCAGATGACCTTTGATTTGTTAACCATCATATCGCCACCTCATCTCCTGCTTGTTCGGGAATATTCTAGACGGGGATAGTCCAATGAGTTATTCAGCCACGGCCTTTGTCTTTTTACATAACTGCCAGACAACAGATGAGATTTATTATTTGACACTGCACGGTAGTTTAAATAAAACACAACTGTTAGTGGCGTTCTCAACCTCATAAACAAGAACAAAGCAGGTTCTACCATAAATGTACGTTATTGTAGCATTTATATCGTACTTAAACCACAGGTGGGTTGCTGACGTGCTGGCATGCAGGTAGCATGCTGCTATACACCGTGCAGGATGTGAGGTTGGGAGTGTTGCGTTAGTATTGGGTATGACGCGGTGCTTAGCAGAGTGTGGTGAATTAAATGAGTGCGACGGATAGAAGCAGGACCTAGGTTTGAGATAAGCTGGCAGCATTGGTTAAGTCTACAGGCACCTTAGTGATTTTTGATCGGCTCAAACGCTAAACAAAACAAACAAGGGGTTATGTATTAAAGAGAACTGGCAGTGATTTGCAAGAACATCTCAAGCTTGAATCAGACTGAAATTGACCCATTAATCACAAATCAGACAACAGACCCACGGACCACGGCCGATTAGAACGCCTGTGAAACACACGAGGCATCAGACGCTCCCTACGTGAAGGACTTGTTTAATGTGCCTGGACTCCCCCACCTCTCTTCATAGCACTGCTCCATGTCGAGACCCCTCTGGCAGGCAGCTAGACGGTACTGAAATGCAGGCCTACAGCTCTGATGAGCTAAAACTGCAAGAAGGTGAAGGCTGAGCTCTGCCGACCACACATCTCCCCACCTTCACGGATGCAACAGCGCTTCCAGCCATAACGGGGATGAGTGCAACCTGCTTTTGTGCCAAACCCTCATGTACAAGTTCAACACAACGCTTCGTTATTGTAATGCCTTTATTTATTCGTCCCTGGCATGGTAACTAGTGTGCACACGCGCCGACGGACCTTGGCAGCAGTTTTAACAAATTGCACAATGTTTACCGAATGCTATGTGGGTGGGGGGGCTGAGTGGGGAGAATGCTGTGCCAAGGTTTGTGGAACCTACAGGGTCATGTTGGGCACTAATATATACAATAAACAAAAACAAACCAGACGCGCTCTGTGGTGGGGGAGGGGTGGAGCGACGCGCTTGGGAGAGCAAGCGAGAGGAAAGCCAGATGGCACCTGATCACGCGCTGTAAGGGTGCCGCGAGGAAAGCCAGATGGCGGCTGTGCCCGTGCACGCGAGCGTAACCGCAAGCTTTAGGCCACAAGCAAAAGCTTGTGGTCGGATTTCTAAAGCCCACTCACTAAATGCCTCGCCAGACCAGCGCATGCGCTGGCTCAGGCGAGACCTAAAAAGGGGAAGGTTTAGTTGGACCGCAAAAGGTTTTTTTTGCCAGATAGAAAGGGCAGTTTAAAACTGCACTACAGGCTGCAGTGCCAGGCCTGAGACATGTTTTAAAAAAAAATGCTACTTTAGTGGGTGGCTCGGTGAGAGCTGCTGCCCCCTAGTAGCATTTATTTACAGGCCCTGGCACGTGTATCATTTATTAGGACTTGCGAGTAAATTAAATGTGCCAATTGGGTGTAGGCCTATTTTACCATGTTTAAAGGAGAGATCACAACAAGCACTTTACCGCTGGATAGGAATAGTAAAGTGTAGAGAGCCCTAAAGCCAACAAAAACAAATTCAGCAAGAAAGATATGTAAAGGCAAAATGTTAGGGGAAATACAATGCCAAGGATGTCTGGTCTAACACCCCTTCTGCAGCAGAGCACGGGGGAAGGCTCCCATTCAGTTTTATGTTAAAACTAGGCCCAGTGGTGTAGTTTGGACTATATATATATATATATATATATATATATATATATATATATATATATATATATAATTACAGTTTTATATAGCATCAGATTGCATTGCATTACATAGGTTCAGATTAATTTTATTTTAAACACAGGAGAGTGTGATTTGCCCAGAGCAAACGCCAGGACTCTAACCTGGTTCCCTAAATCCAAAGTTGGCAGATCTTGCAATTAGCCACATCCATATTTATCAATTTATCTGTGAAATGATCATGTACAGTGAGCAATTAATTCTCTGTTGAAATAGCTTTGTGAAATAAAAAAAATAAACGGGAGCAAAAAAATACTGGGAGGTACAACCAGATTCTTGCTTGGGAATACTTTCAAGTGTTTGTTTTAAAACTGGACTTGGAGGCTTAATTCAGTACCTTTGCATCAGTGGTGCTAGAACAGTTTTCAGAGTGGGGGTGCTACTGACATCATTGAAGTCATAGGGATTGTGAAAAATCTTGGCTTCACACAGTGTAGCAAATGTATTCAGCAGGGGAGTGGTAAGAGTGTAGTATGTAGCTTGTAATGCATTTTGGAGCACCTTGTCACAAATCTAGTACTAAAGCATGTTACAGTAGCGCACTGTTATTTACAGACCGCACATTTTCCATTGAAATGGCTACTAAATTTGCACAGGCATACTATTTTGCTATATCGCATGCGAATGATAATGTGTGGAAACAAAAAGATTTCTAGCATTCACAACAATTTTCAATTCTATTACGGACCCCGAGGTGAGGATTATTCTTCTTTCTTTACTCTTTACTTTCAGCAGCCAATTAGATTTAAACTTTTTAAAAACATTACATAACCATTACAGTCACATGTATAACCATCGAGCACCAGTCCTATATAACCTTCCTACAGCTTACTTTCTTTGCTCCAGTCTATGTAAACAGTTAAACTGTCCGAGATCCTATAACGACAGGATCATTAACCAACTGGAAAAACCACACCAGCGTCAGCGGGAGCCCAGCTGGACTATCTTGGACCCAAGAAATCCAAAGACTTCAGTCTGCAACATCAGGGAATTCGATCATTTCCCAATGAAACCAGGTATAATTGAGGAACATACCCATAGAGTCAGAACGGCGTCGTTAGATGAATTACTTGTCCTCTTTTCCTAGTAAGGAAGTAAAAATACTAAAGCCGTAAACACTGGTCCAAGTTAGGACATATAAAGCGGCACATTATCACCAGGGAGGGAAAATACATACACATCAAATACATATGTATCCAAATAAACGGGTGGGATAATCCTAGTCTCTGTGTCCTTAATAGAATTAAAAAATCTGTCACAAATCCTAGAAAAAAGTTTTATTCCATGTCCGGACCGGAGGCTCCGATTAAGCATGTTTAAAGCTGAGCCACGACCACACAAGCCACATCCACAATCTGCTTATAATAAAACAACTTTAACGTAGATTCTGACGACCAATCTGCCGCCTTTAGGATATCATCCAAACGAGAAACCAAAGCAAACTATTTCAAAGCCATTGCCCCTTTGACGGAGTGGGCACCAAAAACAGAGGTATCCATACCGGCTTCATTCAGAAGCCAATGCACCTATCTAGCAAGAGTGGCAGATGCCGTTGGACAAAAGTTTTTGCAAAGCAATCAACAATTGGCCCCTCCTATCTGTACAAAACTCAGTGGTACTCCCCTCATAAGCCTTCCAGGGCCGGTTCTAGCGGGTGGGCCGGGTGGGCCAGGCCCACTCAAAGATGAGCCTGGCCCACCCAAACATGAGCCTTGGCCCTCGCAGTGAATCTGCCACCGATGTACAATAAAAAATGTTCAGATAACTGGTGATTTATGATCCTGCTAGAGAGCAGTCATTTGTCCGTTGGTAGTTTTTAAATGCAGATAAACTCTATTTTATGTGGATAGCTCAGTGGGTTACTGCCTTTGTCACAGAGATCCTTGTGTTACTTGCAGGTCAGAAATTACAATCCTAAAATAGGACAGTGACCTCTGAACTGTCATCAAAGAGCTGCATACAAACTTCGCTTTTTTGTGTTGTGATATAGTTAGAACTTCCCCAGTCTTTCATTATTCTAATGTTGCTAAAAGGAGTTTGTTCGGGCAGATATACATTTTTATCAGTAAAGCCAACCCGCAACCACTGGAGTACTCTTTAAATCCTGAGTTTGTGCTTCTCCAGACCAAACCCTCTTAAAATATATTGCCCACCAGTACAGATGACGTGATTCCTACACCTTGTAATCCTCATTAATTTATGTGACATTCCCTGTAGACTGATTTATTGTCTCTGTATAATGTGTGCATGATGTAGTACTGTGACACCCTACACTGATATGAGTAGCGCTATACAACAAATTAAATGCATATGAGAGAGGGTCTATGGAGAGATGAGCACTGGTGGAGGGTGGCAGTGAGGGAATCTGAGGAGGTGGTCATGGGGTGGAGGTGGGGAGCTACAGAGAGATGAGGGGCACCGGTGGAGGGTAGTATTGAGGGAATCTGAGAAGGGCGACAATGGGGGGAGGGGCGTTGTTGGAGGGTGGCAAAGAGGGAATCCAAGGGGGAGGTCAAGGGATGGAGGGAGGGAGAGGGGGGAGCTATGGAGAGATGAGGGTGGCAGCGAGGGAATCCGAGGAGGTCAATAGGGGGAGGGGCTACGGAGAGATGAGGGGAACTGGTGGAGGGTGGCAGTGGGGGAATCCGAAGAGGAGGTCAATAGGGGGAGGGGCTACGGAGAGATGAGGGGCATTGTTGGAGGGTGGCAAAGAGGGAATCCAAGGAGGAGGTCATGGGGTGGGAGGGAGCTACGGAGAGATGAGGGGCACTAGTGCAGGGTGGCAGTGAGGGAGTCTGAGGAGGAGGTCATGAGGGGGAGGGGCTACGGAAAGATGAAGGGCACTGTTGGAGGGTGGCAAAGAGGGAATCCAAGGAGGAGGTCATGGGGTGGGAGGGAGCTACGGAGAGATGAGGGGCACTAGCGCAGGGTGGCAGTGAGGGAATCCGAGGAGGTCGTCATGGGGTGGGGGGGCTACGGAGAGATGAGGGACACTGGTGGAGGGTGGTAGTGAGGGAGTCTGAGGAGGAGGTCATGAGGGGGAGGGGCTACGGAAAGATGAAGGGCACTGTTGGAGGGTGGTAGTAAAGGTGTCTGCGGAGAAAGAGGTCATTGGTGGGGTGGCAAAAAAGACTTTCGCACCAGTGCTAAAGCCGGCCCTGTCATGGCCTTTCTGTTTTTGGTTATTTAATTAACAGTCTGGTCATTAGGGCAACTGTGGAACATACTTTAAAGTACATGCTAATTACATTTACTGCTATATTCAATGTTTCAAGTTTGAAGGTGATTTTACTAATGTTTTTTACCAGGAATAATGAAAGTTGAACCGGATGGTGGCTGATATGGTGCTGGGGCCAAGGTCCGCTATGAGAAGGTGCACTGGAGAGGGGTGGTAGAAAAGTGGATAATCAGGCCTGGAAGGGAGTGTGTGCAGAGTCCGGGGTCAGGTGGAGGTTGTAATGAAGAGGGATTCTCCCTGAAGGCTCGCACAGAGGGAGGCCGAGTAGTGTCAATTGCCTGATACTCCCACCTCAGAAACCACCTCTTCCCATCAAAGGGACATTACATGGAAAAAAACACTTTTTGAGAGTGATAACATTTAGAAAGAGATTTGGAAAAAAGTGCATTTTACTGGGCCTTGTAAGACTAAGGAGAGATAAAGGAGGGCCCGGAAGCAGGCCTGGCTAGACATATAAGAGACAAATCGGGCCCTCAGTGGCCCACCCGAATGCACCCTTGGCCCACCCAAATAAAAATTCCTGGAGCCGGGCCTGAAGCCTTCTGATATTGCACTACGCAAAGTTTGGAACTATCCGGAAAGCTGGATAAGATGCTGACCTGTAATGACATTTAGTCCTTCTAGAAATAGAAAAAGTAACCCCCTCCGGAGCAAAAACTCTTTGCATATCCAAAGCTCGCACCTCAGACACTCGCTTACATGAATTCAGGCATAAGAGCATGGCCAATTTGGCTGACAATTGTTTCCTTGACGGATATTTGTCTGGCCAAGATTCTAAAAACCTCATGACTACGTTAATGTCCCATAAAACAGAATATTTAGGCTGAGGAGTCTTCGCCATACAAATACCTCTCAACCATTTACACACTACTGCGTGTTTGCCGACAGATTTACCCTCAATTGGGAAATGACCCGCTGAAATGGCAGATCTAAAAATGTTTACAGACCTATAAGCCATGCTGTCAGAGGCCAGGGAGGATAGAAGACTTACTACCAAACTACAATGTGCTCCAATGGGATCTGCACTCCGTTCATGGCACCAATTACATCAGTGTCTCCTTGCTGACGCATATCGCTTGTGCATTCCTGAGGGCCAGGCCTGACGTATGAAAGCATTAGCCTCTTGCAAAAGGTCTGGGAGGCTCCATCTTTCCTGGAAACTCTCCATGCCACCAGAGATAAAGGTTCCGACAGGATCAGGAGATGGGGAAGGCCCACTGGATTCAGAAGTAGGTTCCAAAGGAAAGGCATCAGAATCTGGCAGGCAGAGACCATTTCCAGAACCACCAGAAACAACTCTTGCGCTGTCCAAAGCGGAGTGACTAAGATCAGCTCTGACCTCTGGCGTCTCCGCTGTGTCAAAACCCTGGGAATCGTCTCGAATAGGGGAAAGGCGTAACCCAGGAAGATGGACCAGTCCTGAAGAAAAATATTGGTGGCTTGGGCTTCCGGATCTGGACGCCAGCTGAAAAAGGTCAGGAGATGACGAGTGAGACGGGTTGCAAAAAGGTCCACTAAGCATGGCCCTCAACGTCCGTGGAGCGCATAGAAGACTTTTGGGGGAAGTCTCCAGTAGCTGAAGTCCCAAAGATGGCAAGAATGCCAATCCGCAATCGTATTGTGTTGACCTGGGAGATACTTTTCTACTACTGATATTCGATGTTGGAGACAAAAGTACCAAAAATCCTTGGCTATCTCCACCAGAAGGCAAGATTTTGTCCCGCCCAACTTGTTCACATACCATACTGCAGAGATATTGTCCATACGAAGAAGTATGCAACAATCTGTCTTCTTCCGGGAGGACTCAGAATTGAAAAAGAACCTGCTAGGAGTTCTAAGCAGTTGATGTGGAGATCCAGTTCCGATTTAGATCAACACCCCTGCCCCATGGAAATTGAACTGCAACGCCCCTCCTCAACCCGCCCCCCCCAACCACACTGGCTGGCATCTGATCCGATTATGATCTCTAGAGTCGAACCAAAAATTGCTCTGCCATTCCAGGCTTCCATGTGGTCTAACCACCAAGACATTTCAATCCTGGCTTCCTCCGATAGAGCAATCTGCTCCGAGTAGCTGAGACCCTTGTGGAGGTGTTGCATTTTGAGCTGTTAAAAGGCGCAATAGTGGAGGGGACCTGGGAATATGGCCTGGATTGATGAGGCAAATAGTCCCACTATGTGAGCTATCAACCTCCAGGATACAGTCTGCTTCCTCAGTGCTGACCTCCATCTTTCTTGATGTTCCGGACTTTCTGGGGTGGAAGGACTAGCTGGGACAGAAGGGAATCTACCTAAAAACACAGGAGCTCCAGCCACTGGGAGGAAATCTGAATCAATTTCTGAGCATTTATGATGAAACCCAGATCCTGAAGGAGGAAAAACGTCTACTCTAAATGGGTTGGGGCCAACTGAGGACACTGGGCCACAATAATCATGTAGTCTAGATAGATGATCAGACAAACGCCACTCACTCTGACTCCACAACTCTCTCAGGATCTTCATGCAGCACCAAGGGGCGGAGGAGAGACCAAAAGAGAGGACTTTGTACGTGTAGCAACGGCCTTGCCAGTGGAACTGGAGAAAATACAGATGAGGAGGAAAAATAGGGATGGTCAAGTAGGTGTCTTTCTAATCGAACCGGACCATCCAATCTTCCTCTTGAAGGACATCCCTTAAGAGATGAATTCCTTCCATCTTGAAATGGCAATGCACTATCCAGTCATTGAAATCTCTCCGATTTAACACCTAGCGAGACCTGCCTCCCTTCTTTTCTATTAAGAAGATGCCACTGAAACCCATTCGGGTGGGGGAACTACACTTCTACAGTGCCTTTTAGCAGAAGGGACAGAACCTCTGAGGAGATAATCTTGCTCTAGTTGGGAAAAATACATTGTGGGAGGGAGGGTTGGACAGAGGTATCGTAAAACTCTAACTTGTAACTCTGTATGGATTCAAGAACCCACGGGTCTTGTGACAGTCTTTGCCAGTTGTGGAGGAATAACCTGGTCCTGCCACCCAGTAAAACGTCAGAAAGCGGAATAGTCCTCGCCTGTGGAACCAGACTCTTGGAAAGATCCTTGTGACCCTCTGTGACGTATCTTCTGGAAACGGTTTCTGTTGGCTTGGGAACGGGAGGGGTAGAAGGTGGAGTTGTAAGGGGAATCTTGATTTCCTCCTCTACCTCGTTGGTAGAAATCACGTTGTAGGCCTTGGTGGTAGCCACAGCCAAATGCTCACCCCCTGAAGCGTCGGGCCCTGCCAAAAAGTGGATGGAACACTTTCTTGAGAGAACCTTTTGCCTTTCCAAGTTTCTGTTTGTTGCAGCAAACTTCAACTGCTCTTTCAGAAAGGGGGTCCCAAACTGAACTCCTTGGCCTATGGAGCATGAATCAGACGACGCGAGATCAGTGAGCTTCGGGTCGATTTTTAGGAGGATGGATCAGCACAGTTTGCCAGCTTGGTAATGCAAGCTACGCCATTCCCAGCAAATGGCTCTTTGGGCCCAGCTGACCAAGACGTCTGGGTCTGTGGGGGTTGCTGACTCTTTTGCATGGTTTGTCCAGTTCAAGGATTTTAGTTAGGGGCCTGAGACATCCAGTAACTAATCTTGCCAACTCCGCCAAGCATGATCAAGATCTTTTTTCGGATCTATAGAGTACTTCAGAAAGGTTACCGAGGTGGGGGTCACCTCTGGTGTTTCAGTGACCTTCCCGGGAAAATCTGTTCTGGGACATTTAGAGTGTATTTATTTATTTGCAAAGTTTTATATAGCGCTGGCTAGACCCGGAGGTATCGGAGCGCTTTACATGAGGATCAGTGAGTTACAGGTTACATAATTACATAAACGGGTATAGACATAAGTGGAAAAAAACATGAGAATTACACAATGTGAGTTATTAGCGCGTAAACACCATGTGGGGAGTGAAAAGGTAGAGGGGGAATGGTAAACGGGGGTAAGGAATGCAGGTAGGAAACACAACGGGGAGGCGAGGAAAACAATGTCCGATGTCCGGCTGGGTAGGTGCCAGCCGAGGGGTGAACCAGAGCCAAACTCCTCTACAGCTCCATAGGACAGCTCCACCGGGCATCAGCCAAGGTTGCTCGGGCACCGTGGTAAGTACAGACAGTTATGGTTTCTGCCCAGGGGGCATGGTCAAAGTTCCATCAAGAGCACCGGTCACGGTGTTGCTGGGAAACGCCGTCCGCCTCATCCTCCAGCTCGTCCCCAGGTCCAGAGAGGAGGGGTGGAAGGGACAGTTCCAAAGTCCGCAGATCTTCCCCATTTCCAGCAGCAGTGGTGAGTGATTAAGCATCACTATTGTCTAAGGACATTCGTATTTTGTGAGCCATTAGGCTATAAGGATCTTAGGCTCATTTTTATTGGGGAACATTAATCCACGTTGATTTCTGGGCCAATTGATGCTGTGGCATTGGGTTTGGAAGCCATGAAACCATCCTCTTCTAGGGAGAGGCAACGCTCTGTTATCTCGCTTTCCTTAGACAGCACATCCGCTGCTATGGTCAGGAAAGAATCCAGCATGTTGATAATTTTCCGCCCGACTCCGGTGCCCTTGATTTCCTTTTGACCATGATCTAATAGGGAATGATTTGATAGGGAACACATCAAAATTTGGCCCCAGAAGTTAGAGGGGTGGCCCAGTCCAGGCTCCTCCAGGCGATGATGGGCGTGGACGGGCCCGCTCTTGGACCGCGGGCAGGCAACGCACTTTTGAGCGCGTTCCAGGTGCAGGGGGAGATGGGAAAGGAAGTCACCAGCAGAGCCCGGAAATATGGCATGGCTTCTCCCCTCAGCAAGGCAGCAAACCGGCAACCAGCAGGATCGATGGCGGCAACACCAGCCGCGGGCAGGCGACGTGCTTTTGAAAGTGTAGACCAGCCCTGACATCTTTGTCGAACCCTTGTCGGATAAGTGACTGCATATAATCCGTTTCTACCTGTGAGGGCAGCCACACTGTAGACCTTGGGTGTATGATATCAACAGGCTCAAAGGTAAGCACCTTGGGTTGCTTCTGGACGTTAGTATGGCGTGTCTTGCGCTTACTAGGGCCAGGTTCGTCTCCTTGATCTGAGCTCTGTGATGAAGTAGAGTCTATCATCCAATATCGGGTTGGGAGTCATAGAGGTACCAGGTGGAGCGCTATAAGCGTGGTCTTTTGCCATTGACCGCTAGTTTTTCAAAAGTGTCAACATGGGGCCCCTTATGGCTTTTTGTTCTGGGCCTGTCTTGGGGGACCCAAGGGCCACCCTCCATCAGGGGGGGTGGTGTTGGAATCCAACCTTGTTGCACATTTTGTACTCAAGGATGTTCTGGGATGAATGAGATTGTTTTTTGTATCTACTAAATGTGTATTCCGGCCAAAGTACGACTGCCTGACCCCATGCCTGACCCTAATATGGCGGATGAGCGTAATTTCTAGAAAGACGACCTTAATTCACCACATCGCTCTGACTGATGCACACAGCAGGCTGCGCGCCCTGAGAAGGTGCGGTGATTCGGGACTGATGCATTGAAGTGTGGGTGAGTGTCTGAGGCCTGCTACCCGAGGATAAATCTTTTTGCCTGCCACCCTACCTGAAAGATGTTCTGCACCGTTGATGCCAAGCCTGGAGATACAGGACTTCGTGGCAGTGTGAGATATCGGAGCTAGCGGCATATTGCTCCCCTGTGCACTATATTGACAGTATGTTCTAGCCGGCGGCATGAGGCTGCTGAGTTCGGATTGTATAGAGTGGGACAGGATTGACACCCTTGCTGGGGGCTGTGCAACCAGTGAGTTGATCACAGGGGCAGAGTTGTTTCACCCATTAAGAAATGCCCAAATTTTAAATGCCCAACACTCACTACTGCTGCTGGGAATGGGGATGATCTGCAGACTTTGGAACTGTCCCTTCCTCCTCTCCTCTCACCACTCTTGACCTGGGGGCGAGCTGGAGGATGAGGCGGACGGCGCTTCCCTGTAACACCGTGACTGATGCTCTCGATGGAACTTTGACGATGCCCCTGGGCGGAAACCATAACTGTCTGTACTTACTGCGGTGCCCGAGCAACCTTGGCTGATGCCCGGTGGAGCTGTCCTATGCAGCTATAGAGGAGTTTGGCTCTGGTTCACCCCTCAGCCGTCACCTACCCAGCCGGACATCGGACATTGTTTTCCTCGTCTCCCCGTTGTGTTTCCCCCTGTTTTACCATTCCCCTCGACCTTTCACTCCCCATAAGACGTGTGTACGCGCTAATAACTCATATTATTGTGTAATCTCATGTTTTTCTCCTATGTCTATACTTAGCCATGTAATTATGTAACGTGTAACTCGCTGATCCTCATGTAAAGCGCTCTGATACCTCCGGGTCTAGCCAGCGCTATATAAAACTCTTCAAATAAATAAATAAATCTTAACCACACAGGTGGTGTTTAAGAGGTCCTATGGCCTTCACAAGGGCTTTAACAGATTGTTGCATTCCAGCATCGAGTGCGTCTACCAAGTCCTGCTCCAAATTCCCCTCTGGGTCATCTTAGTAATAGCCCTCCAGGTCTTCATCATAATACTCATACATTCTTAATGACTGACGAGCATAAATCCCATTGCCTCAGGAGGGAACAAGGACTAAAGTGTAGGAGGAGGTGAAAAGGAAAAATCCGCCAACATTGGTGCAATTGGCGGTAGTAAAACAATTGGCGCCCCAATGCAGGTCAAGTCTTGCCCCTGAAAGTAGCAGAACTATCAACAGAGCATGGAGGGAGGAGCTGCAGGAAACTCTAGGCAGAGCATATGCAATATTTTACAACCCTAGGGGGAGTTTTAACCCACCAGTGTGTCGTCTGGGAGCTTTTAAATGAAGGGCTGAGGCGAGAAAAGTAAAACGTCTCGCTGCATTGCAAACGTGCCCGTAGTAGCCGGAATTGCAGTTTGGCCATCGCGCATGTGCGGGGTCTTCCCTTTGATAAAAACTGAGGACAGCGTGGTCGCGTGTCCTCTCTCTCCTTCGCCCTCTCCATGTAATGAAGCGGGGCTGCAAGCCGCCTTGCTGGGAGGATAGACGCTCCCTGAAGCAAGCGCGGGACTCCCGCTGAAGTGGTGGTAATCATGCAGAGAGAACGCGGTAACAATAGGCTGACTCCGGAGTTAAATCAGTAACAACTGCACGCTTGTAAACAGTGTTGCAATAAACTGTAAATAATGATCATAAACGGCGTTATGAATAGTATATCAGAACCCAATACTATGGTAAAACACAACCGTAATTAATCCATCTTCATAAGGTACTATCGGAGGATAGAACTTAACTGGCTGCGAAGCAGCAAAGAGGAAGCTGTAATGCTATTGGAAGGTTATATAGGGCTGTGGCTCTATGGTTATACATGTGACTGTAATGGGTTAATAGATAATGTAGGGTTTAAAAAAAAAAAAAGTTTAATCTGATTGCCTGCTGAAAAATAAAGAGTAAAGAAAAAGAAGCATAATTGGACCCCCCAGTTCTCACATAGAATCTGACTTGAGTGAATATTTTTCATTTGCGCATCACCAAGTACGTGTCTTGATTTGTTTTTATTCTATTAAAATCTTTGTTTTCATCACACTCTAGAATTTGCAAAAAAAAGTGCATCATTTTTGTTTTCTTATCTGCTGATATATTTTAAAATGTGTATTTCATTTACAGATATTTCTATTGTTTCAAAAACATGACCTCCTACAGCCTTTCATTTCATTGCCCTTGTACCCCAGCAAGATTTCCGCACAGTTCACTTAAAAACTGTTCTCACTTTGCAGTGAAAGAAATTTAAACACCAATCCCCATGTTAAAAGAATGAGGAGCAATTTGTCAGAAGACCTAGTCTGACATTTGACATCTGTCTCTGATGCACAGCAAATGTAACGAGATAAATTCAGAATGTGAAGGCATCTTTATTTATTGCTCTTTCATGATCCACCAGAAATCGCGTCACCCAGTTTTAGAAACACTGCTATATACCGTGTTTTATTGTGGAATATTGCATTTGTGACGATTAAGTGAACTTGTGTGCTTTCATGTAAACCTGGGCAGTATAGACTTCTGGAATGCCAGGTTTGTTTGAATTAGAAAGCCTGCTGTGAAGAAAGACCATCTGGATCACCATGATTGATTTTTTTTTTTTTTTTTTTTTTTTTTTTGTATGAGACAGTCTGCGACTGAGTGGTTTTTCTTGTTTAGAAGCTTTTGTGTAAAAGCTATTCGGAGAGGTTTTATTAAATGTTGTAATTTTCCATGTCATGACAAACTAAATCCCTCTTACAGCTCTAAATGATAATCTGTTGCAAACTACTGGTTTGACTAAGGATACATAGGGTGAAACTGTAGCCTCCGTATTGGGTGAGCTTAATGACAAAATGGTCCGAGTATTGTAGTTATGATGAGTTTTCTGGGGGAAAGAAAAAAAAAAAGTAACCTGCAGGCCTCTCACCTTTTTGGAATTTCGTCTGCCCGTCGACTATTACCTAGTCAAGTCAGTCAAATTTTCTTTATTCAATTTGCAATAGCAATCATAAAAGCACAGTACAAACAATTAAAACTGTTAAAAATATGAAGGTGAATACATGAGCTATCCAGAAGCTACAAATTCATATATAAGCATAAAACCCCCCTGATACCAATCTAGATAAATAGCAGCATACATTAGTTATCTAAAAATTGCAAATACAGTAATGCTTGTCTAGCTTATTTAAAATTTAAAGGCAAAAAATGAGGGACCTCTAATAAGGGAGAAATGGTTGTGAATGAACAGTGTGGGATCTCATCCTAAACAAAATACTTCAATTTTAGGGTCCACTATGTTAGTAGGAAATAATGGGGGCCACCTAAAACCATTAATATCATCATAAATATCTTCAGACAATTTGCATATACAATCATGGAAAGCACAGTATTAAGAAAACTTATTATTAAAATAACACTATCACAGAATTAATAATATCACAAATTAGCAAAATACACCCCTGCCAGAAACCGGGATAAAAAGCAGCAGACTTTAGGCGAGTCTAATAATTGCAGGTACAATAAGGCCGGTCTCACTTGATTAAAATTCAAAGGCACAAAGAGAGGGCGAACATACTTTTGTCTTGAGGCTGACCAGTTAGGACAAATAAAAACGTGTAAAGTGTCTAGTACAGTAGTCAAATCACATGTACAAAAAGGGCAATTTGTTTATGCCACCCCATCAACAACTGCGGAAACGGGTTTAATCGAAAGTACGTTAACAGCCTTCTGTGCTGGCTGACCTATCCAGAGTTAAATACATTTCCATTTTATTCGTGGATTTCACCATCATAAAGTGCTTCTAACTGTCTTTATGTTGGGCCGCTTGGAGCCACACCTCTTGTGATTAGCCTAAAGGTCTCTTTGACCCAAGCAATTTCCGATTTACAAATTAACTCTGTGGTGCTGAACAGCTGAGGTTTGCCCAACGTCCCTAGAGTTGTTTTGACATAGCTTAGCCATGGTATGCGTTGACTCAAATACATATTCATACAATCGATCACAATCTTTCTGTTAAATTCTAGCTCACTCTTAAGCCATATAGAGAACCAAAGAAGTTTTGGACGGAGTTGAATAAAATCAGAAATAAAATCTGCTCCCATCTCTTCGTGCACAATTTCCTCTGGAATACTCTGGGGAATTCTTAATAACCTCCTAAAAAATGTGTTTTCAGCAGTTTGTATTGGGGGACAGGGTTTATATACACAGATTTCTGCACCAAACACCATGGTCGGGACGCACTTCGTGTTATAGAGATGTAATATAGTTTAATGTGGCTATGTCCTAGGCGCTTAGCAACGGAGTCAATGCCATGAGCTACCCTGTTAAAGATTGCATATGCGCTCTTGCCAAAGGTCCCCAATTTAATGGATTATCCAGCAGAATACATAAATAACAAAACCTATCCCCTTTCCCTATACAATGATCCTTAATATAGTGCATTTTCGATTTCGCGTCGTTTGGGCCTACTATCATAGTATTAAACTTAAGATAATTGATCTTCAGTCCTAAATTCTCAAATTTGTAAATGATATAATAACTGTAAACCATTTGATGTCCGTGCAATAAGAACAAAGTCATCCCCGTACAATAATGCTGGGACCATTCTAGTTCCCACCATTGGCAGCATGCTCTTAAAAACTGGTCTAGCCTATTAATATACAGGATAAAGAGCATGGAGGCCAGAATACAACCCTGACAGACCCCCCGCCCTAACTGAAAGTGTATAGTGCATTCTCCCGTGGGGCCAAACCTCACTGAAGCCTGAAGGCCCGGGTGCAGATGGAGCAGAAAGGCTACTAGGGCCTCATCCACCCCCATGTCCCTCAGCACAGCCCACAGTTTAGATCTATCCACTGTGTCAAATGCTGTGCTGAAGGCCAGGTGTATGCTGCCCTTTTTAACAGTTGTATATTTATTAATCACCAGATCGAGATTAAGATTCTGTTTAGTTGTCTGGAACATGTGGGAAAAATATAGTAACAGCTGAACACCGGGGGGGGGCCTAGAATTAGCTAACCTGGAAGGGAATGCTAGGAAGGGATGGTGGGTGGGGAATAGATATGTGCAGTATTGTATAATGTGTATTGCTTTGCGTTGTCAAGATGCCTTTTGGAAATTTGGATTGTAACTAAAGTGCAATGTGTATTCAGTATTTGTTCAATAAAAAAAAAAAAATTCTGTTTAGTTGTCCCCCAGCAACATTTCTTTGCAGCGAGACCAATCCGCCAATCGTTTTTAGGAGAATCCTGCCCAGAACCTTTACCTCAGCGCCTATTAATGATATTGGCCGGTAGCACGCTGGATCCTCTGGTTCCCTTTTTAAAAACCGGTACAATAATTGATTCCTTCCAGGATGTAGGAGAACGGCCACTGGCTACATAATTCAGGTGTTGAACGATTAGTGGGGCCCAGAAGTACTTGCATGATTTTAAAAGATCTCCGGGCACCCCATCAGGTCCTGGTGCTTTCCCTAGTGTAATTCCAGCTATGCCTTGTCTTGCCTCCTCTAATTGAAATGTCGGCAGCAGCCCCCTCTCTGGCACTGGATAAGAGCTAGAGACACATCACCGGAAGAAATATTTTCAAAGTGCGCAACCCAATTCTTAGCTAGGTCGGATTGTCTCATGTCTGGTGGGGTTATTTCATTGAAAAGAGGACGGTTCACAATTCTCCAGAAGGCTAGACTATTTCTCTCTTCACACGCTTGCCATTTTTATAAGTTGGCTCTTCCTATCGGGCTTGCACGTAGTTCCTTCTGGCAACTTTAACAGCCAGCGTATTCCTTGGCTTTGTTTGAGGGCCTGCTTTAAGTCCTTATAAGCCTTCGTGCAGAGCTTGTCAAACCATAGGGGCCTTCCTCATTAGATTTCAATTTAGGACTAAGAAGAGCTTCCTGTACCTCCCTGCAAATATTGGAGTACGTGTTCAGAATAGCCTGGTCTTGAAAGTTGGGGTTTAGACACGTCTCAAAATCATGACTGCACACCTTGACCAATTTCCTCAAAAAATTCTCGGGGACTATCCTGCCCCAGCCTATCCACCTGCCCTGACCCTTTAGTGTAAAGGGATTGCTATAAATGTTAAAAGGCTTTTCCCCTAAACCACTCTAGCTAAATTCAGCCAAAAGGGTATTATGGTCACTAAAAGTACTCCAAAAGGTCCTGAACCCCACTACAAGTGAGTACAGATTCGCAGAAACAGATAAAATCAATGGTGGAGGTTGCTCCCCTACCCATAAAGGTTGGTACCTTCTTATGTGAACCATACTCCTCAATACTAATCCTCAATGTTTAATGAGATTACATTCTGATATGAGGTTAATCACATTGCCCTGACGTGAATGGCTAAAATGAACCCGTTCGCAGCCCACTTCAGAGTCTGCGTCCTTCTTGTTAATAGTACAGATCGTACATGGGTGTAAATTAAAACCCCCCACTAATGAACTGAAAAATCGGCCAGTCTGTCAAAACCTTTAAAAAAAAAAAAAAAAAGTCTTCATTCGAGAACCGCCTCTGAGGAGGGTGAATTGTAAACATTTATGATTAAAACCTTCACCTTTTGAGGAAATGATACCAGAACTCCCTGAATAATCCCCAAGTCAAAAGCTTTCTACTCTACTTCGCAACCCACCCTTGGGCTCACAAATGTTGCTAGACCTCCCTTAGCCCTTCCTTGGTTTGAGACCTCTGCATTTACTTGAGAGACGACAAAACCATCCATAAATAACTGTCCCCCCGCATCCCAGGTCTCCTGAAAGCACAGAATGTCAAAGGATTTAGACATATCTTGCCCCTTTTCATCCGCTAGAAAAGAGCTTAAACCAGCTATATTCCAGCTAATCTCATTCAGTAAATCCTCCGGGGATTTCTGGGGTACCATGGCTTCTTTTGATGTATCTGTTCTTGTTTCCTCTGATCTCTCCGCTACCCCTCTTCCCCCCCTCCACCGAGCAGGTTACCTGGTGATGCGTTGGTGTTCTGACCTAGCAAGTCATCAATGCCTGCTAGGGCATTGTAACGGTTATAAGTGGGAATGGTTGAAGTACTAGCCTGGGTGGCTACCCCCTGCCTCCAATAAGAGGAGCCCTTACTGCGGTCCATCCTACATAACTGACGGCTCAAGTAAGGGCCCTTTTGTGTTTGAAAATTGGGTTTATATAAATCACCAAGAGGCAACAAATCAATATTACTTGGCTCTAAATGTGTGCTCATGTTTCCCAGTAAAAGACTTTTAGCCAGGTATGGGAAATTAAAGTTAACAAAGATGCAGTCCCCTTGGCGGTCTGCAGCCTCGCGGCCAACCCACCCCACCTTCCTTACCATTAAGGTATTTTTGGCCTGCAAAAGCAGGATGCCTCTGACTGGCCAGCCAATTTAAGGTTTTATTGAACAGTTCTTCATAAAATTCCTTGTGATCTTTCCTAATCTGGGAACCCCTACAAGGATGACTACATGTTATGGGATTTTGTTAAGCGCACATTTCACCGAAGGTCTCAAAGCGCTGGCCTGTCACAGGGAACGATGGAGGGAAGGAGCAGAAGGAGAAGAAGAATGAACTCAGAACAGCCAGGTTTTGAGAGCCTTACGGAACTTTCTATGATTGGTCTCAGTGCGTAGATGAAAAGGGAGTGAGTTCCATAGGGTGGGTGCGAGATAGGAAAAGGATCTACCGCCATTCCTGGTGGTACGGATCTTGAAAGGGATAAGAAGGTGTTTATTGGTAGATCGGAGGGTTCTGGAGGGGTTATACCTGACCAGTTTGTTGGCAAAATAGTGAGGGCCGAGTCCATGGAGGGATTTGTGGACAAGACAGCTGATCTTGATTGTTATGCGCTTTCTGACGGGGAGCCAGTGCAGCGCTTTCAGATTGGGTGCCGAGGAGATCGAGATGGTAAGTTTAGTACCAGTCTGGCCGCCGTTTTTTGGAGGACTTGGAGTTTTGTTAGGTATTCTTCATTAATGGATGCCATAAGGGCATTACCGTAGTCTAGCTGGCTGATAATTAGTCCTTGCACCAGGGCATTCGAGATGATAGCGGAACCCATTTAAAGATCTTACGGAGGCTGCGCATTAGTCCATAACAAATACTGGCCACGTGGTTGACATATTTGGACATAGAAAGATGGTTGTCAGTCAGCACTCCTAGTTTGCGAACTGCCGTGTTTGGTGAGGGACATGTGCCAAGATTGATAGGCCACCAGTCACTTAACCATAGGGATTGAGCTTTACCGAAGAGGATAATTTCGGTTTTGCTGGCGTTAAGTTACACATGATGATTTTGCATCCAAGTATGAATATCGGACATACACTGCCTGAATCGAAGTTTGGTATCAGTTGGGTCAGGTCCTAGTGTGATTAGCAGCTGAGTATCGCCAGCGTACGATACTGTGTCAAAGCCGTGGGATTTAATCACGCTGGCTAAAGGTGCCACATACAGATTGAAGAGTGTGGGGCTCAGGATCAAGCCCTGGGGGACACCCTTATCAATGGGTTGACTCCTGGAGACAAAAGTGCCCAAGTGAACTTTCGAAGTTCGGTTCGTCAGGTAGCTCCTATGCCAATTCAGTGCGGTGCCCCCGACACCCATCTCCCACAGACGATTCACAAGAGTACTGTGGGAGATGGTGTCGAAGGCAGCTGACAGGTCAAGAAGGACCAGAATGGCTGATTGTCTGGCGTCAAGGTAGAGTCTAATATCTACTATTTCCAGCAGAGCGGTTTCGGTGCTATGCGAAGCCCGATTGAGAAGGGTCCAATAGATTGTTGCTCTCCAGGTAGGTGGTAAGTTGTTTGTTGATTAGTGACTTTAGGACCTTCCCAAAGAGAGGGAGGGGAGAGATGGGCTGATAGTTGTTTGACTGCTTAGGGTCCAGGGTGGGCTTCTTCAATATGGGTTTGACCGGGGCTGCCTTCCACCTAGTGGGAACAGTTGAGTGTGGTAAGGATAAATTGAGAAGTTTGGTAAGACCTGGGAGGAGGGCAGGCTCAATTTTGGACAGAATATAAGGGGAGACTGGGTCAACAGGGGAACCGGATTTGATCTTACGGAGGGTGATTCTAACATCCTCTTGAGTGAATTCGGTGAATTCATTGAGGAAGGTGGAGTTCGTGGAATGCTTGTTGGCCGGCGTCTGGTGTTGTTGTTCAGCAGCCTTGAGGAGAAAAAAACTATGGATGATGTTAATTTTGTCCACAAAAAAAAGAGGACAAAGTGTCCACCCACTCATGCGATATAGGCTGATTAGGCTGGCATGTGATAGGACTGGTGAATTCTTTTAAAATTTTATACATTTCTTTGTGGGAATTGGAGGCCTGATTAATTCTGTCACCTAAATAGTTTTTTTTTGACCAGGGCTATGTGGTCGAGATAGCGTCTATGGATAGCTTTGTAGGCCTGTCTGTTGTAGGCCTTTTTTGAGTGTCTCCACTTACGTTCTGCTTTTCTTGCGGCTAGCTTGTCAGATTTTAGATCGGTGGTGAACCAAGGTGATGATTTGTGGTGACATTTAACTTTGGCTATGGGGGCTATTCTGTCTAGGGCCTGACTAATTGCTGTCTCAAAGGACTCAACTGCTGAGTCAAGGTTGACTGTGTCGGGCTGGTGGGGGAGTGATGAAATGGGGAGAAAAGGTGGTTAGATTGACTTTGTTCCATGGCCTACTCAGTGTTGGTTCTTTACGTGGGTTGTTGGAGGCAGAATTTATCGGTAGGGAAATTTTTTGTTTAGTGTGGTCTGACCAGAGAACTGGTATTGGGGGCTCCACCTTCATAAGGGACGAATTAGTGAATAAAAGGTAGAGTGTGTGGCCGGCTGAGTGGGTGGGGCCGGCTACCAACTCATTAAGACCCAAGGTGTTTAGGCACGAGATGAGTGTTGGTATAAATGTCGGACAGAAGCTCGGCTTGATGGTTAGTGTCTCCCAGTAAAAGAAAGTTATCAGCAGCCACAACATGTGGAGCGATAGTCTCGATCAGATGATTGATGAAGTGAGCTTTGTTGCCCGGAGGGCGATAAAGTAAGGCACCTCTCCAGGACCCCTTAATTAGACAGTCCATTTTAAAAATGCAAAGTTCGCCCCAGTCAGAGAGGAAAGTATTGATTATACTAAGTTGAGTGTTGGCTCTGAAGGCTATGGCTAGGCCGCCTCCTCTCTTGTTGTTTCTGTCCAGTCTGATTAGTTGGTAATCCAAGGGGAAGGCTGTCGCAATGTCAGGGAGCGAAGACTCATGGAGCCATGTTTCTATTATAAAGATGTCGGGTTTCTCAGAGTCAAGTAAAGTCCAGATTTCTAGAGCGTGTTTAGGGATGGAACGCGCGTTGCAATATAACCCGGTTATATGATTAGCAGGGTCAGTCGAGGTGTCTTTGGGAGGATCGATGGGACAGGATTTAGGAAGGGGTGGGCCATTGGCGAGGATATCTGTTGGATCTATCATAGACCGAGTCAACGGAGAGGGAATCGTAGGTATATCGGAAGGGTTTACTCTATTGAATGAGAAGCTCAAAACTGGTGTACCGTAATATGGCCATGGGTGATGGCAGCTTTGAGAGGTAAGTGAGGAGATGGAAGGGTGAGGGTTATCAGGAGGACAAATGGCCAGAGTGTCCGGCGTCCGGCGACGGCCAGGCGCGGACAGGCGCATTTGGGCTTGCCTTCGGCGCGCCGCCGCTGCGCGCGTCCACTGCGTGTCTGCTCTGGGCACTTCCTTTTAACAGGGTGGAAGTGGTCAGAATGAGAAGGCTATAGCATCTAGAACGCTGACCGTGGAAATGGAGCTTCCGGTGCGAGGGAAAGGAAGTTGGTGCGTGTCCCTCCGCTCAAGCGGCACAAGCCGTGGCGGAACAGGGACTGCACATGAAATGAGCAGAGGATGAAGGTAGGACGGCGCAGAGAGATTAAAAAATTTAAAACCAATTTAGAACAATGCAGTGAGACGGGCAGTGAGTAGCTGCGTCCCGCGTCTGACCTGGTTTCCTGATTAGGCTGCAGTAGGGGGGAGGCCTAATACTGGTTGTTTATCTTAAAGTAATTCTTCTCTTTCATTATTCTGCCTCCCTCTGCTTCCCTGACTACCGATTGCACTCATCCCCACAGGCGCCAATTCATAGTTGTATCCCCTGGGACCACACTGAACATGAGGTCTATCTTGATCCCTTTCAGAGTTTGTTGGGGGTATGGGAATCGGATTAAGCGTATTGCAGGGGGGCTTATTACTCTGAGTTTGCTCTAGCTAACCTGGCTGGCCTATAGCAATATGGGTTTCATTGGCTGGGCGGGGAGGAAAGACTCCTGGATTCCCTTTCATGTTTTTAAAGTCCTGTAAGGCACAGTCTATGGCGTCCAGTCTAGCCCAAATCGGTCACAGTTCATCCCGTAGGAGAGTAGAAATTGATCAATAAATCCCGCTTTCAAACACCGGATCCCCCTCCCCCTCCGGTGTCAGTCATATTCTTTCCCCTGCCTCTAGGGTTACTTGCTCTATGGGAGCTGGGAAGGTTCCTAAATCCTTTGTGGTCTTTAATGCATTGGCGGGCTTAGTTGTCTGGGAGACCTTTCTTCCATTTTTTGGTATTGTTGGCCGCTTAGCTAGTTTAGAGGCCTTATGGGATTGGCGATTTTCAGAGGAAGAATGATTCGGGGACAGTAAAACAACCTCAGGAGCCTCGTTGATTGACTGAGGTCTGGAGCAACTGTATTGGGCTTGCATTGCTTGAATGGGCTAAGGCATTAAAAGAAGCAGGAGTATTAGTTTTGGTGCTTAAACCCGCAGCTGAAGTGAAGGACAATCTTCTTTCCATGTGATTGATTTCTGTGCCAAAAGCTGTCATGGCACGTTGTAACATTTTGTCAAGCATTGTGGGAGCAAGGGGGGGGGGGGGCGGGCGGGGCGGTTGTACACTGTTCAAACACCCTCCCAATTTCCTCTTGCCCATCTTGGCACTTATATTTAGTCCAGGATGTCACTTGCCGTACAGCTGAACCCTCAAACCAAGAGGAGTTGCTCAGCCGACTGGCGCAGACTTTAACCAAGTATCTGAAAGAGACACTTTAGTGACAGATTCCTTAACTTAGAATATCCCAGGGCGTCAGGCTGGATCCGGAAAATTTTGCGTAGCAGTACCCCTGCGCGTCGGTAGGCGGCGTCGTGCGGCTCCGCGTCCGTCGTCTGCATCGGGATTGCCGGATGACGTCGCGGCCAGTACTTAGACGCCGCCCATGCGCGCTGGCGTCAGTTCTTCTTTTTCCGCGCCAGTAAGCGCAGATCCGGGAAGAGTAGTGCCCTAGTCATTTTTTGACTAAGTTTTTTTTGGTGATTTTTATCACTGTTTTTCTCGAAGTCGTTCGACTTCCAAGGTGTCAGTATGGATGCCCGGCTTCAAGCCATGCGACGCCTGTAATCGGATGATGTCGATTACAGACCCGGTCTCGAAAGCTCCTCGAGGTCCAGCAGTCGGCTCCGCGCCAACCCAAGCCCCGGTCACGTGAGAGGTCGAGGGGCCGGTCGCGGAGTCCTCATCGGTCGTCCGGATCCAAGTCTTCGCACTCCTCCGGTAAGTCGAAGCACAAGAAGTCGAAGAAGCGTCATCGCTCGACGACTTCCCCTCGCCGGTCTCGCGACTCGGCTGAGGGTCCTGTCGGCACCGTCCCCGCGGCTCCGGGAGTGCCTGTGGAGCCGCCGTCGCATTACCCGCCTTTCCCGGGTTCGGCGGCGACTCCGGCCGAAATACAGGAATTCCTGTCGGCCATGGCCCGCCTCTTCGGGCCTCAAGGTCCCTCCGGTGCGCCTTCGGGCCCCGTGGGCCCTTCTGGGGTGCCTACGGCGTTGCCGACGACTCCGGTCCCGACGACGCCGGTCCCGGCCCCGGCCTCGACCCTGGCTCCGGCGTTGCCACAACCCCCATCGACGCCGGTTGACCTAACGACACCTCCACCAGCGCCGATTTCACCGGTGCCGTTCCCGACGCCGACCGGGGCTCCGGGCGGCGTTGTGCCCCGGTTCTCTCCGGACCCGGACATGGCGCCGGACCGGCGTCGGTCGACGCAGGCTCCGACGCCGATGCGGCCTTGGGTGCCGCAGGTCCCTCCTCCTTACTTTGTACCTGCTTTGGAGGACGAAGAGGACTGGGAGGGGTCTGAGGACCCTCTCACTGCCCAGAGTGAGTACGAACAGGACTGGGCTGAGGAACTTGGGGATGCCAGTGGTCTGGACACCTCTCCAGACGTTGGCATGCTGTCTCCTCCTTCCGTGGCTACGGAGGAGGGAGCAAACTTTGCAACGGTGTTGCGTAGAGCAGCTGAGGCCTTGAGCCTCAAGTTGCCTACAGTGGCTGTCAGGTCTAACATCCTGACGGAAGTGCTTCAGCCGGCGGCTACCTCCTCGGAGCCACTGCTGCCTTTCAACGAGGCACTTTCTGACGTTCTTTTGGGCACCTGGTCCAAGCCCACCACAGGGGCTCCTGTGGATAGGAACGTGGCCCGACGCCATCGCCCGGCTCCGGGCGACCCCTTGTTTCTCTCCCAACACCCCACCCCTGAGAGCTTGGTTGTCCAAGCCTCTGCTTCCCAGAGCGCCTTCCCTACCGCCCCTCCGGATAGGGAATCCAAAAAACTGGATCCATTTGGGAAGAAGGTTTTTACTTCCTCCAGTGCTGGCTTGCGGTCTGTCAACACCGCTTGCCTCTTGGGCCGATATTCCCACTGTTTGTGGGATTCGGTGGCGCAGGTTCTGCCCCAGTGTCCTGAGGAGGTCCAGACACTGCTTTCCCGCGCCATTGCGGAAGGAAGGGATGCGGCAAAATATACCATCCGATGTGGCCTAGATACCGCCGACTCGCTGGGCAGATCGCTTGCGTCGACAGTAGCGCTGCGCCGCTACGCCTGGCTGAGAACCACTGGTTTCTCAGGTGATGTCCAAAACACTCTTATGGACATGCCTTTTGATGGTGTCGGTCTTTTTGGCAACAAAACAGACCATGCGCTGGAGCGCTTTAAGGACTCACGGGCTACAGCCAAGTCCCTGGGCCTTTCTGCTGTGCGCCCTCAGCAACAGTCTGCTTTTCGCCCCTTTCGTGGCCACGGAAGGGGCGCCCAGTCACGTCCACTGCCCGGCCACCGGCCCGCGCAGCAGGAGTCTTCGCGCGGCCGAGGACGTGGCTCCCGCCGTGGCGGGTCAGGCAACCAGCGTGCGGTCAGGCCACCACCCCCGCCCCGTCTGCGGCCTCCAAGCCCTCCTAGTCCTTCCTTTCCAGTCCACACCACGCCAGTAGGGGGCAGGGTCCACCATCACCTTCCCCTCTGGCGTACCATCACCTCGGACAGGTGGGTCTTGGACATTGTCCGAAGGGGCTACTCCCTCCCCTTCGTGACCACTCCCCCAGCCATGCCACCTCAGTGCCAAGTATGTCAGGGGATCACTTGGTGCTTCTTCAGAAGGAAGTTGCGGCCCTCTTGGCCAAGAGGGCCATCGAACACGTTCCGACCCCAGAAGTAGGGCGTGGTTGTTACTCCCACTACTTTCTGGTGCCCAAAAAGGACAAGGAGGACATGCGTCCTATCTTGGACCTCCGGAGCGTAAATCGCTTCCTCCGGAAGGAGAAGTTCAAGATGCTCACCCTAGCTCAGGTCTCGACTGCCCTCGACCCTGGAGACTGGATGGTAGCGTTGGACTTGCAGAACGCATATTTTCACATCCCCGTCCTGCCGGCCCACCGGCGTTACCTGCGGTTCACGGTAGGCCTCGAGCATTTTCAGTTCACCGTGCTCCCCTTTGGCCTTACAAGCGCCCCTCGGGTGTTCACGAAAGTGATGGCGGTGGTCGCAGCTCATCTGCGCCGGGCAGGGGTTTCAGTCTTCCCCTACCTCGACGACTGGTTGTTGAAGGCGGGCTCATCCCAGGCAGTCGTCTCCCACCTTCAGACTACGGCCGAACTCCTGCACTCGCTGGGGTTCTCCATCAACGTGCCGAAGTCGCACCTGATTCCTTCTCCACAGCTCCTTTTCATCGGAGCAGTTCTGGACACGACGCAGTTTCGGGCTTATCCTCCCGAACGGCGAGTCCAGGATATTCAGGCTATGATTCCGATCTTTCAGCCTCTATCCTGGGTTTCGGTACGGATGACCCTGAGGCTGCTGGGCCTCATGGCCTCCTGCATCCTGCTGGTCGATCATGCCAGATGGCATATGCGGGCTCTGCAGTGGGACCTGAAGTTCCAGTGGGCGCAGCATCAGGGGAACCTGTCCGACTACGTCCAGATCTCGGAGGGAACTGCAAGACCGTTGCAGTGGTGGCTCTCGAACCGGCAATGGGTCATGGGCAGATCCCTCTCCCTTCCCCAGCCAGAGCACACAGTTGTGACGGACGTGTCCCTTCTGGGATGGGGCGGTCACATGGGAGAGGCGGAGATCAGAGGCCTCTGGTCTCCGGCGGAGTCCCGGCTCCATATCAACCTTCTGGAGCTCCGGGCGATCCGACTTGCACTCAAGGCATTCCTTCCCTCTGTCAAAGGGCAGGTAGTGCAGGTGTTCACAGACCACACCACCGCCATGTGGTACTGCAACAAACAGGGCGGGGTGGGGTCGTGGACCCTATGTCAGGAGGCTCTGCGTCTCTGGACATGGCTGGAACATCAGGGCATGCGCCTGATGGTTCAACACCTGGCAGGTTCCCTGAACGCCAGGGCGGACTAACTCAGCCGCAGGTGCATGATGGATCACGAATGGCGTCTTCACTCGGAGGTGGCGCAAGGACTCTTTCTACAGTGGGGAGAGCCTTGGTTAGATCTATTCGCCACCGAAGAGAACGCGCAATGTCATCAGTTCTGCGCGTTGGAATTTCCAAGGCGGCACTCGCTCGGCGACGCTTTTTGTCGCGAGTGGAGTTGTGGTCTGTTGTATGCCTTTCCGCCTATACCACTTCTACCCAGAGTGTTGAAGAAGATTCGGCGCGACCGGGCCCAAGTCATTCTTGTGTCTCCGGACTGGGCTCGAAGAGTTTGGTATCCCGAGCTACTCAGTATGAGCGTCGATCCCCCGATCCGTCTGCCTCTTCGGGAGGATCTTCTGTCGCAGCAGCAGGGGACGGTCCTCCACCCGAACCTGTCCAGTCTCCACCTCCTTGCGTGGAGATTGAGCGGCGGCAGGTGATTCCTTTCGACTTGCCTCCCGAAGTTTGTGATGTGATTCTGGCAGCCCGGCGTCCCTCCACTAAGGTGGTATACGCCTGCAGGTGGAACAAGTTTGTGGCATGGTGCACAGCAAAGGCTGTGAATCCCCTTTCTGCCCCTCTTTCTGAGGTTCTTCTGTTCCTTCTTTCTCTGGCCCAACAGGGTTCTGCCCTGGGTACCATCAAGGGCTATCTTTGTGCAATCTCGGCCTTCCTCAGGCTTCCTGATCAGCCCTCCCTTTTCAAGTCCCCTGTTGTTAACAGGTTTCTTAAAGGCATTACACATCTCTTCCCTCCTGTTCCGTTTGTGATGCCTCAGTGAGACTTGAACTTGGTTCTTACCTTTTTAATTTGCGCTCCCTTTGAGCCTCTACATAACTGTCCTCTTCATCTTCTCACTCTGAAGAAAGTCTTTCTGGTGGCCATCACCTCCGCTCGGCGGGTGAGTGAGCTCCAGGCTCTTTCTTGCAAGCCTCCCTTTCTGTCTGTCCATCCAGACAAGGTTGTTCTTAGGACGCGTCCGTCCTTCTTGCCAAAGGTGGTTACTGCTTTTCACATTGGGCAGACCATCACTTTGCCCACCTTCTTTCCGCATCCTTCTAGAGAGGAAGAGAGGCTCCACCGTCTGGACCCAAAACGTGCGATTTCGTTTTACCTCAACCGCACACAGCAGTTCCGGGTGGACGACCAGCTCTTTGTTGGCTATGTGGGCGCCAAAAAAGGTCGGGCGGTACACAAGCGGACCATCTCCCGCTGGGTCGTCTTGTGTATCAAGGCCTGCTATTCTTTGGCTAAGAAGGAGCCCCCATTTGGGCTGCGTGCCCATTCCACCAGGGCGACAGCCGCCACCACGGCTTTGGGAAGTGGTGTCCCATTGCAGGACATTTGTCAGGCAGCTACGTGGGCCTCGCTGCACACGTTTACCAAGCATTACTGCCTTGACAGCCAAGTCCGGAGAGACGGCTTCTTTGGCCGTTCTGTTCTCCGGGACTTCCTTGTCTGATCTTTGTTCGCAGACCCACCACCGGGGTTGGTATTGCTGGGGTATCTATTCTAAGGTAAGGAATCTGTCACTAACGTGTCTCTTTCAGATGCACAAGTTACTAACTTGTGCAACGATATATCTGTAAGAGACAGTAGTTAGTGACAGATTCCTTACCGCCCCACCCATCCTCCCCGTTCTGCGAACTGATTTCTAGGGTTAAGGACATCCCTTTCAGGGCCCTAGTACTTTTTCAGACACCTATGTCAGCTTCTTGCATGGCTCTGCGTTCCTGGCGCGGAAAGTCGTGTACAGAACTGACGCCAGCGCGCATGGGCGGCGTCTAAGTACTGGCCGCGACGTCATCCGGCGATGCCGACGACGGACGCGGAGCCGCACGACGCCGCCTAACGATGCGCAGGGGTACTGCTACGCAAAACTTTCCGGATCAAGCCTGACGCCTGGGGATCTTCTAAGGTAAGGAATCTGTCACTAACTACTGTCTCTTACAGATATATCGTTACACAAGTTAGTAACTTGTGCAATTTGCCCATCCATGTGCAAGAAGAATGTTCCTTGTGTGTGCGCCCCTTTCTGGATATATAATCCATTTTGTATTTGTTACATCGAAAGGTTGCCTAAGATAGGTTGGAGAGAGCCCTGACTGCAGATGTTAATTGCAGGGCTCTCCAGGACATACCAGGAATCCCTCGTAGTGTGCCAAACGATTGTCTGTAGAGAAGGTCATTTATTGGGCAATTTTCTCTGGAAGGTTTCCCCCCCCCCCCCCCTTGTGCTCCTCCACCCCTCACTCCACAGGTAGATTAGTGGAACATCTGTTTTTAAACCCTTGGTTTGGCATTCTTCTTGGAGACTCCTACTTCTCTCTCACACCTCCCAACCTTCCTGCTAGCACCTTGTAAGATTTACCTTGCTTGGACCCTTATAAGTGGAATAAGCAAAACTGCCCAGAACAGCTCTCACAACTAATTGTTACATACACAACTACTGTCTGCACTTCAGGCTAAAAATAAGACAAACTTGCAGTCCAGTATTCCAAGATTTCTCCACCAGAGCCCGGGATCTCCACACCAGGGATGGCTGAGAAACTATGTTGTGTTCTATGGATGGTCTATCCACCCCCAGCTACACTCGCCAGGTTTTGACAAGATTACAGAGGGGGTCTGTCTAGACGCTCCTTTGACGGAAGAGGTTTACAGACTGCTCAGGAGTGGCATTGAAGTTGGCATTACACAATGAAGACTATGCTCAGAAGCCATGCTTTAATATTTGGTTGTTTGTTATTGCTTACGAAGAAGAAGAGTTCAGTCTGTGTTAGGTTGACCTGTAAATAGTTGCATGTTATCCAATTCTGGATTAAGCACACTTGAGTTTACGAATGTCATGTGGTGAGGGGTTTTGCAGTAGATTGAGCAGAGAAATTAACTTATGGCTTTGATTGGGGCCTGCAAAATAAACTTATGCCATTAACTTCTGAGGAAGGGCTACACAGGTGAGCGCATCACTATGGATTCTCCTCTGACATTCAGTTGTGGTCTCCCACCTTGCTGCTCTTTCTTTCTGCTACAGTGATGGCAGTAATGTGTCTGCACTCACACTATCTCCTTTTCTAGGCCTTCTGCTGTTAAAACCTGTAGATTTTGAACTTAGTCTAGTACTGAAGAACGACATGGCGTTAAACAAGGACTCTGGGGCTCATTTTTTACATCAGCCAAGGGACAATTCAAGCTAGATGAGTCCTGGTATGATTTCTTGGAGGAGGATAGGAGCTCGGTGTGTGAGCTTTCTACCCCAAAACCTTCCGAAACAGCCATGGAGATTGGAGAAGGCCACAAAATTGGGTCTGTGGAAGTTTGGCATGAAGAGACCTGTACCATGTACAGTAGATATCTGGAATCTTTCTCCCCAATGCATGTCCACCTTCCCTCTTGAGCATTTGTCCCAGCTTGTGGCTGGGTTGCCATGGTTGAGCTAAAGGAGTTGACTATGAGGTGGACTCTGCATCAAGCTCCAGCTGAAAATACTTGAAGCTTGCACTATAAAATCAAACGTCTGCAAAGCAGACTGTGTCCCTTACAGGCTCACTGCATAGGAATTAAAGCAAACCTTGCAGAGGATTGGAATTATGTCTGTTTACCTAGTCCTGGAACTGAATAAATGTTTTGCCCAATGAAGAGTAACTTTGGCATCAAACTTTGTCTGTTGGACTAGTGTTGGTGCTTTTAGGATGTTAAACTGCTCCGAGAGACACATTGGACCCACTGCAGCATCAGTCCTATAAGGCGTGCAAGAAACTTTAGACCTATTGTCCTGTCTTGAGTAACTCCCTGATCCTTTTTCCTTGGACTCCAAGACCCCCATCCAGACTGTGCTGATCATCCATAGGAATTAAATGGTGAAATACATTTTCTTTCAGTCGAAATCATGGCACTTATATTGACATTTGCCGTTTCCCTTGTGGGCCCCAAAAGCACTGAAATATTTTTATCACAAATGGCCCAACTCCCGATACAGGCCCCATTTGTCTATCTCTACCTCACCCACAAACAAATATCCACACAACTTTTATCCCATGAGGCATAATAGAACTATAGACTGTAAACCTTACTCAAAAGAGCTTAGACATTCCATTGCATTTAGTATTATAGCTCCATAACCAAGTCTTAGGCACTTTGTTTTCACTAATTTTAATTTTTGTTTTTTAAAGAAATGTTCCTTTTCATAGAAATACCTCTATTTGGACACTGACCTCTGAGTGTCATAACTTAGTCTTCTCCTTATTTTTGCATGACTCTGCTTTTGGAGCCTACTTAGTTTTAGAATCTGTTTTGAATTGCTTCAAGGTATTTTTGCATAAATTTGCATCATTCATTATTATGGTCTTCTTTTTGGTGTCATTAGCTCTACCCCCTCATGCACAAAAATCAAAAAAAGTTAGTCTAGACTGGGTATCAAGAAAAACTGCCCAACAACACGAAGTACGATTCCACCTGAGTGAAGAACTTCCGATACTTCTTTGGATCATTGGGGAAATGTTCGGGGAGCGAATTGCCCCACAGTCTGCACTAAAACACACCCATTAGGAACAAGCGGACTAGCAGCTAGAACCTGTGTTATCTAAACTGCTGTACCACGTGTGGAAAACGTGTAGATGATCTATCGAATGGGTTTCAAATGGGCCGTTGATATTTTGAGCCTGAAGCGGCGTTACTCCTCCTCCGGTTGAGCTGCCTTATTGGCAAAACTAACACAAAAAGATGATGGACGGAATGCTGAATAAATCAGTCTTGACCCTGTTCCTTATGGGAACAGTACAGCCCGAACTGACAGGCCAAGTCCTCCCTGGACTGGAAAACAGCATCCATGGACCAGTTTCAGGGTATCACCCCTCATCCGCCAGGTTAGCTTGAATCCAGAGGCATAGAGAGCACGGGACTCACGTCTGGGCCTACCCTTCCCACTTGGGGTGACCATAGCAACACAAAAAGATGATGGATGGAATGCTGAATAAATCAAACTTTCACCTCCAGTCAAGAGATCTGGGCCTAAATCCATTGTTTTTTTTGCTCTCCACGCCATTCCAGTTTAGAGCCAGCCATATGCAAATCAGTCTTGACCCTGCTTCCCATGGAACAGCCCAGCCTGAACTACCAAGCCACATCCTCCCTGGACGAGAAATGAGCATCCTGGGACCGGTTTTGGGGTATCGCCCCTCATCAGCCAGGCTAGCTTAAATACAGTGGCACAGTGAGCAAGGGACCCACGTCTGGTCATACCCATCCCACTTAGGGCAAAAAATACTACGCAACAAATGGACAAAATGCTGAATTAAAAAATTCACCTCCAGTCAAGAGATCTGGGTTAAATCCATCGTTCTTTTGCTCACCATGCCATCCCAGTTTAGACCCAGCCATATGCAAATCAGTCTTGACCCTGCTCCAACTTCTTTACACAGTATCAAAATGTGAGAATTCTCAGTTTCCATAACCCGATTATCTTTAAAAGACTGTGGCCAGAGAATTGTGTACACACAGAGCAATATTCTGGTAATAAGGATTTAGTTTCCTGTGTGTGCATCACACCATTGCATTACTAATGAGGGAATTGCTGTATGTATTCTATTGTAAACGTCATTAATTGGGAAGCTGTGGTAACCGCAAGACCACACAGTGTAATGATATACTGTCATACCATAGATGAAAATAGCTGTCGTAATTTGGAGGTTTTTGGTTATAGGCTATAATTTATAGCTGGAAATCCATTGCAAAGCCTCCAGCCTGTGTTAACCCAAGTTAAAATCGAGATGATTTTTTTGATTATTTTATTTTTGTTTGAACTATCTTGAATTTAAGTATGAGCCAATTTTTGCAATTTCAGAACTGCTCCACTAACACTGCTAAGTAGCGATCTTTAAAAAAAAACTAAAAAAAACTTACCCAATCATTTTTCACTTTCAAGAGCAAACCTTCATTGTTCACGTCAATTTAAAGACTCTAGCTAGGCTTTACTTCCCACTCTAAGTGGGGGAACTATATTATGTATGGGGTCATCTGTATGATAATTTCGAAACAAACTTCTTTCACGTAGTCTTTCAACAAGCAGTAATTATTATAGCAGTAAGTATTGTATAATATCAAGCAAACCGAAATTATGAATAGGTTCACCAGACTGGGTCATTTTATTATCTTTACATGTTTGCTTTTTTAGCCAAATAATCACAAAGCTGGACTTTGAGAGATGGGGAAGAATACAAATTAAAATGTTAATTATTTCTAAGTTCCTTGACACATTTATTTAGGTATTTTATGAAGCACCAATTGTCATCTTCCGATATTTTCGGAGCACTAAAAAATCCCGAAAATTAGGCATTCACTGTATCCATTGTAATAATAATGACGATAATAGTCTTTAGATTCCAGTTGGATATAGCAGTTCTTAACTTTCAATATTCTTCAGTCAAAGCATCTGGCACATAGTTAATTATCTCATTGTCAAACTCCCATCTGCAAGATTTATTTAGATAAACGGATTTCAACTTTTTTTGCCAACAGACCTAGTGATCCCCACAGTTGAGTGAGGTTTTGGCTTTTTAATTTTAGAATACCGTACTTAAACATTTATTGATTTTGGAATACAGTACTTGAACGTTTATTTTCCATCCGGCAACCAGTAAGGGAAGTTTACTTTTAGCAAAGTGACCATTTTGAAAAGTAATGATTTTGGTGTGTAAAATTGCTTTTATATTCTTTCAAAACTGCAGACTGTTTTGTATTGTCTTTGGGTTTTGTCAAGTTACTGGAGAGATGCTCCGAAAAATGGCAGTAAAGAGAAAGGTGGATCTTCATTTGGCCATTCATTATGGAACAACCTCTTCCATAATCTAAACACAAGGAGATGCTTAATTGGGGATCCCAGAAGAACTTGAAGAAACATTTTGAAGACCCTAAGGGTCTTATAAAAGGGATCAACAAATCATGGCACTCATATCGGTTAATGCCCTTGGATTGATCTGTCTTGCTGTGAGAGATTCTTTTAATATTAAATAGTGATAGTTATCCATTTCAAGAAACTCACTTGGGTGCCATCCTCTGAGCCTGCTCTGAGGCCTGTTTGTTAGTCTCCCTTTATTTAATGGATATTGGTAGGTCTGTGCTCCCCTTAACAGCTCTTGACAAAGCACAGATACTGTTTTACAGGGTCTTCCCTGCTGAAAGTTTCTACAGGGCCATCGAAAGTAGGAACTGCCCCAGGAGCCTTTTAGCCACTTGCAGAGATTGCAGGTGGCAGAGGAATTTAAGGCAGCCGCTAAGAAGGGATGCCCACATTAACTCTAGCTGATGAGCATTCGAGCTAATAAGTGGTACGGTGGCTGGAACACAAGATAGTGAGGCAACCAATGGTTCATAAACACTTAGAGTGAGAGCCCACTCTATCCAAACATGTAGAAGGAAGGGTGTCCTTGTTCCTCCTCAGGTGGTAGTCGATTGGTAGCGCTCCTTGGTTATTGGAGACTGTCCATGATTTCAGTTTGGAATTTACCAGCACTACAACTTGGATGAATCCACCATTTTATTATTCTATAATCCCTTTTACAAAGAATGCACCCATACAGGTTAGGAAGAAAATCACCTTTTCCCACAAAGGGGAAATTGTCCCAGAATCTTTTGAGCAGCCATTACTGAATCAGTAGGGCAGGACTTTTGTCTGTTAAACTGAGAGATTTCATTCGTTGGCTAGGCGGTTGGTTTACTGCCATTTGGAGAGTGAAAACATTAGCCTTCTGAGATAATTTTACTTCTGGGTGTGCAATGGTGAGTCTGGAACTTCAGATGCATACTTTAGAGTCCTGTTATTTGCTGTAAACTATAGATTCCTCTAGGCCCTGTATAGTTGACACATCTGCGAGTTTCGCACTCTGCCTCCCTGTGTGGCCTCTGATTCTTTGTTCTTATACAGGCTTATGAGCTTGGTGGTCGTTGTAGCTGTGTGGACCAGATTTGTGCAGATGTTTATGGACATGGTGATTTGAGTGTCTCTAGACTGGAGCTGTCTGAAAGAACATGCAAAAAAGGCCAAGGTTCTCAAGCAGAATATTTCAAGCCCTGTCACCCTGGCTCCTTGGCCTACTCCCCTCACCTGTACTGGCTCCATGGGCTGATTTCCTCCCCTTTCCCAACCAGGTTTGGCTCTTTTGGCTGACGCCTTCCCCACACCTTGTTTTCTTTTTGGGCTGACTCCCTCCTACCACACACACATTGTGCTGGCTTTTTGGAGTGACCCCACAATCCGTGAAGAGCAGGCTTCACTAGAGCTTCGCGTTGTCGGTCATTGCGGGTGGCAGAGTTTTGACACAAACAGGCCCGTTCCCGGTCACAAGGTGCTCAGACGTCAGCATTTTCACCTTTTCTTGGAGTAGCTTCCACTGATGCCATCCAAGGGTCCAGGACCTGGTGGCCCTTCTTCAGGACTCAGTGCAGCAAAGGCCAGCAGCAGGGCTCAGGCAGGTCCAGTTGGTAAGCTGGGCAGTTGCAGGGAAGCCCTTAAAGCTCATACAGGAAGTCAGCCAACTTACCCTTGGAGTCACTCTGGGTAGCCTGGGAGTAAGAGAAGCAGGTCCAGTATTCCTTCCTCAGACAGCTTGGCAGTCCTTCAAAAAGCAGGGCAGACCTTATTCTGAATTTTCCACAGGCCCAGGAGTGTTCTGATTGGCTCAGGAAAGCCAAAACTTATACCTAGTGCCAGCCTTTGTGTGCGCGACTCCCTGTCCAACCCTCCAACACTGGATTTAAAATTACAATTCATTTGAGGATAAACAGCATCTCTCTATCTGGTCCCTATCTGAAATTAGAACTTATTAAATATAATATTGCAAACCAGTGTTAATTGAGAGATTGGTCTTCCAACAAGGAAAAACTACTTTAGGAGTTTTTCACTGCAAGGGCAAGTGAAACATGAGCACGCATGTCCTACTTTTTAAATGCAATGCACCCTGGTTAGACCTGGCATCTTTTGGCGTGTTTCCCCTATCTTTTTGCTTTCTGAACTCCTGGTTTTGACTCTGTTTTTTGCTGGTTTAGTATCTCTGCGCACTTTCTTACTGCTGTTCAGTGTTAAAGTGCAAGTGCTCCTATCGTAAATTGTATTATGGATTGGTGTTTCCATGATTGGCATATTTGATTTACTGCTAAGTCCCTAGTAAAATGCACTGAGTGCCAGGGCCTGTAAACCAAAAGCTGCTAGTGGGCCTGCAGTACTGATTGTGCCACCCACACGAGCAGCCTTTGAAAGGATTCTCAGACCTGCCACTGCAGTGTCTGCGCACAGTTTTTACTGCCATGTTGACTTGGCAAGTGCACCTCCTTGCCAAGCCCTAACCTTCCCTTTTATTGCATGTGTGTCACCCCTAAGGTAGGCCCAAGGTACCCCTATGGGCAGTGTGCATTGTATTTGAAAGGTAGGGCATGTACTAGTGTGTGTGTGACATGTCCTGGTAGTGAAATACAGTATATTTTGTTTTTCACCGTCGAAAGGTTATCTGTCCCATAGGATAGAATGGGGAATACTTGATAACATTTTACGAGTATATCTTCCCATTTGGACAAGATGGTGAAATGGAGTTTAGTATGTCTGAACTCAGAATGCAGAAAGGCATCTTTTAGTAAACATGATTTTTATGTTCTGTTTGAAAATAACACTTTCAGAAAGTAGGTATTTTCTTGCTTGGCCATCCTGTGTGCCTCTGCTGGGTTGTGGATTGACTGACTGTCTGGCTTTGGAGTGACAGGGGCTGGGGATGTGCATTCTCTTCAGACAGCCACTGAGGGGTCGAGGTGTGTCCTGCCTTTCCGGGATTAGTCAGGGCTGGGCTGAATAAACCTTGGCTGCATTTAGAGTAGTGGGAGGAGATTTCCTTGCACCTGAATGGGCCTGGTCTGCATTGGACAATGCTGTCTCCACCTCCTGCTGGGAAGCTGGGCCAAAGAGGACCAAACTGGTTTGGACTGAGCACAGACACTCTCTGCCCAAGAGATCAAAGAGAAACGGAATATAAATATTGGGGCACAGACCCCAGAACTTAAGAACTCGCTTGGATCAAGGAACCTGCCAAGAAGAAGAGCTGGAAGAACTGCCAGGAGGAGTACTGCCCCTTTGCTGTGTTGTTGCTTTGCTGCGTTGGCCTGCAGTTGCTACTTCTGCCCTGGGCAGTGAAAGGACTGGACTGAACTTTCTTCACTTGTCTCTGAGTTTCTCCAAGGGCTTGAAATAGAGCTTGCCTCATGTTCATGAAGTCTAAGGGACAGCAAATACTTCACTTACCTCTAGGTACCCACTTCTGGAACCGTGGGTTTCAGTTGCTTCAGAGGGGGAAAGCAGCCGACACTGTCACAGACACCGATGAGGGCTCCGTGTCCTGAAGGCACCGCAGATGTCACCGCCGCACTTAGCACCGCAACCCTGGTCTCGCCGACTGCCACCGAGCCGCTGCTTGCACCACTACCTGTGGGCACCTGACTCCGCACCGCCTCACTTCACTCTGCCGCCCTGGTCTCACCGACGTTGTTGCCCGCTGACCTCGACACCCGTTATCGCACCATGGTTTGGGGGCACTGCTCGTAAGTCGCACGACGCACCGCCCTGTCCCACACCGCAATCTAGGCTGCCCAACGCCAGCTCCCATCAACCGGCACTGTCACCTGCACTGTGACCTGTCGGCACCGCCACGAGCACCTCTCACTCTGCACCGCAGCCCTGGTCTCACCTAACGGCGCTGGACGGCAGTCACCGAGCTGTTGCCTGCACCGCGGCTTGAGGGCGCCGCGGACCACTATGCTTCACACCATAACCGCGATGGTTGCCACGACCGGCCCGTACCGACCCGGTCGGCTGGAACCAAAGGTACTGTTTGAGTCTGCTGACACGAACGCCAGTCCGCACCAACGTGGTCGGCCAGAACTGTTGGATTCTGGTGTTTTCAGCACCGCAGCAGCCCCAGACAGAGCTACCGGCTTCAAGGAACTGCATTTTACAGTTATTCTTGCAAAGTGCATATTTTAGATTACTGTATGTTGGCTTTTAATCGTTTTGGTCTTGCTTGCACAGATAAATATTGGGTATTTTTCTAAAACTGGTGTGGTGTCCTTTTGTAGTGTTTTCACTGTATTACTGTTGGTTATCTGCAAATGCTTTACACACTGCCTCTGAGATATGCCTGAGTGTTCATGCCAAGCTACCAAGACGGTGAGCAGGGGTTATTTCAGTAGTGTATCCCCTTATACTGACTAGAAGGAAGGGGCCCTATTTGGACAAAGGTGCAAACCATTGCCAACTAGAGACCCCCATTTCTAGCAACCCTGCCCTGTGAACCTTTAGGATCTACCTTGGGGGTAACTTATACGTTTTATAAAAAATAAATAAAGAAAAAGGTTTATATCTGGCACAAAGTGTATTTGTCAGGTCAAAATAGCAGTTTAAAACTGCAGTACAGGCTGCAGTGGCAGGCCCGGGACATATTTTAAAAGGCTACTTTTAGTGGGTGGCACAATGGGTGCTGCTTCCCACTAGTAGCATGTACCAGTAGCACCACTTTACTAGGGACTTAAAAGTAAATTAAATATACAAATCGGGGAGATGCCAGTTGTACCATGATTTAGGGATCGAGCACAAACACTTTACCCCTGGTTATCAGGGGAAAAAGTGCAGAGTTCTAATGCCAAAACAGGTTCACCAATAAAAGGCAAAAAGTTGTGGGTGACCCTACAAAAAGGGCCAGGTCCAAAACTCACTTTCTCGATTCCCCTCACCAGCCCCTTCAACTGTCCAGTAGCCTATTAAATCCTCGGGTTGTCCCTAGTTCTATAGCCTCCAACTGCCCCACAGTGCGGGCACAGCCCAATACCCTCCTCGCGCGTGTGTGTCAAATATGCTTTACAGACTGATGGGAATTAACTCCATACTTCTCTGCTCAGTTGGCAGCTAGTGCAACAATTGTGATATTTTTGTGTAAGCAGCGGCTCCTATACTCATTTCTCCTCTTTCTGGGTCCGGCTGACCAGGAAACGGCAAGGTAGGCAGTGGTAAGTTGAGGTATAAGCGGACATCACACAGCTCTCTTGACATAGCCATTTGTACCTCTAGTCTATGTCCCTTTAAAGTAGAGCGTCTTGGAAATGGAACCTAGGCAGTACTATTAAGCCCTTCAATTGGACCTTCCAAGTTACTTTCAATTAGGGGGCAATTTAATTCTAACCTCATTTATACACATGAAAATTTCCACATGGTCACTAAATGTTCAGTCAGCCAGGATGATCCATTTTAATAGATAGTTTTCAGTTGGCCAGCATGTGTATGTATCCACTTGTTGTATAACGCAAACCTAGCCAAAGGCAACGGAGCGCTGTACACGGTGAAATCAAAGTTAGTCAAAAAATATATGGAGGGGGCACGAGTTGACTGTTCTACATCATGATGTAATTTTATTTAAAAAGGTGCATCTAAACTTGTTCCTAAATTGGAGCAGGCTATGGGTGTTTTTGTTGGATACAGCGATGTTACATGTTCTGGGTGCATAGTTTGAGACAACCTGTTGCGTTGTATTTTTACACTCTTATGACTCCAGTCTGTTGTTTATCTTGTCTATGTGTGCGCGCCAAGAGGCATCCGAGTTTGTGAGCTGGTCTGCCAGATAGATGTGGGTGCTGATTGTTACGGGTTTACCAAATGGGAACTCGCAACTTTGAAAAGTCGACTTGTGAAAAATGGTTCCAGTGACTGTATGAAACAGACCCTAGATGGTTCCTAGATTCAGCAATTGTTGGCACAACAGAGAAACGTTTCCCCATACACAAGGAAAAATTATTAACTCTATCAAAGATTGTTGATGAAATATTTAATCATTTAACATCATCAAGATCATGTTATGCGTTTTTACCTACCTCTTAATTTTCTGACTTACGCTTTGTAGTCGATGTATGTAATGGGTACAGGTTGGTGGGACAAGAATACTAATGCATTTCAAGCTCCAGAACCAGGTGAAAATTGTTTTTTTGTATAAGTAATCTACTTGTTTCCTACACAACCGGTTTGCAAATATGGAAGTGCTTGTGTCTGAAATGAGCACTAACTGGTAAGTGTTAAAGTTCTGTGCATTGAATGTACAAGAAACACTAACTAAAACTGGCCATTTTATATACATACACGTGTGCGCTAATGATAGCTATGTATCCCTGGGTAATCCGATAACTTTGTTACAAATAATTGTAATGAGATGAGCCGCTTGCTTATGTGATGCACTATTCTCGACTATTGGTTATATTCTGAAAGTTCTTTGTACCTTTTTTTTTTTTTTGTTTTTTTTTTTTTCATTTTTGTGCCAAGCACACCTATTGCATGTGTGACTGAAAGCTTGCATTGGTACAGGTAGGAGCCTGCATTTTTACTGTGTTTGGCAAATGTCATTATTTTTGTTAATGAGCAATTGTAAGGCACAATATGTCTTTATTTTATTGAGCACTTTTGGGTTGTCTGGGGTATGACTTTCCGAGGGTATATGAAGAGAGTTTTGGAAAGCATGAGAATACCTGCATAGGAGCAGAGCCAACGAGAAGGACCATTGGATTGGAACCTTGCAGTTGAAGCTCTCATAACCACCCATTTCTCCAAATTCAGTAGGTCCCATTTAACAGCCAGTAATACATAATTCACGATGAAGATGCGGAGACCGAACTTATCTACTTTGCAAACAGTTTTCTTCTAGCAATTGCCCTGAACATCATAAAACTTGTTTTTTGTTTTTTTAATATTGCAGTTTACCATGAATGCAACAGGTCCCGGATATCCTTTGGCCTCTTTGTATGTTGGAGACCTGCACTTTGATGTTACAGAAGCAATGCTGTACGAAAAGTTCTCACCTGCTGGTCCAATCATGTCAATTCGAGTTTGTCGAGATGTTGCGACCAGGCGTTCGCTTGGTTATGCTTACATCAATTTTCAGCAGCCTGCAGACGGTGAGTCTTTCCTCTGATTTTAAAGCTTTTGTTTTTCTTATTTTTACTGATATCCGGGCAAGAGCAATGTAAAATATCAGTTCATTCAGGTGTGTGGAATTTAATAAAATATCTACGTGTCCATGGGACAGGTTGCTTCATAAAGCTACTTGCCCTGTAACAAAATCCACTTGTTCCTTTCGTGCCATGTAGTATAGTGACAAATTATGGCAGCAATCTCATTATATAAGAGCTCTGGTATAGCCTGATTATGCCAGGGCTCATACCATAGTAGTGTTTGAATACTGGTAATTCCCTTATTTTGCCACCTTTCCGCACAGATCTACATACTGGTTGAAGGCAGTGGTAAGCAGTAGTTCCAGAATTGGAATGCCCCTTTGAGTCTGTGCAAACCTACTAACTTGCATGTTTCAAGGGTTTTCACCAGCTCTTCTCTAATATTTTCCCATAATGAGAGAGGTGGGAAATATACTCCTGGCAATGGCAGGCATAAAACTTCTTCCAATTTTGGGCAAAAAAGTGGTTGGAGGGAAAGTGAACTTGCAAATGCTCAATAGATTTTTGCATGAGCGTATCTACACAAGCATGTTTGCTCGTTCTAAAATACATTTCACAAATATTTTCTAGTACCAAGATTTCTTGACTGACTTCTGTAAATTCTTGTGAATTTATGAAAGACGTAAATCTGCACTAATGCAATGACATACACCATGGATGCACTTTTGAGATTTCTTCAATGATTGGGCCCCTAATAAGATCTGCTGTTAACCAAGGCCTTTTGTGTTTATTAAAATTCTATCTCTCTCTCGGTCTATCGTCTGGCTTCACTATCCTTGACAGCATTCTGCTCTTTCACAAGGATCCTATTGGCGCACAAAGTAGTTTTGGTCAGTGCCAGGAACTAATGTTATCAATATGTGGGCTACCTAATCTACCCTTGTAGGTTTGGGTAACAGAAATTATCAGGTAAAGATGCCTAAAAGGGATTTCACTTAAAGAGCAATTTCTTTCAATTTCAGCGCTATTGTTGGATACCCTACTCGTGACTTCAGACATGAATTATCCTAAACATATATTCAATAAAGTCAGCAAGGAATAAATCTCAACAAAACCGGGTATATTTCTTGTATTGTGTATTTATAATCTGCAATAGGTAATTAAGTGTTCAAGCTTATCTCATGTACATTGATCACAGAGAACCAAAGTCACATCAAATAATTTGTTCTAATCAACAAAGTTCTATAACCCATTTCATAGAACAACTGTCAGGGAAACTGGCCTATACATATGACCTAGATTTCCAGGAACAAAGCTTTTTTAACATTAGCTAGACAGAAAATGGATTGATGCGTTGACGTTTCGGTCTTTGTTATCCATCTACCAGACCATTTTCAGGACATAATATCCATATAAAGAACAAAGACCCTTTGATAAGCCGTGTCGCATCACTCTAGAGATAAATTATAAACTTCATATACCGCCGTGTAATATCACCGATCCTCCATGGCGTCCTCCCAAGAGGTGGAGATCGACCTGGAACTAATGTGGCCATGTGTGCTTTTTGAGACCAAAATTTGATTTTGCTTTTTGCAATGTTTGTTATAATGGAGAGGGCCCGGCAGCTCCCATGTTAATGTTTTACAAAACCATGCCAAAACAAGACATATTGACAAAACTAAAAGACTGTCTGTGCCAATGCTTGTTTTTTTTTTATGTTTCCCATAATCTTGTCAAAACTGGTTACACGATTTTTTCATTAGGTATATTTTTTGGAAATACTAGCATGCATCAACACATTTTATAAATGATGTTGCAAAGAAATGGTACCTAAAATATTACAGTAGTTTAGCAAAATGTTTTTTTTCCTAGTTGCATTTTTTTGTGAACATTTTAATTTGAAAGCAAAGAATCCTCCATCTTGCTTTTAAGCTTTTGCAAATATTTGCATCTAATCGGAGAGCTTTCTGCGAGCATTGTACATAGCCTCATACTACTAAACTTTGAAAACATATGTACACATGTTTATACTAGAACTCCTACAGTAGTGCAGTCCAAGCTTACAACTTTTCCTTATAACGCTCACCCTAATAACAAAGGCTTTGCATTAATGAACTATAAATACTAGTTCAAACAGCATTAACATATGAACATAAAAGTTACCTTAACTGCAGACAATGCCCTTCCCTGATCCATAATGTGGTACTGTAAACTGGCAGCCAAAGGGTTTGTGGTTCAAGGGGTTGGGCCTTCTTGTCCCAAGGACAAAATACAAATGAAAACTTGTTGCTCTTGACCCCAAACAATATGTCCTGGGCGTCGGGCTATAGGAATTCCAGACCCCTGTAATTTACAAACTGCAAATCAGGATATCAAGAAAAGTTTTATACAAGAACATTGCACTAATTTGATCCTTAAAGGAAATGTAAGGTGCAAAGAATGGATTATTACCAAGAATTCTCTCTGACTACTTAGAATATCTGTAGAAAAAGCTACACTTAATCATTTCGTTTGCTTAATTTGTTCAGATTTACTGTTTGGCCTGATAAGTTTTTGTAGCTATGTTCTAGCAGGGAGTCTGTTGCTCGAACAATGTGGAACCCACCAGTCTCCTTTCTCATTGAGGGGGCTGAGTACATCCAAAATTGTGCTCTATACTGATGGCGCAAAGCCATCCTAAGAGGCCTAAGGATATGAGAGAAGGTACACGAGACGACATTGGGTTCATGTGACATAGCTTGTCTCATGAAATGGAGGCAGGTGTTCTGAAGTCTTTCTTGTACTGAACCAAACACGACTACTGTTGCTCTCGGCTTATACATCCATTTGATGTATTTTTCTCTCTTCCCATGATTTTGCATGAATGGTAATATTCTATAGGAACTAAAAACACTCAATCACTCTAGCAACAGGTGCCTGTTAATAAGAACTCTTGCTGGAGCGAAGGGAATTGTTGTAAAACTGGTCCTGTTCTGATTTTCTGTACACCATTGTTAAAGCTCCACAACTTCAGGAGTCGAAGCAAAGGTTCACTCAAGATTTGTAAACTACTCTGTGAAGGTCCAAGAGTCCATTTTTCCAACACAACTCAGACTAGGCAGAGTTCCAGAATGTAGGTGCGAGGGGCAGTTAAAAAATTCACTAGTAGTTTCACACTCCAAACATATATAATTCTCCCTTGCTAATCACTTTTTTGAGGCTTCTGAATTCAGTGATGGAAGCGGTCAAAGAATTTCCCTGGTGCAAGTAAATGAAGGAGCGCCATAGAATAAGTTTGAAGATTTGCAACAATCAGAAAATATCTGAGAAGATGAACTCTGCATCCAGCTTGAAAATTGTTTCAGCTGGAAAGCCAGCAACACAGATGAAGAGCTGAGCCCAAGGAGCAGCTTCCCCTTATCAACTGCTATAAAAGCCAAGCTCCAAGCCACGTGCGTATTGTCACTTTTGTAGACTGCGGGATCCTCAAATCTTGCACTAGATGATTGTATCGCAGGATCTTGTGATCTATCCTTAGACCCTGCAGTGGATTATTGAATTTATCTGTAGTTTGCCACTTAGATGGGGCATACTTTCACTGCTTTTGCGGTGCCCACATGGGGTTTGGATTGGCTACTGGTGATAGTGTGAATCACAGCTGGGCAGCACATATGTGATGGCCACAATTCTGGGCAGCCATTCCATTGCAGACGACCTCTTAAATTGTAATACCCTGATCAAGGTGTAGAAGGGGTGGCCATTTATTGAGAGGTGGATGGTAGTGAGAGCAAGCACCTGTGGCAAGCCATGACACTAGGTGTTGTGTGCATATCATTTTCTGTAGCCAATTGGAAAATGTTGGGCATTTTTTTATTCACTTTTGGGTTATATGCGCATGTGCAGTTAACATCCCAGTGAATGTTTTCAATCAACCTTATACCGGTCCCCTCACAAGGGTATATGTCCCAGCATGGTGGTCATCGGATTGAGTTCCATACTGTTCTAACGTCGGAAATAAAATTAGAACTCCAAAGCCAAAAGCACACTAGCCGTGGGGTGATACAAATCATAGCGGCTTAGCTTTCAATATTCTCATTGAAGCATCTTGGACATTTATCTGAGATTGTATGTCTGGATTTGTGTAGCGTTTCTGGGGTGAGGTATAACCATAAATTACATGCTCCTTTAATTAGCCCCTCTAGCGGAAGTAAAAGTAAACTCATAGAGTTAAGTCCAAATTGACTGTTGGATGCATATTTTCCATGTTGGCCCTCTAACTATTCCTCATATTTTCCTATTGCATATTATATAGGTGTTCATTTGTTTGTACTAAATTCCGATGCTGCAGTATCTCACTTTGCTACAAAAAAATAGCTCAGAAGTAAATTCAGCAGATTCAATGATTTCATTAATTGAGAGAGTTCGAAAAATAACATAATTTGAACGAAAGAGGAGAAACATCTGTGCTGATTTTTCCCTTCGATTTTTGTTGACATAGTCGCATGAAGCCATCTGATCGCCCAGTAGATATTGTTTGATGAATCCCGATTCGGTTTCCCCACCAAGCTCACAAATGTTTGGTTTCAAAGGAAGTTCCCGTTCCTTACAATCTATCAGTGTCCTCTCTGCATGATTGCGGGTTTATAAACTGTGCATTACCCTTTTTTTTTCTTTTCTCTCCCAGCACCTTGTAACAAACTAGTTTTGGACTCCGCTCTAGATGGAGGTTCTGTTTTTAAATCTACCTTAATTCTTTCCATTGAGTTATAAAAAAAAAAGTGATTGTGAGAGGAGACAATCTTGTTAATTGTGGAGAGGCTGTATCCTCAAAATAGCCTTTTAACACTGGGGAGTGGCAAACCACTTTTGCAGTGCATATATTTAGAACTTCCCTAAGCTGATTCGAGGTTTGCTATTGCACCATTTATATGTACTAATAGCATGAATAATCTTAGAAAAATATTGCTCCTGTACATAACGGGGTATTCTATAACACAAAAAAAAACTAATAATGATATAATTGACATTTATACCATGGATATTCTGCCAAAATTGGAGAGCGGGAAGAGCTTCTATCTTTGTTCCATTAATCGACTTATCAATTAAAGGCTTAAAGTTGTTACTGCATAAAACAGTCTATTTCTGTTACCCAGGTGCCCCCAAATATCGCTTTGGGACCTTATGATAACCTTCTTGCAAAGTAGCTTACAGAACTCTACTGTAGAGTTAAAGTAATGTCTTTTGCCTTATACGTCTTAATGCAGTAACCTCCTAGGTTAGAAAATGTGGCCTTGCATTTTAAGGCCTGAGAAATGTTTGCCTTGGCTGCTTTTAAAAATAGAACAATGTAATGCGCATATAATTTAATCTTAGCTTTTCCATCCAGTGCAGCATGTAAATTTGTGGCAAATAGAATTGGGATTGCATGAGGCTTTTAATAATAAAACTAAAAAGATTAGAGAGGGCATATTCTCTAGTAATAATTGCAGATGTAATCCTTTTTAGAATGTATAATCTGTTAGATAGTTGCTCATGTATATAGCTCTTTTATTAGCCTCGCCTGGGTGAGGGAAAAAACGACAATTATCAACGTTGTAAACAAGCATTCCCATCCCCCAAGATCAAATACCTTTTCGGCATCTAGTAGTATACCAGCTGCAAGAATGTTCTGTTCTTGAAAACATTTGATAGTTTCTATGAGGAAGTGAGTATTGGTGGCTGTATTCCATTATGGTAAAAACAAAATTAGGGTATACCAACTTGTCTAAATATGCAGAAATTCTAATGGTGAGCAGTTTGGCTGAGATTGAATAAAGATTTGTCTGAACTCCATTTGTTTGAAGACAAGACTTAATTTTGTTGAGGTAGAGCTAGCATTGTAGCTTTCTTTTTGGGGAAATGAAGGAGAATTTGTGGTCCATACTGACAGTAAGATCCCCTTTGAAATCAGGCAAAGCATGATCTTTTTTAATTTCTCAATCATATTGATCATTGCATCACTAGGTTCTTTGTTCTCAAGTATGCTTATGAAACGATGATTACTTTGCCTGTATGTGTTCTCTAGTGCTTCTTGTTGGGTTTGTACATCTTGCAGTAGTTTAGCTTAATGCAATGACCTGTGATTGAGTTTCATTACAAGTGTCCTTAACAGCAGAGGCGTGCAGCTCAATCGTCTCTTCTCTAGAAACATTCTAATTTTTTATTTATCTTCATTGTTCGATTGAGCAGGGTCTCAGTTGTACTGTGACTCTCATTTTCTTAATTTCTGATGGTATATGCTGTTCTTATTTTTCAATAGGACCACCAGTTGCCTCGTTGTTATGATCAGCCTGTAATTCGTTGACATCTTCTGCAGAGTCTGAGCTCAACCTTTTTGTAAAAGTCTTTCTGGTCAGAGTGCTGCTTTGGATAGCTAAGGTGATATAACAATATTTTAAGATTTCGGCTGAATTGGTGCCTGGGTTATATGAATGCAAAAAGAACAATTGATGGACGGAATGCTGAACAATGGCAAACATTCACCCAAACGCATGCAAATCTGTCTTGACCCTGCTCCCACTGGGCATTGGCCAGTGCTCGCCATGCCACTGGTTTCAGGTTACCCAGGCTGTTGAAAGGTGATACACCGAAACCGGTCCTAGGATGCTTGTTCCGGGTCCAGGGAGGGCCTGGCAGTTCGGGCTGGACCGTTCCCATGGGCAGCAGGGTCAAGACTGAGTTCCATATGGCTGGGTCCAAACTGGGGTGGTGTGTGAGCAAAACAAAATGAAGGATTTAGGCCCAGATCTCTGTACTTGGGGTTGAGTGTTTGTCACTGTTTCTCATTCCCTCCATCAGTTGTTCTTTTTGGGTTATATACATGACATGAACTCTGGGGGTCTAGATTAAGAGACTGCTGTGTTTTTACAGGTCCTATTGATCTGCTTAAGTAATTCTTGGAAACCACCTTCAGTAGTTGCTGTGGTGATCAGTCTGCAACTTCAGAGGCTAAATGCACACAGAAGAGACCCTAACATGGGTAACCTACTTCACATGCTACCAAGCACATTAATGCTTACTCTCACGTTATCAGGTACTATGCGGGGCTTGAGTCAGGACATACCACACTGATTTACCAGAGAGCCATTACCTCCCGTCCCTCCCTCGCCTTCCTTCAATACCAATGAGGCCCCGCCTCCCACCCAGACCCACCCCCAGCATAAAAACTCTGCCCGCCCCCACCTCCACCTGTTTTTTTTTCTGTCTCCCTAGTGATACTTACCTTCAGTTCCTCCCTGTGGCGGTGCCGGGGAGTCTTCGAGTTGGTTCTCTGCGACGGCGGTGCCCTCGACGGAGTTCTCCTGGCGATGCCTCCTCTCCTCGTCTCCCTCGTGGATGGGGGCGGAGCGGTGGCTCAGGATGCTGCTGCGTTGTTTGGCGGTCCTCCTGTGGCTGGGGCTGTGTTTCCGGGTCGGGCTGTTTTGGATGCCTCCTCTCGGACTGCACTCTTCTGGGAGACCTGGTAGGACGGGTTTGTGCCCGGTCTTTTATTTTAGATGGCGTTTTTGTGGTTTTAACCTGTTTTTGGCTGTTTCCTGGCCTGGGCTTTCATTGGAGGGTTCCTGGTGGGTTTTCTCTACATTTAGGTGTCGGGGTGTTGCTTCTCCATTCCTCTGCTGCCATGGGTCGCAAAAGGGTGTTTAAGAGGAACAACCTGGTTTCTTCTTCCTCTTCTTCCTCTCCTGATGGTTCTCCTGTTCCCCCCCAAGCGCCCTCGGGGTCGGGGCCTTTCTGGGGGTGATGTGCCTCTCATGTCCAAGGATGAAGTGCTGGGCATGATTGAGGCTGCGGTGGCTAAGGCTCTTTTGGCTCGTCCGGTGCCTGCTGCTCCTTCGCGTCCTCGCTCGCTGGATCCTGCTGGGGCTGTTTCCCTGTCGGACGAGGAGGGTCCTTCTACCTCCTCGGGGGGGAAGTATATCTCCAGGGAGGAACGCTGGGATGTTCTGGCTCATGTGCGGGACAATTTGGGGTTCCCTCCGTTACAGCTGGGTGAGGGAGATGGTAGTCTTTTTCCTCAGTATGCTTCTCCCTCCAAGTTGGGCATGCCCTTTCAGGGTCCGGTCAAGGACATGGTGTTGCGGGAGTGGCGTGAGATAGATAAGTTGCAGGTCCCTCGCTTCCTTCAGAAACTGTATCTTTTGGAGGGGGAGGATCCCTTGCCTCACAGTTTGAAGCTTGACTCTATCCTGGCCACTCTGATTGGCAAAACTGCGATTCTGCCTGAGGATTGTACCCCGGCGGATGCTACTGATAGGAAGGTGGACTCTGGCCTTAAACGCTCCTTTGCTGCTGGGAACCTGGCGCTGCGGGCTAGCCTTTTCTCTGCCTACTCGGCGCAGTCTCTGGTGCAGGATTTCGAAAAATTGGCTGCCGCGGTTCAGGAGGGGTCTGAATGCTCTGACCTCCTGGCTGCTATGGAGCAGCAGGCTCGGCTGCTGGCGGACATTTCGTCTGACGTGATCAAGTCTTCCGCTATGTCCACTGGAGCTTTGGTGGCGGCGCGTCGTTCCCTCTGGCTCCGGTCCTGGAAGGCTGATCCTGGTGAGAAGGCGGCTCTGTTGAAGTTGCCTTTTGATGGACTGGCTCTGTTTGGGGAACAATTGCCTGCCCTGATTTCGAAGGCTTTCAAAGAGCGGAAGCATGCCTTGCCCTATAAGGGCGGTTCGGCTCCGTCTGGCAGGCCTTGGAATAGGGCCCCTCGTTCTTCCCCTAAGCGTGATTCTCGTCAGTCTTTCCGCAGGCGGCGTTTTCAGCCCCGTTTTTCTCCCAAGCACGCTGCCTCCGCGCCTAAAGGCCCTGCCAAGAAGGGTCCCTGACAACTACTGTCTGGCCGCTTCCCTGCCGGTGGGTGGTCGTCTTCGGAGTTTTCTTCCTCGGTGGCAGCAGGACGTTTCGGACGGCTGGGTCCTGAGCACTGTGGGTCATGGGTACGTGATCGACTTTGTGCTGGTTCCGCCGGATTCGGGGGTTCGGCTGACTCCGGTGCCTGTCTCCGGTCCCCGCAGGGTGGCTCTGCTGGACGGGGTGTCCTGTTTGCTTGCCAAGAATGCCATCTGCCGGGTTCCTGTCGCGGAGGTGGGGACGGGGACCTACTCCATTCTGTTTCTGGTGCGGAAGGTGACCGGCGGCTTTCGGCCTGTCCTGGATCTCAAGTGGGTCAACTCCTGGGTTTGGCCCGTTCACTTCCGCATGTTGACCCTTCAGGCCATCATTCCTCTAGTTCAACCTGGCGACTTCCTGGCTTCCTTGGACCTCGAGGACGCCTATCTCCACGTCCCTGTGGCCGCTTCTTCTCAGCGTTTCCTGAGGTTCGCTGTGGGAGACGCCCATTTTCAGTTTTGCGTGCTTCCCTTCGGCCTCAGGTCCGCACCCAGGGTTTTCACGAAGGTCCTGGCGGCTCTCCTTCATGCAGAGGGGGTTTTCATTCACCCTTATCTGGACGACCTCTTGCTGCATGCTGCGGGGGAGTCTCTTTTGCTCGCTCACATTGGGAGGGCCTTGGAGGTTCTTCAGGGGCACGGGTTCTTGGTGAACTGGGGAAAGTCTTCTTTGGTCCCCTCTCAAGACATGGTGTTCATCGGGGCTCGTTTTCAGACTTTGCTCGGCCTGGTTACCTTGTCCGACAAGCGCTTGCTCTCTCTTCAGTCCCAGGTTCGGGCCCTGTTGTCCCGGGAGGCTTCTACGGCGGTCCAGTGGCTGCGGGTGCAGGGGCACATGGCTTCCGTGGTGTTTCTGGTTCCTTGGGCTCGTTTTCATCTCCTTCGCTTGGCCAACTGGATCCTGTTGGGGTGGTCTCCGGGGTCTCAGAGTCTCCTGTCCCTGCTGCCCATGTCGGACCGGATTCGGGGGAGCTCTCCTGGTGGCTCTGCCGGCGTCATCTTCTGGCCGGGGTTTCCCTGGCTCCTCCGGCTCCGCTTGTGGTGACTACGGACGCCAGCCTGTCCGGTTGGGGTGCTTGGCTGGGGTCGGATCAGGTTCAGGGGTGCTGGTCCCTGCTGCACTCGGGGAGGTCCTCCAACTGGAGGGAGTTGAGGGCGATTTGGCTTGCCCTGGTGCATTTTCAGGACTCTCTGCAAAGTCGTTGGGTGTTGGTTCAGACGGACAATCTGGTGGCGAAGTCCTATGTCAACCGTCAGGGGGGGGCCCGGGCCCGGTCCTTGAACTTGATTGCCAGCGTCATCTTTCGGTGGGCTCCGGTCTGGGTGCTGGGTCTGTCGGCTCTCTACATTCGGGGGGTGGACAATGTGAGGGCGGATCTGTTGAGCAGGGAGATTCCGTCCTCTCGGGAGTTCTCTCTCTCTCCTTCCCGGTGTGTTCGTCCAGTTGGTGAGTCGTTGGGGCCTCCCTGTGGTAGACCTGTTTGCGGATCCGGGGAATGCCAAGGTGGTCCAGTTTTGTTCTCTGGGCAGGTGTCCCGGGTCTCTGGGGGTCGACGGCTGGACCTGTCCTTGGCCTCGGGGTCTGCTGTATGCCTTCCCCCCCCCCCCCCTTTCCGCTGCTCCGCTCCTTTCTGGTGAGGGTCCGCAGGGACTGTGCTCAGGTGTTGTTGGTGGCTCCCCGCTGGCCGCGGGCGAATTGGTTTCCTCTCCTGTCCGGGCTGTGTTGCGACCGGGAGTGGATCCTTCCTCTGGTTCCGTCCCCTTTGGAGTTTCCAGCCCTTCCTCTGGATTCTCTGCGGAGGTTGCACCTGACGGCCTGGCGGTTGAACGGCAGGGCTTAGCTGGGTTGGGGGTTCCTGCTCCTTTGGCTGTTACTTTGCAGGCTTCCCGTAGATCCTCTACTCTGCTTTCCTATGCTAGGCATTGGCGGGTCTTTTCGGCCTGGTGTGCTGGCAAGGGTGTTGATCCCACGGTTGCTGACCTCTTTGTGGTGATGCAGTTCCTTCAGGATGGGGCTCTTCTGGGGTTGTCGGTGGCTTCTCTGCGGGTGCAGTGGGCGGCTATTCAGGCTTTTCGGGGCTCCTGGCGTAATTTGCGGGATGACGGGGCTCTGATGCCTCGTTTTTTTCAGGGACTGTTGAATTTGTTTCCCCGCCCTGTTCGGTCCTTCCCTTCGTGGGATTTGCATTTGGTGTTGGATGTCCTGTCTGGTCCTCCCTTTGAGCCCCTTGAGGGTCTTGAGTTGCGTCTCTTGACCTTTAAGACCTGTTTTTTGGTAGCTATCACCTCGGCGCGGCGCTTGGGGGAGTTGGGGGCCTTGTCTTGTAAGTTTCCCTTCTGTAAGGTCTTTTCGGATCGGGTGGTTCTGGTTCCGGTTCCGTCCTTTGTCCCTAAGGTCAGTTCGGCTTTTCACCTCGGGCAGGAGGTGATTTTGCCTGAGTTCTGTCCTGCTCCTTCCTCGGCTGAGGATTGTCGCTTGCATTGTTTGGATGTCCGTCGGACTTTGCTGTGGTACCTACAGGTTGTCGAATCCTTCCGGGTGGGGGACTCTTTGTTTGTTAACTTCGGTCCGGCTCGGAAGGGTGTTAAGCCTTCCACGGCTACTTTGAGTCGTTTGATTCGGTCCGCGGTCTTGATGGCTTACCATCTTAAGGGGTGGCTCCTCCTGTGGGGGTTCAGGGGCGTTCCACTCGCAGTATGGCGGCTACGGTGGCTGAGTTGCAGGGGGCTTCTGTGGTGATCTGTAGGGCGGCGACCTGGTCTTCTCCCTCTACGTTTGTCCGTCACTATCGTATTGCGAGCCTGGAGCGTTTGGATACTGTTCTGGGCCACAGGGTTTTGTCCTCTATGCGGGACCAGGGATGTTGATCTGATGTGTTTGGGGCACTGTATTAAATTTTGGTGTTTCTTTCTCACTCAGTTGTCCGTCTCTGTTTTCTTCTGCTTGCTATGTCCTCATTGGTATTGAAGGAAGGCGAGGGAGGGACGGGAGGTAATGCTTCCATTTCTAACGATAATGGCAATACTCCTAGTCCTACTCCCTCGCCTTCCTTCGAGGACCCTCCCTCCCTCCCGGTGCGGTTCAACTGAGTGCTAGCTCGGCTTGTTTACATACAGGTGGAGGTGGGGGCGGGCAGAGTTTTTATGCTGAGGGTGGGTCTGGGTGGGAGGCGGGGCCTCATTGGTATTGAAGGAAGGCGAGGGAGTAGGACTAGGAGTAATGCCATTATCGTTAGAAATGGAAGCATTATGCAGTTTTTGTGATCAAACACCGCAGACAAGGTGTAAGCTTGAACATATGCTCTTTTCTCAGAGATGACCAAGACCTGATTCTGCCTCTCCAGCCGGTGAGTAGCTGCCTGGACATGGAACTCTCAAGCCCCAAGTCATAAAGCACAACAGAGCACTTGTAAATAAACACTCCACAAATACTTACATAAGCTAGGCTTAAAGCTACAACACATCTTTCTCCTTTACAGAATAACAAACAGCAATTTGATCAAGAGCACCAAATAATTCCCCCCACGTAGAAGAAAATCCCAAAATTCAATCACAATAAATACATGTTTAAGTTACATAATCTTGCAACTAACAAGGTGGTCTGAGAGACCTCCTATGATCTGGGAAATTCTCTTATCTCATTTGGACCACTTTCAGCCATACCTCCATTGGGAAAACCATCACAGCCACCCATGTTGAGCTCATGAAGCACAACACCCTTGTCCAACACTTCTCCATCATTCATCAACATGAAACTTCAACAGCCTCCTTCACACTTAACAACATCCTTCTCATCTTTCCCATACAATGCCACTCTTCTCAAATTCCAGCGTTCACCATTTTTCAAAACTACAAACATATCATGCACCTTTCTCCTCTTGTACGGGTCACTACAGTTTCATCAAACCATCTTCAATGCATCCTGACCTTACTTTAACAAGATCTCCCGCCTTAACATCACCACCTCTACTTCTACCACTCTCCCTGACATCTTCGAAGTTCTCTTTACACAATAATCCCTTCATCTAAGCTGGTGACATCTTGGTTTTAGCTTTTTGGCCTCTCATCACACTGAATGCAATTTTCTTAGTAATACTGTTCTCCGTTGTCGTAAAAGCCCAAACAAGATCACTGCATCGCTTGAACATCACATCTGCTTTTGCACGCTATCTGCTTTCCAACGTCATCTGAATCACAACTTTTACCATTTGATTTTCCCTCTCAACGATACCATTTGCCTGGGGATTGTAAAGTGATGTGCGTGAGTGGATTATGCCACAGTAATCCAAAAATCGCTTCATCTCTTTTGACGTCAACTGGGTACTGTTGTCAGTAATGAGTTCGATTGGATAGCCTTCATCCTTAAAACTCTTTTAAAACTTTGATTGTGTTCCTTGTGGTGATTTCACGCATCACTTTCACCACCAGCAATATACATATACCATGACCATTGCCAATCTCAATTCAGCAGGGAGCCCTCCCATAGGTCCAGTGAACTGCATGAACTCCTTGCCACGGTACACCTGGGTCAGCAATCTCTCTCATGACTGACTGACTGACTGACTGACCGACCACCCGTCTTGAACTTCTTTTCTCTTTTCGTACATTCCTTACACTTCACAATCCCTTCAGTTATCTGCTTATCCATGGTAGGCCACCAAAAACATTCATTCAACCTTTTCCTAGTCAAAGTTTGACCCAAATGAAGAACACATTTTTCTTTCTTTGATAGAACTTTGCTGTCATGCACAGATAACTCATCCAAAACGTTCACATATAGCCTGACAAACGGGTAGGGAACTCGCTCTTTTACCATCCTTGGATTTTTACAGAGTTTTGCTGACTAAGTGTCCTCATCCATAGTCTGGTACTACTCTTGCCTTTAACTTGCTCCTTGACTCCACTCAATCACATTGCACATACTGGAAGCACACCTTCTTTGTCAAAGACCTCCACCTTAAACGTATCTGTATCTTGTCATGGTAACGGCACCCTGGAGAGACCATCGGCTGAGCAATTCTCCAACCTGGAATATATTTAATTTTATGCTGAAATTCTTGGAGACAAGCTGCTAGACAAGCCAGTCACGCGGAACCCTTTTCTGCCCCACCAGACAAAAGTATCTTAAATGGTTTGTGTTCTGCTCCTAATATTGAGGGAAAACCCCACAAATATGTTCTAAAATATTCCACTGCCCCCACAGCCGCTATGGCTTCTCTCTCAATAATTGAATAATTCCTCTCGGCATTAGTTAATGAGCAAGAGACGAAAGCACTGCCTTCTCCCCACTCTTATGAATCTGGGACAGCAGGCTCCCACACCCACTACATGCACATGAACTGTGAGGAACGTGAGTTTGGTATCAAAGCTGGTCAAAACATTGGCAGATCAAATTTCACATTTAATAGTTTCAAAACAAACCTGTTAACTCTCCTCCCACAGAAAATTGCATCCTTTCCGCAGAAGGTTTTTTCAATTGCTCTGTTTTTTTCTGCAAATTATCTCAGTTGGTCTTTATCCTTGCGAGCAGGAGCCATTCTTATTGCTTCAAGTAAATCTTTTAGGCCTGACCCCATAAGCTGGCAATGTTTAACCCACGTATTCTCCTCTTCCACCAACAATTTACACTTTGCTTTTGTAAGAGTCCAACCCGCCTCAGCGATTCTGTCCAAATCCTTCAACAGAGCAATATTGTGAGCCTTCACCGTTTCGCCACACACTAGGATGTCCTCTTGAAAATAGATCACACCCTGTAAACTCCACGATCATCCTCTGGAATACACTTGCAGATGACGATAGCCCAAATGGCATCTTTGTAAAATGGGAAAACTCCCTTCATTGTTCTAAAAGCCATAAGATGTTTTGAGCCCTTGTGTAATCTGATCTGATGGTAAGTGCTCTTAAGATCCAGTTTGCTAAAAAACGTACCACCCTTGAGCAGTAACACCAGTACATTGATATTTGGTAATGGATAATTATCCACGACAATGTTCTGATTGCCTGTGTGCAAGTCAACACAAAATCTGAAACTGCCATCTGACTTTCCCGGGATCACCACGGGAGAAATCCAATTGGAAGTCTCAGTAGATGGAATTATGCCCTCATTGACCATGTCTTTCAACATGCGCTTGACTGCCTGCCTGGAAATAATTGGCACTTTCCTCAACTTATGTTGGACAGGCACAGCTCCAGGTTAAATCACAATCTTATGGACAATCTTTTATTTCTACCAACTTATTAGAACACACACTTTTTTGCTCCTTCAATTATCTAATTTCCTGTTCTGTCATCCGCCACCATGACTTGGTTGGGAGCTCTGGGTTTAATGTTTATGTTCAAATCATATAGGGCCGATTACGATGGTGGTTGGACGAGAGTCCACCATCGCAACGGGATTGGGACCTACCGACAAGTAGTTGGTTGTCCCATCTGCCAAATTATGATGCGACTGACATATAGGTGGTCGGAATCATGGCTTTTTCCAGTGGGACTTGTGCTGTGGCCCAGAAAGGGCCACAGCCAAGACGCAATGGAGAAATTGATGTTTTTAAACATCCATGCACCGTGTGCCAGGCACCATGTGGTATGCATGTTTTGGGGCCCTGTTAGGGGCTCCCAAAGTCCCTTTCTGACAGCCTTTCCATGACAGTCTGACCGCCTTGGAAAGGTTGTCGGAAAGGGACATCGGAATCCCTACTGTGGTGCCTGCGCAGGCATCGCCCCTATTGTAGAGAATGGGATGAGCCCGTCTGAAGGGTTGGTCGCCCCCTCTGACTGATGCAGTCTGACTGACCGCATCATAATGCGGTGGTCGACCGCTCTGCTCGATGTCCGTTGGACCGCCACCGAAGGCCTGTCTGTGGCAGTCCGACCACCATCCTAATGAGGCATAAAGTTGTTCCCACCCCAAAATTGGGGTACTACTCTCAGCAACATGTACTTTTCCCTCCACACATCTGTCCTGAAACTCTATTTTCGTTGGCATGTACCCAATAATGTCCATTTTCTCCCCCTGATACCATGCTGGATTTATCTTTGGGGAGTAAACAAATACTTGGCCACTCTGCCACAAACGTGTCCATTGGTATAATAGTATACAGGGACCCTACATCCACCATAAGATGAACCAATCTACCTTTGATTCTAAATTCATCTTTTGGTCTAAATAGTCTACCAACCTTGTCTCGATTATCATTTATTCAAAGAATTCGGTCCAATTCTTCAACCTCTGTCAAATCTTCATGTACTGCAGCCACTTTATATTAAGAACCATTCTTGTACATGCATACAAAGTGACCCTTATGCCCACATTGTCTGCATTCCTTTCCTAATGTAAAACAATTCTTAAAGTCTGTATTATGAAAATTGCTACCACACCTGACACACCTCTTCTCTCCCCATTATGACATTGACACATTCCTGTTAGGTTTTTTTGCTACTTTTTGAATACCCCTTGCTGGTACCTAGTACCTCTGTTTCCCCTTGATCATTTCAAGAGACTGCCCTGCTGTTCCATTTCCTTTATGCAAAAGTCAGACTGCTGTGCGACCTCGGTGGCATCTTTAAAAGAAGGATTTTTTGCTGCTCAAAATCTCTCTTGCATTCCTATCCTCGTCGCCTTATTTTGTGATCAAACACCACAGGCAAGGTGTAGGCTTGAACATATGCTTTATTCTCGGAGATGACCAAGACCTGATGCTCCCTCTCCAGCCAGTGAGTAACTACCTGGACATGGTACTCTCAGTCCTCAAGTCATGAAACGCAACATTTGCAACAAAAAAAAATCCACAAATACTTAAGCAAGCTATGAATAAAGCTACAACACGGTCTCGCTGCTGGGGTTCAGATAAAAGGTCGTGCTCCACTGCTATGAGCTGCTACCAACCTTTAATGCCATGACCTGCTTATGTGGTCTGTGGTAACCCTTGTTAAAAGGAGTACAAAGCATTCAGTTTCTATCCTACATAAAGGAATGCACTAGTACAACCCTTAAATTGGTCTGATGTTTGCATGTGACACCAGCTACTACATTAGCCTTGGATGAGCAAAATTTTGTCTGACCATGGGGATATCCCCATTAGAGGTGATGGAAGGACTCCAAGGTGTTACCTGTTGGAATCAACAATGGGTGTAGAGCTCAAAAGATACCTATCGGCTGTAGAAAGAAGGTGGAGAGTGACAGCAGTTTCAAGAAAAAAGCAAAAGATGTGACACGGTACATAATATTAAGAAGCTTGAGTTCAAGGTGGGAGATCTGTTTAAGATTAAAGCAGATAATGATGTCTGGGAAGGAGAGTTGAAGTATGGGCTAGAAGTGAGTGAAAGTAGAGTTAAGGTCGACAGTTTGTTTCGAGACTGATAAATTGTGAAATAAGTAAAAAGGGTGGATATACGGAGAACAGATGTGTGCTGGTATGTAGCATCCCAGCATGGAGGTGATGAATGTATTTAAGAGCAAGCAGAAGACGGGTCAGAAAAATAAAAACACAAGCTACAGGGGAAAGGTGGTCTGCTAAATAGAAAAATAATCTATCTGATTCATTATTCTTCATAATTTTCAGTTTTATTGTGTTTTTCATGCTTGATTTGTTCTCTGGGGTGTTGTGTGTCTATTTTGCTTGTAATATAAAGAGTTCTTTTTTTAGGGAGATATTTTATGTCTTGTGCGTGGTTGAGTACTGTGGCTATATTTATTTCTGAACCTATTTGTGACTCTTCGCTGGCAAAATGTTCATACCGTATATCTAGGGCTGCTAGAGTTCATAAAGTGCTTCCTAGCCAGTATTTAGAGTCTCCTGGATCTATGCCCCCTGTAGTGGTCAGATAATACAAGAATTACTTTCACATTTTTATTGACTCTCCCGCCTTTATACTTTTGGATCTTTAAAATGCTTGGGAAGGAATTTTCAGCACTAAACGCGGACTGTTCCAGAGTATTTGGAAGAAACCTCAATTATTTCTCGTTTAAGTATGAACATCTTACACATTTCAGCTGCATGGTCATTTATTCATTAGAAAAGTGAAGAAAATGATAAGTTGCTCTTTAAATGTCATTGTTAGGTAAGGCTTTCCACAGTGCAGTTGCCAAACAGCCTGTTTTCTAACCATATACGTAGAGTGGGCTATGGATCCACCTCTATCAGCCACTGGCTTCTTTGACAGACCTCTTTCAGCTGTTGGCTTGAGACTTTGTCAATCATGCTATTGGCTGTTTGTGTGTATCATTGTCTCCACTTGAGTGCTTAAATTGAACTGCACAGGAGACTACTTTAAAACTATAGCGCTCTCTGTCAACTCCTGTTGGCTTCAACCCAGACTATTGTCTTTGCCAGTGCTTGTTAATTTTGTCATGCCTACCAACAGTCTTGTGGTGTTTTTATCCCCCCGCTGTGGCTTTTAATCACATTTTTCATTGACATGACTTAATTAATGCCTATATTTCCTTTGTTCTGTTGTCTCTTGCAAATCAAATGTTTGAGCTAAATGGCTATGTACTTTTTCTTACCGAGCACTGGCAAGGCAAAAGTACAAACATGAAACACCAACATAGTTACATCAGTTAAGTGTGTGTGTGTGTGTGTATATTATATTGATAATCCTATATGTAGAGTTAATTTGCAAGTTTCAAGGACAGCCATTTAAATAATGTCTCTTACATCACTCCTTTTTATTATGTTTTTGCTGTGCTTCCATTTAAAATGTACTTAATCACATTGTAATTGGTGGTTTGGTGATCCTCATCACATCCTGCTCTAAAACAAGCCTGAATGGCACAAAGGAGATTATTCCTAGAATATGTTACAGCTCCTATTTTGCTGAACACCACTATGCCAAATTGGCCACATCATCTACATCGTGACAACCAGATGATTGATTAGTTACGGAGTTGAGATTAAAAGGTGAGCAACAATGCAGAAATGCGGTCCCGATTAGTTTACAGTAGGAAATTGGGTTATTGGTAGTGAGGGGTGAATTGTAATAAGTAAAATGACACCAATAAGTCGAAAATCCAATTGGTTGAACCGGAGGTATGAGTTTTAGGTGAAAATGGCACCAAAAAGCACAAGTCTCTTCTCTGTCTGGTTACCCCGTACTTGGATAAAAGTAATTGTCCGCAAGGAACTGCTGTTTGCATTGGCCACGAGCATGTCTGCCGTCGTGGACGGTCGCTTCAGTAGCACGATGAGTCAATCCACGCACACTATCGGCGCAAGTCTCATTGAAGCTGTTGGCATTCATCGTGGTCAGTCGCTGTCGGGACGAAGAGCAGGTCCTGCTGGAGCTTGGTGGTGGTTGTCGTCGCAGGTGTTTTTTTTTCTTGGCAGAAAGAGGTCACTTTGCAGCTGCGAGGAGCCCAAAACTTCTGAATCTTCACCTTATCTTCAAGAGGAGCGCACACTGATGTCAGCCAAGTGTCCAGGACATGGGTGCTCCTATTTGGGATCAGGACTCACTCCAGTAGAGGCGTGCAGCAGGGCTGAGGCAGGTTGAGTTGTTCCTGTGCAGTTGCAAGGCAGACCTCTGAAAGCCTGTTGTGTCTCTGTGGCTTAATAGGAGGTCAGCCAACTGACCTTAGAGTCACTTCTGCAGAGCCTGCGTTCAAGGCAAACAGGCCCAACCTTCCAACTTTATACAGCAGGGCAGTCCTTCTGAATCTTCCACTGGTTGATGCATGTTCTGAAGCTTGGTACCATTTATAACTGGTGCCAGCGTTTGCATGGGGGAGCTCCCTGGCCTACCCCCAAAACTTATTCTGGTCAGTTCTTACCCTTCTCCTGGTTCCAAACTGTCTAGTGTGACAAAGGCAAGGGGAGGTCAGGTGTCGGTTCCTTTGTGTGTGTTGCAGGTCTTTGAAGTGTAATCAGGGCACCGTACAAATGCTCCCCAGCCATCAGGGAGACTCTTCCCTTACACCTATGCCTCTTTGTCATCCGTGCCTGAAAACAATACACAACCCACAACAGGAGACCTATTTACAGCCCTGTGATCCAGGACATTGTCAGAAAGGCACAGCTGGTTTGGGCAGAAAAATACTACTAGACAAGAGAGAGGGGCCCCACAAACCAAGGTGAAAGAGCACCTTATTAACAGTAAGATCAATTCTCCCCTTGAGGAAGCAAATAAAAAAAAAAAAAAACCTATATCATTAAACAGTCACTCCAGTGTTCACTCATACCACAAATATATACATCCATAAATCCGTACCAAGTCAATGTTAAGTTTGCACAGAGTTTTCATTTCGCATAAATTCCTACACAGGAGTTCAAAAAATGCTCATGTTCGCCATTATACAGTAAAAGTTCCACACTTCATCATTGTGCTCTGAAAAGAATAAAATTACAAGCGGGCCGCGCCCCACAATATTGAGTTTTCATGATGCAGATGTTGACTCCACTCCCCACAATACGCGCACCGAAGTGTAACCGCTTTCAGAAATACAAAAAATATATTTATAAATGGACAAAAGTAAGCAAAACACAAGACACTCCACATCCTTCGGATTTGAAGATAAATAGGTGGGTTTTGTATTTGCTTCCTCTGGGGGAGACATGGGCAGACTTATGCAATTTTCTCAAGTTGGACCTGGCTGCTGAGCCCTGATCGGGGTGAAACCAGTTCTAGGTTGCTTGTATTCTGGTTCAGGGAGGACCTGGCATTATGGATTGGACTCTCCCTATTGGAGCAGGGTCAAGAGTGATTTACATATGGCTGAGTCCAATTTGAGGTGAAATGGTGGGCAGAAAATGATGGACTTGGAATGCGGCCTGGCGATTGCCATGGGCTGAGATTAATTCACGCATTCCATCCATCCTCTTGTTGTTGCAGTTAACTTTTTAAAAGTGGCATTTTCAAAATTATAACTTAAATTCCGACTTTACCATTAAAGAGGATTTTAAATTTCAATTCCTTTTAGTGGAAGCAGCATTTCTCTATCTGGTTCCAAACCGATGTGATCACTTATTAAATGTAAGGAGGTAACCCAGTGTTTATGGGACAGATAGCCTTACAACAGCAAAAAATGACTTATGAGTTTTTCACTGCCAGGACATGTAAATTTTATGTCCTGTTAATTTTTATACCACACTGTCAGCTGTGAGGGTATCCTGGCGCTTTGCGGTATGTGGAGCTTGCCTCTAAGGGCCTTATTCAAATAGCCAGATCTTCAGCTTCTAGCGGAATTCAAGAAGCAATGAGGTGGTTCTAATGAGGTGTGAGGTCCATTCCATTCCTTAGGAGTGATGTGTGAGGCGGCTCAACCTCCTGCTATGCTTTTGTGTGTGCGTTGTACATCTGCTATTGAGAGTCCGACTGAACGAAGATGCCTGTTATGTTGGTGGAACTCTACAAAGTTTTTCAGGTAGGCAGGACCAATGTTATGTAGTGCTTTGTATATGTGAATGAAAAACTTGAACTGTGTGAACTGATTTTGTAGGATCCCCGTGTAGTTTCCTTGGGTGGGATGTGATGTGAGACCATTGTGGAAGGTTGAGGATCAGTCTGGCAGCTGCAATGTGGATGGTCTGAAGCCTTTTTGTGAGTTGGTTAGTGATTCCTACATTGTGTGTTCCTGTAATCCAGTCTGCTGGAGATGGGGGGTTTGAGTGACAGTTTTCCTGGTGTTGTTGGGTACCCACTTGACTTTCCTTTTCAGCATCCTCATGGTGTGGAAGCAGGCCGTGGTAATGGCTTTGACCTGGGTGGTCATGTCTAGCTAGCTGTCAATAATGATCCTGAGGTTTCTTGCTTGTGTGCATGTAATGAGATGGGTCCTAGATCATAGCACAACAGTTAGATTCCCGTGGCAGGTCATCCTTTCCAAAGATTCACACTTTAGTCTTGTCCTCGTTACTTTGAGGCACCTGGACTTCATCCATGTGGCTACTTCGGTCATGCACAAATTGAAGTTTTTCAGTTGTTTTGTCCGATAGAGACCATATAAGTTGTGTGTCGTTGGCATAGTTGAGTATGTCAATGTTGTATGCGCAGATGACCTCAGCTGGGAGGGTCCTGTAGATGTTGAAAAGGGTAGGGCTGAGCAAGGAACCCTGCAGAACTCCGAAAATGAGTTTCTGGGTTACTGGTGAGTAATGTAGCATATTGTTTCTAATCTTTCAATAAGAAAGGTGCATATCCATTGGAGAGTGGGCCCTTGCATGCCAGCCTCGTTAAGACATCTGATCATGATAGTAGTGGAGACTCTAGTGAAAGGTGCGCAGAGGTCGATTAGGATGAGGGCTGCAGTTATTTCTTTGTCGAGGATAATTTGAATGTCGTCTGTTGTTCCATGAAGGCCGTCTCTGCACTGTGGTTAGGTCTGAAACCTGATTGTGTAGGTCTAGGTGCTGGTGGTTGGTGACCTGGGCGGAGAGGCATCTATTGATTAGGCCTGGGCGAAGTTCGCAGAGTTCCACTAATCAAAACTCCGCGAAGTGACAAAAAACCTCTGCCAAGCTACGCGGAGTTCCGCGAGCGGCAGAGTGCGTTACATCGCGCCTTTCGCACTGATTTTTAGCTCCAGGTGTTTGTCCTGCGCTATTTTACAGCGCAAATGGCATGTGCAGCGCAAGAGGGCGCTGCTTCTTTCTGCCGCTAGAGTAGAAATTCTATTCCAGCGGCAGCATCCTCCGAGCAAACGGAAGGTTTCTCAATGCAAGTGGTAGCGACCGCCCGCGTTGAAAAATCTCTCTGGGAAGCGGTCTAGCGTTGGATTTTCCTCGCACGACAACTTACCGTTGGCAAGCAAGGAGAAAAAACTCCGCGAGCGGAGTTCACCGCCCAGGCCTACTATTGATTGCTTTCTTTAGGACCTTGGCTGGGTATGGAAGGAGGTAGAGCGGTCTATAGTTCGTGTGGCTGGGTTTGCTGAGGGCTTCTTCAGAAGGGCATTGAAGGCTGCATGCTTCTAGGCTTCCGGGAAGGTGGCTGTGTCGATGGCGGTGTTGAGGATGAGAGCTTTGCTGATGGGGGTTGAACATTTGCCGAAGGCAAGGTAGAGGCAATGTTCTGATGGATTCCCAGAGTGGATAGCCTTCATATTAGCTGTGGCTTTCTCTGTGGTGATGGGGTTCCATGTTGTCATGATGTCAATTTTGTCTGATACCGGAAGACTTTTTGCAAGGTTGATGGGGTCCAGTTGTGGGTTGAATCTGTTGCAGATGGCTGTGATTTTGTTGCAGAAGTAGTCGGAGGTTGTTGCATAATTCTTGCTTTGGGGTGATGTTGCTGCTGGTGTGGTGAAGTCCTTGATGATAGCGAACATTTCTATGTTGCTGTACGAGCAGTTGTCAGTACCCTCGTCTAGAGCATTCCTTTCGGTTTTCTGGATTTGCTAATGGTAGTGTCTCTGCCCAGATTTGAATGCTTCCTTGTCTGATATTTCCTGTCTCACTCTCCATCTCCATTCCAGTTGTTTGAAGTGCCGTTTGGTCATTCTGAGTTCTTCCATGTACCAGCTGGTTTGCATTTGCATTCATGTTTGGCTTTTTTCTGAGGGGACCCGGGTGCTTGCACAGGCTGTGATCCAGTTGTTAGTTATTGATGTTGTTTGATAGGTGGGCTATGGTTGTTTTTTGTGGAAGGTAGAAGCCCAGTCCACCTCCAACAGTTTGTTCCAATGTTGGTGGTCGGCCGTCCTGGTTCTTCTGTGGTGGGTGACATTGATTGAGAAGCTTATGATGGTGTGGTCGGTCCAGGTGGTGGGAGTCGGTGCGTTGATCGTGATGCAGTTGAATGAGGTAAAAACTTGATCCAGATGTGTCAGTCAACGTGATGGGGGCTGATTCATGTTGGATGAGTTTGAGGCTTTCGAGGAGTAATACTGAATTGGGTTGGTCAGGTCTTCTAGGTGAAAGTTAAGGTCTCTGAGGAGGATGTAGGCATTGGAGTCAGTAGCTAGTGGGGTGACAACGTCGGATGTTGCTGGTAACGTTGGCTTGGGGTCCTGGGGGTCGGTAGATCAGGGTTCCTATTCAACCCACATGTCCTACTTTCTAAATAGCATGCCCTATGGGTGGTTAGAGCCTACCCTACAGGTGACTTATAAGTATTAAAAAGGAAGTTTTAGACCGGCAAAAGGTTTATTTTGCCAGGTCAAAATAGCAGTTTAAAAATGCACTGCAGGCTGTAGAGGCATGCCTGAGACCAATTTTACAGTGCTATCCCTGGGTACATGTAGTACTGTTTACTGGAAACATACAAGTAAATGAAATGTGCTAATTGTGTGTATGCCAATTTTACCATGTTTAAAGGAGCGAGCATAAACACTTTGCCACTGGTTAACTGGGGGAAAGTGCACAGAATCCTCAAGTCAACAAAACATGTTCAGCAAAAATCAGGGAGAAAAGGCAGAAAGTCTGGGGGAATAGCATGCCAAGGATGCCTGGTCTAACAGCTACTCAACGTTTGAAATGGATCTTTATCCATTCTGATCATTGTCTGTGCTGGCTATGTTTTCAGCAGTCTTAATTTCGAATACCTCTAACTCACACGTGCCAATTTCTGATGTCCAGCAACGACCTTCTGGATATTTATATGAAGGGTTTATACAGTGTGAACAAGACCCTTGTGGGTATCCGAGCGCTTTACACATGTTGACGAGCCGGGAACATAAAAACAATATTAAATAGTCGAGAAACAGTATAAGATATTGCAGATCCCAGATGAGTGTGGGATCTCCTCAATGATAGATCATGAACTGTGGTATATAATAAGGGAGCAGTAATCCCGAGTCCTGAAAAGCTCAGAGAGACGAGTTCCATGATCTAAGGTCTATATTTGTTCATGAGTAGTAGTTTAACTTCTTTTTTGAAGGATGCCGTTGAGGGATTCATTCTTGTTTCAGGGGGGAGAGAGTTCCAAATTCTCAGGGCGATACAAGAGAAGGCCCTATTGTAGGTTTTCTTTTTAGAGACTCTCTGTGGTTTTAGCAGTAAAGTGCCGGTGCTTTTAGAAGATCTGGAGCCGCCCGAGAGCTCAAGCTTCTGAGCAAGGTAGCTTGGGGTATTGAAGTGTAGGGCTTTGTGGGTCATGCATGAAATTTTCAGTTGAATTCTTGCTTCGTAGGGAAGCCAGTTGAGGGCTTTTAAGTCTCAGGTGATGTAGTTGTTTCTATTCGATCCAGTGATGAGCCTTGCAGCGGATTTTAGGTAGGCCATTTAGGGGGCTGTTGTAGATTTGGGCAAGCCGCCTAAGGTAGCACTTCCATAGTCCAACCTGGAGTTATCACCTATAGAGTCTACCCTTTGAGTGCTCAACCTGATAATTAGCTTGAAGTTCTATCAGAGTACAAATAAGGACGTGGCAAAATTGTTTGTTGGCGGCATATGTCTAATTAAACAGAAGCAAGGTCCTTCTTTCCATCCATAAATGGGTAATGGCTCTTTGCCTATATGCATTCATATTTCCATATTATGACCCCCATCAGAAATGCTTTAGTTCATTGTGATTTGATTCCTTACTCCGTGTCCCAGGTCAGTGTCGGTGGACGTTTCACAATGGTGCCCTAGGGCATTGGCTACAATTCCATATCGGTTTGAAAACCTTGTTTCTACATTGTATACTTTACTCTTATGGAATAAGAATGGATGAACTTTTGATGATACCCAATTAATCAGTCTTTGACAAACCAGGCTTAGCCCCTGGCTTCAGCGGATAACCCTGAAATTTAATTCAGAGAAGACGTAGGTCCTCTAGTTTTCTAACTGCCTGCCAGTCCGATGCTTTTCATCTCTTTTCTGGCCTCCATCTTGGTCTGGCCCTCCCAATTCTATAAAAAATGTAGGAATATATTTGGAGAGCAACTTGTTCTTGGACAGACCGGCCAACCATCTGACTTCAGCCTGCTTCTATCCTTTGAGGGTGCTGAGAAAAAATGCTGTAATGCTCCCTCCACAGGGTTGCCAGTTTGTGGTCCAAAGCAAACACCGAGATGATGGACGGAGCGCTGAAACTTTTCAGACACTCACCCCCAGTCATGCCACAATTTTTATTCTTCTCTAGACTATTGTAATTCTTTGTTTTTGAGTCCCCCATCTCGGGTGTTGAAAAAGCTTCAGCATATCTAAAACATATCGGCTAAATTAGCCCTTGGACTACCTAGATACGCACTGCTCTTAACTTGCTACATTGGTTCCCTGTGGTAGGGACCACTTTGAAATCCCTTTGCTTTGTACTCGTGGCTATTCATCACTCTGAACGTCAATTGAGATTTTTAAATTTTTTTTTATTTCTACATTCCTGGTCACTCAATTTGATCTCTGGATGCTTTCTTACTATCTGTTCCTAGAACTAAGCTGATCCGGAGCAGGGAGTTTTCGGTGGTGGCTGCCAAATTATGGAATTCCTTGACTGTAACCTTGTGTAAAATGCTCCTATTGCTCCAATTTAGGAAAGCCATGAATACCTGGCTCTATGAACGGCAATACTGCCTCTCACTCCTCTTGCTGTTATGCAGTTTGGCTCCGAGATTTGTGACATTCTTACTTAAGTTATGATGGAGGTTAATCTCTCGGGACACCACCTTGTATTTGCAGGCTTAGTAAAATAACTAACCGTAGCTAGGTTGAACAGTCTGGGCTTATTCCACGTGGTGGTTGTAAATTTGTTAATCTTCTACAATATGCTAATCGAGACATCTAGCCGCAGATTCCTCACCTTTGAATTCCCCAGGCGTCCGACTGGATCCATAAGATTTTTTTTCTTCAAGAAGTACCCCTGCGCACCGGTAGGTGGTGTCGGGCAGCTCCACGTGGCGTTGGTGCTGAAAGTGGCATCCGCGTCACCTATATAGGCGCCACCTCGGTGTGCTGATCCATAAAGAGCTACCCTCTGTCATTTTTTGGCAGGTTTTTTTTTTTTTTTTACATTTGTCAATCGTTTTTTTGGTGTGCAGGAGTAATGTCGTCAAGGAAAATAGGTTTCAAACTGTGCGCTCCCTGTCACCGCTCCATGCCGGTGACCGACCCACATTTAGTCTGCCTGTGGTGTCGGGAGCACAACCACGACTCGTCGTGCTCAGACTGCCGGGCAATGGCACTAGAGGCTTTGAGGGAGTGGTCCCTGAAGCTGCTCACGACACGGCAGGCGATGCCACACCAGGCTCATCTGAGATCTTGGTCCTGGGCGAGAGGAAGGTCCCTGAAACCGCTCCAAGAGTCCCAAGTCCTCTTCGTCCCACTAGAGCATGGATACTCTCAAACTTTCTCTCGGGGGCCAAATTTACAGTGTGGTTTGTGACCGAGGGCCGTGGGGGCAGGGGTCAGGGGGGGGGGGGCGCGGAGTCAGTAAAGGCGGGGCTAGAGTAAAACAAAATCACCATTTTCAAAGCATTACTAGACCATGCTGTATTTGAAAAGCAGATGTAACTACAAGGAGAACATTTTGATAATACATTTTTATTATCAGACAATAGCAATCTTAAGAGTCTAAAAAATAGGTACGTTAAAGACAGATATACTAGGAACTTATTTTACATTTCATGTCTCCTATTATTGTCCTGTAATTGTATATTTTTTTGTTCATCATTACTGGCCAAAAAATTGTAAGATCTCACTGTCCACACCACCAGTAACTTCAAAAACTAGCTTCCATTTAAGGATCCTTCCTTCACCTTTAACCATTCACTGATGTTATGGACCCGCAATGTGAGTTCAAACTTGATGTATCAAATCCAATCCGGTATTTTCATTCACGCCAATCGCAAGAGAAATAAAGAAAGTATCTATAATTTTCATATCCTTTTATTTATTTTTAATATCAAAAACACTTACAAATAAATTCAGTCACTCCCACTCATATCCTTCATGACTAAATTGTACTGCAAGTTTGAAACCATTGAAATAAACCATTGAGAAATATCCAATGTCCTTGTCTGAAGGATGCGGCCGGGTTCACATTTCCCTAATTAATGATCCAGCACCGATTCGAGGGAATTAAGGGTCACATTCTTATTCGGGTATTGTAGGTCTTATTCAGGTAATTACTAGATCTTAAATACCAACATTTTCAACCTTTTGAACATCAGGCGTATTTTATCTACGGAAAGAAATCCGCACAAAATAGCCACTTTAAATGATGACCTGTTAACATTGCACTTCATCATTTTGGTTGAAGGACATCAGTACTATTAAGATTCCTAATTATAAAAATATCCCAAGCATGGACAAAATTGGTTAATGAGCTTGATGTTCTAGGGGCGTGGCTTAGGAGCCGAGGATGGCGGACGCGTGAGCCCTGAGCTCCGCGCTAGCCTGGCCAATTATCCGTATTAAATAGTGATCCCCGACCGGGCCTTGGGGCGCACGGGGGGGGACCTGACCCTGTGAGACCGTGGGGCTCCTGTTTTCCCCCCTGAAAAGTGCCTGTGGAGTCGCCAATAAGCCGGTGTGGAAGAGGAGCGGGCAGGCTGGGTCGGCCCCAAGATGGCGGCTGCTGATGGAGCGTAGCTCCGTGACAAGATCGCAGAGGGAGCCCGGACCCCGAGGTCATATCCCCGAGCAGAAGCGAAATGTCGCTAGCTTGAGGAGAGCGGCCTGAGACCCTGAAACACTGCTGTGCTGCGATTGGGGCGGAAGAGCTGGCTCCGTTGGTCGGCCACCGCGCTGGTGTGTGGTGCTCCCTGGGCTGCGGCTAACGCTGGGCTCCGGGAGTTGCGGTACCGCGCCGGAGGGTGAAGCCTGCTGGAAGTCGAGGGGCGTTGCAGAGAGGTACTACAGGACTGCCGCTCCGGTGAGTTTTGGAGGCTGCCGGCGTAGCACCGTGACATCCGTGGACTCACGCTGGTTTCCTGGGCGTAGCGGCTCCTGCGACGGCGAAGACTGGAGGCGCGACAGATCACTGCAGGCGCCCGCCCGGAGATAGGCCGAGCTGGCGGGCGGCCCTGGGGGACGGCTTGGGGCCCCGGAGCGCTGCCCGGGCTGCATGGAAAGGAGGTGCCGGCTCCGGGCTTGAGGGCTGAGTGACATCGCCTCCCCCTCCGACGCTGGGGAAGTCTGCCGAGAGTGCGGGGGTCGGATATGGGGAGGTGAATGCGTGACTCGCTACCCCCCTGCAGTGACTGAGAGTGACCCGTCCCCAGTACCCTTGGCCTCGAGGAGCGAACGGTGTGGCCTGAGCTAGACACTGGCCTAAGCCGCGATTTGCAGGAGGGTGCTGGAGGTGACCCGCCAGACGGAGCTAGACCCTGGAGTGGTGGGTGCCAGACGGTCAGGCGACAGTTTCCTGCTCGCCCAAGGTCCGACGAACCCGGGCTACAGCAAGGGACCGAGTGGTACCAGACATGGGGAAGCCACGGGGGAAGCAGATCGGTCGTACCCCCCCCGGACCAAGAGGACGGCAAGCTGGACACGGCCGCGAAAGAAGCTGGGGAAGACCAGTCGGAGGTGCCAGTCCATCAGCAACTGGCCAAAATTCTTGAGGCAATAGCGGACACCAAAGCGACCCTGCATCAAGACATTTCCATGGTGGCGGCGGGCCTTGGTTTGTTGCGCGCCGAACATGCCAAGTTGTCAGACCGGGTGAAACAAACAATCGACCCTGGAGGTGCTGGCAGCGGGCACTGTCGGCCCAAGTAGGAGAATTGGCCAACAAGGTCCACCAGCTGGAGAAAAGGGCGGAAGATGCAGAAGGGCGCAATCGCAGAAACAACGTGCGAGTGGTGGGCCTTCCGGAAGGAGTGGAAGGGCAGGACATGGTCAGCTATTTGGAAACCTGGCTGAAAGACGTTGTGGCGCCTCAGGGCCTCTCCTCATTCTACACTTTGGAAAGGGCTCACTGGGTGCCTGCTCGCCCGCCAGCGCCTGGCCGGCCGCCCCGTGCTGTAGTGGCCAGATTGCTTCATTTCCGAGACAGGGATTTGTTACTCAGGAGGGCTCGGGAGGCTGGACCATTTCTAGTAGAGAACAGCAGAGTCACACTGTTCCCAGATTACACGCTGGAAGTGCAGCGGCGCCGCTCCTCCTTCCTGGACGTCAAAAAAGTCTTGCGTGAAGAGGGAATACAATATTCGCTGATGTTCCCGGCTCGGCTCAAGATCATGCTGGATGGGACAACTCACTTTTGCGAGGACCCTAAGGCTGCCTGGGATTGGGTTGAGTCATACCAAGCGGGGGGCCCTTCACAGCCTCGGCCTGCACGACCGCCTGGTGCTGAGCGTTTGGGGAAATGGCTACTCGATGTGATGGCTGGGTCTGCTGGTAGCCTTGCGGGGATTAAGTGTATGACCTGGAATATTAGGGGCATGGGGTTACCATCTAAGCGCTACAATGTGCTGAATTACATCAAAAGACGAGGGGCACAAGTGGTGCTACTGCAGGAAACCCACCTTACGAAGGGGGAGGTTTCCCGCCTGAGACGCAGATGGCGGGGTCAACTCTTTGCAACTACGTACTCTGCCTTCTCCCGGGAGCGCTGATATGGGTTAGGCCAGGGTTTGCCCTTCCAGCTTACTCGGAAAGTGTTGGATATTGAGGGACGGTATGTGGTGATCACAGGCACTTTGATGGGCAGGGAGATCACATTGGGCAGTGTGTATGGCCCTAACCGAGACCAGCTCCCTTTTCTGGCCCGGCTGTCTGGGGGTACTGGCGGGGTTTCCCCATGAGACCTTGCTACTGGGAGGCGATTTTAATTGTGTTTATGACCTACAGTGGGATAGATCCACCCCTCCATTGAGGGGAGCCTCGGTGGCTGCCACCACTAAGGGACTTGGAGCCTGGGCCACGGGTTGGGACCTCCATGATGTTTGGCGGCTGCATAACAATGGTCGCAGAGAATATTCCTACTATTCACATCTTTATGACCTGCACACACGCCTGGAGATGTTCTTCTGTTCGGCCATTTTGTCCCCCATGATGACCGGCGCTGAATACCTCGGCAGATCCCTTTCTGACCATAGCCCTCTGCTCGTAGGGTTTGTTCCGGTCCTAGAGAGAGCCCCGATCCCACGATGGCAGCTGGACCCGTCGCTGCTAGAGGACGATGGGTTCCGTCAGGGTCTTTCAGAGGCCTTAACGGATAATTTTTCCGTCAACCAGGGAACTGCCAGCTCCCCATTGGTGGAATGGGAGGCATTTAAAGTGGTGACGCGGGGCACTGTATGGGTAAGACTGTTGGCACTCGACGACTGGTCACACAGGAACTGACAGACTTAGAGGCCCAAATCCTGATTCTAGATAGGGAAACCGTGGGTGCGGTCCAGAACCACAAGAAACTATCGGAAATGAAAAGCCTTTACAGTGCCACTTGGGACAGACTAAGAGCTCTAGATTATAAAACATACCGGGCCACACAACATAAGGAGGGGGGCAGGGCTGGGAGACTGCTAGCTTGGTTAATCAAACCAGACAGAGGTTCACCCATAGTGAGTGTCACAGATCTTCAGGGTCAGGTTCTCTCCTCCCCGAGGGCTATCAATGACGCGTTTAGGGAATACTACGAGTCCCTATATGGCTCACCGGGGCTGTCCCAGGGGGAACCATTACAGATCTGCCTAGTCGAGCAACGACTGGCGCAATTGGACCAAGAGGCCCGGGACCAGTTGGCCTCGCCTATTAAGTCGGGTGAGATCAGGGCGGCTATTGGGGAAATGGCTAGGGGAAAAACACCTGGGCCAGATGGCCTCCCAGCAGAATTTTATAGTGCCTATATAGACATTCTGACTCCACAGTTGGAACGCATGTATGCCGCCGCGCTCCGCGACACGCACCTACCGCCCTTGCTTTGGGAAGCGCTAGTGATCCCACTGCCCAAATCTAAAATGTCCCATCCTAGATTAACTGAATTCAGACCATTATCCATGTTAAATATGGACCTCAAAATTTTAAGTAAAGCACTGGCCCGGAGACTCCTTCTGCACATGTGCAGGCTGGTGCATATGGATCAGAGTGGTTTTATCCCCTGGCGTTCCATGTCCAGCAACCTTAGGAGACTATACCATGTTATGTTTCATCCGGACCTGCGAGATTATCCAGACGCAGTGGTAGTGGCGATAGATCTGGAAAAAGCCTTCCACACCCTACGCTGGGATTTTTTATTTGCGGTAATGGGCGTGCTGCAGCTGGGAGATGGGTGGTTACAGTGGTTCCGACTGCTCTATAGCAACCCCACGGCTCTAGTGCCAACGGGGACTACGATCTCGGCGTCTTATCCCATTTAAAGGGGGACCAGGCAGGGGTGCCCCTTGTCGCCGCTGATTTTTGCTCTTGCCTTGGAGCCTTTGGCGGCGCGAGTGCGGAAGGAGAGCGAGGGGTTGGTCGTGACCCTTGACGGGATTCACCATATCATCTCGCTCTATGCGGATGATGTTCTGATTTATTTGCAAAACGGGACATCAGGAGTTCGCCGGGTACTGGACATTCTGGACGAGTTTGCCCGCTATCTGGCCTGTGGGTGAATGGGGAAAAAGACATTTGTGTTCCCGTTACACCACACTATGTCCAGGCCACTGAGTCTGCCGGTTACTTTGGCGTGGGCACCTGTGTCTGTTAAATATCTGGGGATTCAGATTTACCATACGCAGGCAGACTTGTTCGATGGCAACCTTGGAGGCACCTTGAGGGCATTGAGATCGCAGGTGGCCTTCTGGCGCACTCTCAAGTTGCCGCTTATGGCTCGATTGGCATTGTCGAAAATGATTGTTCTCCCCCGCCTATTGTATTATTTTGTTTAATCTTCCAGTATTGCTACCGAAATCGTGGTTTAAGACGTTGGATGGACTTCTTAGAGACCTTATATGGGATGGCGGCCGCAACAGAGTGTCGCTACAGACTCTACGCCTCCCACTCACAGATGGAGGATTAGGGGCCCCAGATTTCGAAGCGTATTATTTGGCGGCCCAACTCCAATGGGTGGCCAGATGGCTAGATGGCAGGGATTTGAATACGATCTCACTTCCCGCCGGGGCACTGTTTACTAGGTTAATTCCCAGGATCCTGAACCGGCGTCAGAAGATACAACATATGGGGACGTTACTCTCGGTAGCGGTGAAGTGTTGGGACAGGTGTGTGGCCCGCTCACGGGAAAGATTGCTTTACGCCCTGAGCCTTCCGCTCGTGGGCATTCCCCAAGCGGGGCTGGGACCCCCCCCCCCTCACACAGTGTCAATTGATGGGTTGGGGGGAGGCGGGAGTACAGAAGGTGGGCGACTGTTACAGAGATAGAGTGGCTCCCGCTGGCTGATTTTCTCGAATACCATGAACTCCCCCCGGGACAATTCCTGAACTATCACAAGCTCAGGGGGGCGGTGTCGGAGTTGTGGGGTGCTGCCACGGGCGAACCGGATACTCACCCGGCCCTAAAAGCGGTGGTGACCTTGGGCTCCGCGGGACACCTGATACGCTGGCTTTACCTAGCCATAAGGGAGCTGTCGCCCCGAGCGTTGCTGGGCCTCCGTGAGAGATGGGAAAGGCAGCTGACGAGACCATTGACAGATCAGGAATGGCAGAGTCCTAGCAAGCCCGAAAAAGGTCTCAAGGAATACGGCCTTTAAGGCCCTTCAGTTCAAAATTCTCCATAGAACTTACCTCACTCGGCACCGGTTGAATGTGGTTTACAATAGAGATGATCAGGCCTGTGCTAGGTGCTTACTGGGGAATGCAGACTTTGATCATATGATTTGGTCTTGTCCGTTGCTCTCTAACTATTGGAGCAAGATTGTAGACATGGTCAATAGAGTGTTGTCTCGCACCTTGATGTGCAGCCCTGAGGTCTGTCTCTTGGGCCTCTTTCCGAGACACAAATCCCGCAAGTTGGGACATAGATTCGTAGACCTGGCCTTCCTCCTGGCCAAAAGGAGGATAGCGCTTCACTGGAAAGCAAAGAATCCGCCTCTGGTAACCACATGGGAAGCGGATGTTACAGGTTGGGTTCGAGCGGAGGAACGGGCACTAATCTCTGAAGACCAGATTACTAAGCGGCGTAAGCCGTACGCGGAGCCATGGGGTGATATTACTCGGACATGGGAGGCACGTCATGTACTAGATCAGGACCCTCAGGACGACTGGTTTGTGACTGGAGAGTAGACCGGCACATGGAGGATGCCACAGACGCTTTGCCCCGCCCGCTCTGTTCTATGGACACGTCTGCCCCCCGCCCCCTCCCCCCTACATTGTTGATACTTAGTTCATTTCCACGGTCGAAACACATAGACTCCTGGCAGATGTTGTTTTTTTTAGATGATTTGGTTAAGTTTCCTTTAAGGTTGGCGAGAACAGATAATCTTCTGGATCTGAGTATGCTTTTCCTTTCTTTTGTTTGTTCCTTCAATAACTAAAATGTATGGCCTATTGCACTCGTGGGGGCAGCCGGTGGGATCAATTAGAAGTCCCACACGGCCAGTTGCTGTATCCTGTGCTTGGGTCTGAATCTACACTCTAAGTGTGGTGTAGGAAAAGAGTAAACGTATACTGTACGGAGAGTTGGAGTGGTGTAGCAAATGTCTCAACGTATTGATGATGGACATGGCCATAGATTGCTAGAACCATGTAAGATACTCACTGGGACATCTGGCAGAGCGGTTCCCCGTCCTTTGGGAGAAAACATTACCTTTTGCTTTGAGTTGTACTTGAGTATGCATATGTGTGGTGGTAACTTCTCTATGACGAAACTGCATTTGTGTAAATGATATCCACTAACCTGTTTTAAACCCAATAAACAGATTTTCAAAAAAAAAAAAAGAGCTTGATGTTCTAAATTGCACCCAACCCAATTCTTTTTCTAGGGGAAAAAAATCAACTGATTTCACAAGGGACATAGAAAGCAGCTTCATTCTTTTTAGAAGTGAGCATGGTTACACACTCAAGCTGTGATAGAATGCATTGCAATAGGCATAGCTTTGGATATATACAGAACTAAAGATTTAACATTCAGTGCCCATGTCTCCAAAGCCCGCTGGACAGGCTGAAGGGAGGCTGTGTGCGAAACACCCTGCGAGGAGGGAGAACAGTGAAACCCGAATGCAATTCAAATTGAAAAGGCCACAAGAATCCAGTAAAGTGGCTGGTCACATACCTTAAATGCAGAAGAGCATGGCAGAAGAGCACCAAGCTGTGGGCGAAAAAGAACCAAGCTGTGCCTGGGGAGTGCTGCAAGTCGTTGCTTGCTGAGGGCGAAGCAAACTAAAGGCAAAGACGTCCTCAATGAAGCAGGAAGTGTTCCAAATGGCCCCTTAAAAGTCAGCTGTGAAAGCACAACAGCTGACTTTTAAAGGGCCCTTGCTTCCCGCCCGCCGGAGCCATTTGTGATGTCACAGAGGCGGCCAGTAAACACTGAAGAGGGCCGCTGGATCATACGTAGTGAATACGTATTGAATCTGAGCGCATGCGGCCCTCTTTAGTGTTTACTGACTCTATTTCTAACCAGCTGGTAAATCTGGAAATTACCAGCAAGGTCTGCGGGCCACCAAGGAGGGCCTGGCGGGCTGCTGGCGGCCCGCAGGCCATACTATGAGTACCACGGCACTAGAGATTGGTAGAGCCCTGTAAGAGGCACAAAAAGCACAAGAAGTTGAAGCGTGCTTCGACTTAGTCTGTCGGCTGACGAAATGGAGGTACATCGGTGCCGAAAGGACCCACAGGTTCTAGGTCGTTCCCTGATCCTTATTTGGAGAGGCTAGGCTTGGGAGAAGAATGGGATGGGTCACTGGACCCTTTAGAATACCGACACTACGATCAAGAAATGGACTGATATGAGAAATTGGGAGAGGTCAGCAGACAGGATACTTCTCCAGACACTGGCATGCTGCCCCCCCATACCATGGCTACGGAGGAGAGAGCATCTTATGCAATGGTGGTGGAGAGCAGCTTAGTTCCTTGACCTTCAGCTACCTCAGTGGCGGTCAAGACTAACATCTTGACAGAGGTGCTACAGCTGGGAGCTTCCTCCTTAGAACCCTTGCTCCCATTAATGAAGCCCTCGCGGATGTCCAACTGGGAGCCTCTCCAAACCCATCACAGGGGCTCCTGTGAACAGGATGATTGCCCGCCGACACTACTCTTCCCCGAGCGACCCAAACTTCCTCACTAACCACCCCACCCCGGAGAGCTTGGTAGTTCAAGCCTCTACTTCCCATGGCGCGTTCCCCCGACAGGGAATCCAATGGACTGGACAGTTGGGCCAAGAAAGCTTTTTCTTCCGCCAGTCTTGCATTGCGGTCTGTGAACACGGCATGCTTATTGGGCCGGTATTCCCACTCTCAGAGGGAAACAGTTGCGTAAGTGCTGCCACAAGTCTGATTAGGATCCGGACATCCTCTCCCAAGCAGTATCAAACAGGAGAGACGCAGCAACGTTCTCGATTTTAGATGTGGTTTACACACGACCGACTCGCTGGGCAGAGCTGTTTCTTCTACGGTGGCTCTTTGACACCAGTCTCTTTTGAGACAAGGCAGACTGCGCTGGAACGAGTTAAGGACTTGCGGGCTATAGCCAAGTCCTTGGGCATCTCGGCTGCCCCCTGTTATTCCCAGTCTGCCTTTTGCTCCTTTCGTGGCTACAGAAGGAGCTTTCAACTGCGCCAGCCCCATCTGAGCCACTCAAGTTCCACAACCCCTGTGCGGACAAGGGGGCGGTTCATACTTACCACGTGGGTCGGGTAGCCAGAGGTCCACTTAAGCCACCACCCCCTTGAGAACTTCAACCTCCAAGCCCTCCTAGTCTCGCCCTTCAAGACGATTTGGCAGGATCAGCAATCCCTTCTGCCACTGGCAAAACATTACATCAGACAAGTGGGTCCTCCAGATCATCCAGAAGGGCTGCTCCCTCCCATTCAAACCACCCCTCCCTCCATGCCTCCATCCTACGACCGGCTGATGGATGATCATTTACTTTTGCTCTAGGAGGAAGTTATGGCTGTCTTGGCCAAGGAAACCATAGAGAGGATTCAGGCGCCAGAAGTAGGCTGTGATTGCCATTACTGCTACTGAAAAAGGACAAGAGCCTTGTCCTAGCCTAATCTACGAGCCCTCAACTACTTCCTCAAAAAGGAGAAATTCAAGATACTAACATTAGCTCAGGTCTGGTCTGCCCTGGCCCAGGAGACTGGATGGGAATCTTGGACTTGCAGGATGCCTATTTTCACATTCCCGTTCTGCCTGCCCATTGGCGCCACCTGTGGTTTACGGTAGGCCATGAGCACTTTCCGTTCACCGTCCTCCCCTTTGGCCTTACCAGCACCCCTCGGGTGTTCACCAAGGTGATGGCAGTGGCCGCTGCTCATCTTCCCAGATGAGTGATACCAGTCTTCCCCCTATCTCGACGACTGGCTGCTGAAGGTGTGCTCACCCCAGGTTGTCTTCTCCCACCTCTAGACTACGGCGAACCTCCTGCATTTCCTGGGGTTCACTAGCCTCTCAAACACTCCCTTTCATCGGAGTTGTTCTGGACACAGTGCAGATTCGGGCCTGTCCTCCTTAGCGCGAGTCCATGATACTCAAGCTATGATACTGATGTTTCAGCCTCTATCCTGGATTTCGGTGAGAATGACTGAGGCTTTCGGGCCTCATGGCCTCCTGCGGCATATGCGGCTCTGCAGTGGGACCTGAAGTTCCACTGGGTGCAGCATCAGGGAAATCTCTCAGACATTGTCCAGATCTTGGAGGGAACTGCATGAGACCTGGAGTGGTGGCTAACAAACTGCGATTAGGTCAGAGGCAGACCCCTCTCTCTTCTTCAACCAGATCTCACAGTAGTGACAGATGCGTCACTCCTGGGATGGGATGGCCATCTGGGAGAGGTGGAGATCAGAGCACTCTGGTATCCGGTGGAATCTGGACTCCACATCAACATGCTGGAGCTCCGAGCGATCCGATTGATATTGAGTCTTTCTACCCTCCATCAAGGGAAGGCTAGTTAAAGTGTTCACAGATAACACCGCCATGTGGTACTGCAATAAACAGGGCGTAGAGGGGTCGTGGATCCTTTGTCATGAAGCCTTGCGTCTCTGAACATTGCTGGAACAGCAGGGCATTTGCCTGGTGGTTCTATACCTGGCAGGTTCCCTGAATGCCAGGGCAGACTAACTCAACCGTCGATGCCTAGTGGATCACGAGTGACTGCTCCATTCGGAGGTGGCGCAAGGTCTCTTTCAGCAGTGGGGAGAGCCTTGGTTAGATCTGTTCGAGAACTTTCAATGTTGGGGTGTTGCGCTCTGGAGTTTCCAAGGTGGCTCTCGCTCAGACGTTTTTTGTCTTGAGTGGAGCTCAGGCCTCCTGTATGCCTTTCTGTCCATACCCCTCCTGCGAGAGTTCTCAAGAAGATCAGTAACGAACAGGCCCAAGTCATCCTTGTGGCTCAGGACTGGGCACGGAGCGTTTGGTATCCCGAGCTTCTACAAATTAGCATCGATCCTCCGATCAGGCTGCCCCTTCAGGAGAATCTTCTGTCGCAGCAGCTGGGGGGGTCCTCCACCCGAACCTGTCAACTCTTCTTCTTGCATGGAGGTTGAGCTGCGACAGTTGATGGCTTTCGACCTTCCAGCCGAAGTTTGTAATGTTATTCTGGCAGCCAGGCGTACCTCCACCAAACTGTATATGCCTGCCGATGGAAGAAATTTTTAATATTTTGTACAGGAAAGTCTATTGACCCTCTTTCTGATGTTTTGCTTTTTATTTCGACCATTGCCCAGCAGGGCTCTGCTCTGGGTACCCTGAAAGGGTATCTTTCTTCTTTGTTTGCTTTCCTGAGGCTGCCAGACCAACCATCTTTATTTAAGTCACCCATTGTACATAGATTCCTGAAAGGACTTGTAGATATGTTCCCACCTTCCCCTTTCAGTATGTCTCAGTGGGACTTTAATTTGGTTCTCCCCGTCCTGATGTGCACTCCTTTTGAGCCCCTGCAGAATTGTCCCCTCCGGCTGCTCACCATCCAAAATAGCCTTTTTAGTGGCAATTGCATCTGCCATGAGGGTGAGTTAGCTGCAGGCTTTATCGTCCAAGCCTTCTTTCTTGACGATCTTCCCTGACAAGTTGGTGCTTCACACTTGGGCCTCTTTCCTCCCGAAGGTGGTAACACCATTCCATGTGGGAAAATCTGTAACATTGCGCACTTTCTATGCTCCTCCTCATCCCTCTAAAGAAGAGAAGTGACTCCACCATCTGTACCCAAAAAGAGCATTGTCGTTCTACCTTGACCGCACAAAAGAGTTCCGGGTGGACGACCAGCTCTTCGTGGTGTAAGTTGGTGTGAAGAAAGGTTGAGTGATGCAGAAAAAGACCATCTCATGATGGGTCATTCTCTGCATCAAGATGTTAAGCCTTCAGGAGGCTGCTTCTTTGCCAGAGCGTAAGTGCTCATTCCACCAGAGCTAAAGCTTCTACCACTGCGTTAGCAGGTGGAGTCCCTGGCCTGGATGTTTGTCAGGCAGCAACGTGGGCATCCCTGCCACGTTTACCAAGCATTACTTACTGGACAGTCTGGTCCGCAAGGGCGGCCATTTTGCCGGTTCGGTCCTGCAGGACTTTTTAGTCTGAAATTTATCCACAGACCCTCCTCTGGGATGGTATTGCTTGTGTATCTATTCTAAGGTAAGAAATCAGCGGCTAGATGTCTCTATCAGATGAACAAGTTAGTTACCTTTGGTAACGCCATGTCTGGTACAGACCATATCTAGCTGCAGATTCCTTACTGCCCCAACGATCCTCCCCACACTGCGGACAGGTTTCGGGGATCAGGGCTGATCCCTTTCAGGGCCCTTGTTTTCAAACCCACCAATGTCAGTACACTTCATGGCTCAGCACTTCTGGCATGGAAAGTTGTGAAAAGTAACTGACATCAGCGCATCAAGGTGGTGCCTATATAGGTGATCCGGACGTCACTTTCGGCGCGGACGATGCCATGCTGAGCCAACCGATGCCATCTACTGGCACACAGGGGTACTAGTCGGAGGAAAAATCTCCCTGATCCAGTCTGACGCCTGGGGAATTCAAAGGGAAGGACTCTGCGGCTATATATTGTCCCTATCAGATAAGGCTTTACTGACAGTAAGTAACTTGTTCATTAGACTTAATGTCCAGTCAGAGCTATATCCCTTTAAAAGAAAAATTGCTTATTTATGTAAAGGAAATATAATGCAGTTCCATATGTGAAAATAATAGGCTCCTGCACCTTCCTGTCTTGTTATGACCCAAATTGTTTTTGACACTAACCCAGTTTGGCAAAGTGATGCAAGTGACTTGATTTTCTTTAAGTGTCATTATATAACTACAAGTTTGTGATCTTCGGTATCAGAAACCTTTGCTTTTCCCTTCTGTATAGCAACAGAGCCTAGTACTACCATGTCTCTCAGCTCACCTGGACCGACAACTACAACGTCGACTTCACCATCATGCAACCTTGCAAAATCAGCACCATTTCCCCCAGCTCCATGTGCAGAAACCTGAAAAAGTTATCGGAAGACAAGTGGAACAATGCTCTCAACTCCCACCTCCCAGACACAACATCGAACCCAGGACAAGCTGTGAAGAACCGCTCACTGTGTCGGTGCACTCTTTGATCCACTGTAGCCCCTGCCAAGCCAGAAAAAAACCAAAGGACCTGCCAGGGGAGCCCACTAGTTCACTGTGGAGCTGAAATCCACCAAATGCAACTGGAAAGGAAGTGGCACACCAGCAAAGCGACAGGAGACTAGAACAACTTGAGGATAGCACTTAGTCAATACCATCGCCTCTTGGAAGAGACAAAGAAGAACGCCCTTGCAGACCAAATAGAAGCCAGCACAAACCACAGCAAGGAGCTCTTCACCATTTGTGAAGGAGTTCTTCAACCCCGCAGCCTCCAAGATTGACATCACCCCCCTCCCAAGAACTGTGTGACACTGGTGGACTTTTTCCACAAGATCTGTCATCTACAAAAATTTCAAACCCCAACTCCCCCCCCTCTTCCCACTGCATTAGCTTGCTCACACCCATGAACACAAACCCTGATCACCTGCTCACCCATTGGTACTCTCACAACTTGAGCCATAATCTCCATCAACACCGTGCACCCAGGAGCACCCACGGACCCCTGTCCCCACCACATCTTAAACCTCAGGAGCAAGATGATTGGCGACGGGCTCAAGTAAGTCCTGAACACCTCCATCTCCTCAGTCTCCTTCCCTGAGGACTGTAAACATGCTAAAGTGAGGACCCTCCTGAAGAAACAACCCAGCAGAATCAAAGAACTGCTAGTCCACCTCCCTGCTCCCCTTTCCAGCGAAGGTTCTCGAGAAAGCAATCAACCAGTAATTCACCAAACATCTGGAACACAACAACCTCCTGGACCCCTCTGTCTGGATTCCGAGCCAACCACAGCACAGAGAAAGCCCTGATCGCAGCCACTGCCCTCCTGGACCGTGGCGAAACGCCAGCCCTCATCCTCCTGGACCTGTTAGCACCGTCTTCCATCACATCTTGATCAACAGACTCCTCCACATCGGTATCTAGGGAGATGCCCTCATATGGGTTTCCTCATACTTTGCTGGAAGAACCAACATAACCCGTCTCCCACTGTTCACCTCAGAACCCAAGATCATTTGCGGTGTCCCCCAAGGATCGTCCCTCAGCCCCACCCTCTTCAACATTTTCATGCCCCCCTTCCTACCGTTCCCCCCCCCCCTCCCCCCCCCCCTGGGTCAACAGTCAGATCGCTTAGACTCAACATCTACCCCGATGACACCCAGCTCAAACTCGGTCAGAAGACCCCCCCCCCCCTCCACCACCAGAGCCAACTTCCACAGATGTATGAGGAACGTCGCTGACTGGATAAAGGACAACCGTCTCAAGCTCAACATGACAAGACAGCAGTCCTCCTTTTTGGAAACACCTCACCATGGAGCGATGCATGGTGGCATGCTGAACTCTGCCCATCCCCCCACCCGACAAATCACGCCCGCGACCTCTGCATCATCTTGGACCACAAGCTATCTATGAAGAAATGGGTAAACTGAGTCTCATCCGCCTGCTTCCACACCCTACGCATGCTCCGAAAGATCTTCAGGTGGCTCCCAGTCCAACACCAGAAGGACCGTTGCTCAGGCCCTCATCACCAGCAGGATTTACTATGGGAATAATCTCTACCTAGGAATCACCGCACGCCGGCTTAAGAGACTACAGACAATACAAAACTCGCCGGCAAGGCTCCTCCTCCTCGATCTCCACAGATGGACACGCATCACACCCCACGTCAAAAAGATTCACTGGCTTCCAATTCAGAAGACATGTTCGTTCAAGATGTTGACCCACGCATACAAAGCCCTGCACAATGAAAGACCAGCATACATCAACAAATGCATGACCTTTCACCAACTGACCAGACTCTTACAATCCGCGCCTCTCTTCCTCGCAGACACCCCTGGATCTGCCAAACCAACAGCGGACGACGCTCCTTCTCACACTTGGTGGCCAAAGCTTGAAGCAATCTTCCCCTGCACCTCAGAACAGCCTCATCGCTCCGTCATTCCAGGAAAAGACTCAAGACCTGGCTGTTCGAGTGAACAGATCACCACAAACCAGTTAGCAACTCCAGCACCTTGAGACTCTCACAGGTGATTTGCCGGGCTTTATAAATCCTTTATTTATTGCATTGTTTATTGTCCATTTCAATGTAACCAAGGTGCTAACTATCACCGGTGGTCCTTGACAAGGAGGGGAAATGAACAAGGTTGAAATGGATGAGTTGCTGTTGAATGTGATTTTTCAGTCGCAAACCTGAGGAAAACCTCTACAGGAAATCGGCACCTGCATACATTAAGCACTTGAAAGTATGTTGTATTTTTGTAGTTGTTTTACATTTTTGAAAAACGGAGATGTTCATGGGATGTGAGCTATGAAGATACTTCACGATTCCCACTTCTAACTGGGATTTAGGTTGAGGAATCCGTTACTTTTTTCAACCCCTGCCTCTCATGATCCAAACTAGCTACTAAAGGTGGCTGAAACAGTTTGAGAATCATGGCAATCAGCCTGGGGCAGTAGGATACTACCATAAAAGCTAGAGTAATTGCAAGAAATAACGTTGTTGGTTGACTGGGCTGTAAGCCCTGGTCAATCGGAAACCACAATCTTTGTCAGGGTGAGGCACAAACCAACCCTAAATTAACCTGTGCTCAAGCCTCTGGTAGCTTGGTACAGAGCAGTCAGATTTAACTTAGAAGCAATGTGTAAAGTATTTGTGCAACATTTCACAGTAATAAAGTAAACAACACTACTCAAAGTATCCCACACCAAGTTGGAAAAGTAGAGCTTTCTTTAATAAATAAAACAAGACCAAAACGACAAATCAATTAGTAGAAACAGAGATATGCAGTTTTAAAGAGTTTAGTGAAAATAGCACCAAAAAGCAGCACAAAGATCCAGCTGTGGATATCTGGTCACAAGTTCAGACTGACCGCGATAGAGCCAGTTAGGTTCGCTGAACAAAGTACCTTAAGTCTTGGTCTGCGGAGCGTTGCGAATATCCACATTGAAGATGTCTGTTCCGAGATGCGGCTAGGCTGCGATGCAAGGTTCTCCGTTGTCATCGTGGTTCCTGTCGAATAGGTCTTGCAATGCGAAATCCGGTGTCAAGGATGCATTGCGCAGTTAGGGCAATGCTCCAATTCTGAGGCACTGTGAGACAGTGATGCGGAGTCCCACGTCATCGAGTCTGCTATCGACGAAGGATGCGATGGCCAGTACCGAGGATGCTTTGTGCAGAGGCGATTCTGAGGAGGCTGTGGAGGTGATGTGTGTCTTTGCGACGGTTCTGATCCACCCAGCAGTGGCAGTGCGTGGTTCTCCTGGAGATTGCACTGCGCAGCAGGAGGAGATGCGTTGGGTCTGCTGGATCCACTGAGGCTGGCAGAGCAAATTAAGCCCGCTTCCAAGGGTCCAAGACTAGGGTGGCACCACTTGGCAGGGTAGACTCGCAGATAGCAAAGTCATGTGCAAGGTTGTTGGAATCCTGTTGTGTCCCTAAGGCTTCAGATCGAGAGGCCAGACCACAAGGCCTTTGAGTCAGTCTGGGGTTCTGTGTTCAAGAGATGCTGGTCCAGTCCTTCTCACCCAGGCAAGAGGGCAGCAGGAAGCAGGCCAGCAGAGAAAATCAGTAGTCCAACGAGTGGGAGTCCGTTCAGCAGCACAGCGGTCCTTCTTCCTGGCAGAGTATCCACAGGTCCAGAAGTGTACTGAAGAGTTGGTGTCTGAGGTCCAGTATTTATACCAAGTTGTGCCTTTTTGAAGTGGGGAGAAGCTTCTAGATGGAGTCTATAGTTGGTACTTCGTAAAGGTCTTTTTGATGATCTACATTTTGCATTTCGAGATACCATATGATTGGGGGAATGATTATATGCTGATACAGTGACAATTGGTAAAATCTAAATGAATGTTTTTAGGTGAGTTCCTAACGTATCCAATTCTCGAATAGTATGGGATATCTGCGGCTTGCAAAAAAATAGTCACTGAGTATTTACAAGCACTTCTGGAATTGATGATTGGAGTGGTAAAATATTTTTGGAGCTATCTTGAGGGTAGTCCAATCAATTGTTTATATGCAATATGAAATCATGTAAATAAATTTATGCCGGTGACAATGTCTACCTACTTCCGTGCCTGATTCAATGGCACCCAAGCTGCTTTGATTTGTCCTTGCAGACCCACAGTCAGCCGGTTGGGTGCAGAATCAAACATCTTTTCCCCAGATCAAAATCAATCACACAAAACAGATGGGTTTTTACAGATTGTTCAAAGGGGCTATGCCCTACCTTTCCTTTCCCACCTCATATCGATCCTACCCCTCCCCCCACAGACATCAGGACAAATTTCTGCAATCCATGCCTTAATCTTGATACAGGTGGTGAACCCTCTGCTTTCTAAGGGTGCCATTGAACAAATGCCGAATTCAGAAAGGGGCGAGAGGTGCTTTTTTTTTTTTTTTTTTTTTTTTTTTTTTTGCTGCTTTTTAATCCTAAATTAGGATGGAGGCCTCAGGACTATACTTGACCTTTGGCCATTGAATGCCTTTCTGATAAAGGACAAGTCCAATATTCCTTACTTTGGTGCAGATCCTCTCTGCTTTGGCTCCTAGAAACTGGGTGGTGGCCTTGCAGAATATGTATATTTATATATCTTTCCTGCACTCCACAGTGCAACCCAAGGTTCACAGTGGGGTCGGAACAATTCTATTTTGGTGTGCTGCCCTCCGGCCCCTCAGGTATTCATGAAAGTGATGGTGGTGGTCAGTGGGTACATATATTCCTGAACCTCAATGAGTGGCTGTTCAAAACAGACTTGCCTCAGTCGCAGATCACCTCCGGAGGACAGCATCCCTCTTGACCTCTTTGGGTTTTCCATTAGCAAAGTCCCAACTGAGCCCCACACAGAGGCTCCCTTCATAGGCAGTCATCCGGGAGAGGTGGTGATCAGAGGCATCTAGCCTCCAGCGAAGCACTGGCTCTATATCAGTCTTTCGCAGCTTCGTGCTAGCCCTCTAGGCCTACCTGGCGACCATCATGGGAAGTCTGGTTCAGGTCCTCACCGACTCCCATGTGGGACTACAGCAAGCAGGCTGGAAAGGAATCCCGGATCCTGCACCAGTAGGCCTTATTTCTTTAGAGATGGCTAGAGAAGCATTTTGGCAGGATCCCAAAATGCTAGAGCAGATAAGCTTCGTGCTTGTTAGCTGGTGATCCAGTGGTAAAAGGCATCTTCAAACAGTGAGACCTACCCTATCAAGATTGCCTCGCCACCGCAGAGAATGTGTATTGTCAAAACCATAGGGCAACAGCCACAATCTTTGTCCGGGTGAAGCGAAAAAGTCACTATGTGCTTCACCCTCTAGTAGCTTGGCACAAAAGCAGTCGGGCTTAACTTGGAGGCATTGTGTAAAGTATTTATGCAGCACATTAACCGTAATAAAGTGAAAACACAAGAAAAATCGCAACCTAATTTTGAAAACAGAGTACTTTTTTTGATAAATAAAATTAGACCAAAATGACAAATTCAATGTGTAGAACCTGAGATCTGCAATTTTTTTAGGTATATCTAGCGCATGCAAGCACGATGCAACCAGTTCAGTTTGTGGTGGAGGAGGCCGCAAGGAGCAGAGAGAACATCGCAGATGGTAATCGCTATAGCGTGAAGAGCTGAAGACGTCCTTTGCTAGAGCTTTGTGTTGACGGGCTGTCGCTGCTGTAGCACGAAGTGCAGATCTCGCATTGCAGGTCGTTGCTGTAGTGTGAAGAGTAAGGTTCACTGGAGTTTCGCATTGGTGGGCTTCTCGGATGACCGTCTCGGCGTGAATGGGTCAGTTAGTGGTCTTGAAGTGCCCAAAACATCAGGATTTCTCCTCTTCTTGGGGAGAAGTCAACTTTGATGCCACCCAGGAGTCCAGGACGTGGGGTGGCACCTCTTGGGGATCAGGGTCTCACGCTAGCAGAGGCCAGGAGGGCTAAGGCAGGTCCAGTTGCAGCAGGTCAGCTGGGCTTTTGCAGGGAGGGCTCTGTAGCTTGTTTCCTTGTAGCTCAGAACAGGAGATCAGCCAACTGACTCTTGGAGTCACTCTGGTTAGCCTGGGATGAAGGTAGCAGGTCCAGTCTTTTTTCAGAGGGCAGGGCAGGCCTCGAGCAGCAGGGCAGTCCACTGGGGTACAAGGCAGTCCTCCTTTTGTAATGTCCATAGATCCAGGGATGTACTGAAGAGTTTGGTCGGAGGGTACAGTATTTATACCTGGTGCCAGCCTTTTGTGTGGGGGAGACACCCTGTCCTACTCCCACATCTGGTTCTGGAAGGTTCTTCCCTTCACCTGTCAAGACTTTGAGAAGTCTGGGTTGACAAAAGGCTGGGTTCAGGTTCCTTTGTGTGTGCCGGAGGCAAGCACTTTGAAGTGCAAGTTGGGCAGGGCACGGCTCCGCACCCAGCCTGGCTGGATGGCCCTCGCTCAGCTACACCAAGGTCCTATTGTCCACTCTCTAAGCACAATAAGCGTTCCTGATGGGAATCAATTCAGTCTCAGGCAGCTGGAAACTCCTAGAAGGTATCAACGTTTAGGGAAGGAAAATGTAATCTATCTATGTGGAATTTTCAGATTTATCATCTGAAATTCGACTTTACCATTAAAGATGATTTTAAATTAGATTTCATTTGAGTCCAAACAGTATACTTCTACCTGCTCTCAATCCCAAGTTAGTTATTATCTGTACTAAGATAGCTCAGTATTTAGTCAATGGGAGAGATGGGCCTTACAGTATTGAAAAACGACATTGGGTGTTTTACGCTACCAGGAAATGTGAAACGTAAGGGCACATGCCCTACTTTTTAAATACTATCCACCCTGCCTTATGAGCCTTTAGGGTCTATCTTAGGGGTGACTTGCATGTAATAAAAGGAAGGTGTAGGTCTGGCAAAAGGTTAATTTTGCTTTGTTGAAACCACTACAGGCTGCAGTGGCAGGTCTGAGACATGTTTTAAAACGCTTAAGTGGGTGGCACACGTGCTGCTGTTCACTTGTGGCATTTAATTTACAGGCCCTGGGTACCCATAGTACCATATACTAAGTACTTGCAAGTAAATTATATGTACCGATAAGGTGTAGGTCCATTTTGCCATGTTATAGGGAGACATTATAAGCTCTTTGCCGCTGCTAACCAGTGCTAGAGTCCTAAAAGAGAACAAAAAAACGAGTTCAGCAAAGGTGGGGAGTGAAGACATAAAGGTTTGGGGTGTATACTTGAGAGAGAGCACCAAGTCCAACATGCATTCTCTCTGATGCAGCCCCAGAGAAAATAGTTTATAAAAGCCATTTAATTGGGGGCAGGCTAGAGATTGAGAACCATTGTCGTGTGGTTTGTGGCCTCCTGGTCTGCCTTGCTACGTTGACTTAGGCCTGGCTGCCATGAGGCCTTTTTGCGCACGTTACTTTGTGCCGTTGTTTTTCTGGGCTCTGCTTCTGCCAGGCTATTTTAGCACTGTCTGCATTTCTGTCTTTCACCTTTTCTCCTGTTCCCTTTGGGCTACGTCTGCACACCATGTACAAGGTCGAAAAACAACGTCCCTTGTTCCTGCTGATTTGGCCAGTCCCTCGCACTTAGACATAACACTAATTCGTGTGCTTTTAATATTGTTATTTTCACGGTTAGACACACTTGGAGAAAAACCTTTCCAGAGAGAAGAGCTGTGTTTGTCTGATGATGTAAAACTTGCATCTAGATATTGAGGTATGGGGGTTCGCTAGACCAAGCCCAGAGGTCTTCTGTTTTTATAAATAAACTAGCAACTAGCACGGGGAGGGTGGTATTGTCATTTAGCCATATATCCACTGTTTTATGAAATGCTTTCCCCGTTTGTATTCTATGGAGTTGTAACTATGCTGCTTATATTATCCTTATGCAGTATGCTGATAGTACTGGCACGTGTACTGTATCTTAGAGCACAGTAGTTGAAATAAACATTTTAAACTATACAGTGTCTCTTCTTACGCACGTTGTGGACAGGTATGAGTGAGTTATGAAAGGGTGTTCTTGCTCCTGCGAGTCCTGAGAGAAAGATACCGTGTTCTGGGTTGTCTAATCATTAGTAGCATTGTTGCTAATGAGACGCTAAAGCTAGTCGGGTTGGGGTATTAGGTGCTAAGGTGTATGGTTGGCTCACCACTATACTCCGAGGTCCTATTATCCTGTGCATAGCTCTGTGTATGTGCAGAATCCCTACAACACCATCATATAGCAAAAACCCAATGAAACTCTGGCACATCGTGGCTCCTCTTTTGTGCTCTCATTCTGTGTAGGCTTTTTATTTTTCTCCTAACGGACGTCCATCTTCTCACTTTCATTGCTCCTGAGACTTTTTATACCTTGCATGTGTGGGGTGTTAAGGAATGTGATTGTATCAGGTTGCATTTCCCTTACTAAATGTATCTTTCTTAGGAATTCTGGAATTAAACCCACCCAACCCGCTTTAAGAAATGGGACTGCTGGTCTGTCTTCCAACATTTTCATGTATGGTCTTCATGAAGTAGAAAATAAATAGCATGCACCCGGTCACAAGGACTTTAAGAAAATTGACTACTATTACATTATGCCAAAATAACTATTCTATGTCAGGACCAGAGGCAAGGACTATGCTCTACATTCTTTTATTTCCATTCCAGCAGTCTTTAACAAAAAACTAGCTTTCTCAAGATGCACAGGGAAAGGTCAACACAGTTCAACCAGTCGAAAGTCCAGTATATCCATAAAGGTAGGAGTCCCCTGTATAGCTTCCTCTTTCTTTTCCTGCTTCCAGAAGTTGTGACCCCTTCCATTACCTCAGTGTTTAAACTATTTTCTGTGATATTGACTGTGCTATTTGTATGAGTTTGCACGGCGGGCCACGCCTCTAATTTGTTTCTGCCGCGGGAGCTCCACTCAACGCTCCATTCGCTCATTCACTTATGCCTCGGGACTGCATGAGTGCAGTGAGGGCGGCCGCCACCAGAGGGCGTGATGCAGAGGAAGACTATTCCCACGGCAACTCTGATGAGGCTGGTCCCAACCGGCCCTGGCACCCTTCGTTGGCCCCCATGACCCCAGAGTCCATAGATTACAGCACATATCCTCTGATATGCTAGACCTGGAACGCCTTATGCATCCCTACTTGGCGGAATGGGTCCCTTCTGATAACGCAGCCAGGTATGTGGCAGGTTGCCTTAGAAAGCCCTTAGAGAAAGACGTTTGCGCTTGCCTTCGAGCGTAGTGTCTCCAGCCCTCCTTCCTGGCAAGATTGCACTCACCCCAGAGATAGATTCCAGCATGGCCACCTTCTTGCAGAAATATATAAGCGACCCCAAGAAGGGCATAGATCGATCTGGAAATCCTGCCAGGATAAGCTAATGGGCATTTGTGGGCCCTCACAAAAATTTTAGATTTGGCAGAGGAAGCCAAGGCCTAGGGTACCCCAGTTTCCCCAGAGCTGCTTTCGGGGTGGGCACAGCGCTCTGTAATTTTTCTAAGGAACGTGAACGGGTCCCTGTCGATGGAGCGGCGTTGTTCCCTCCTTCTAAAGGTGGACCCCAAACTGGGGGATTTGGCATCCACAGAGGCTGGTGCGGTGGTGCAAGGTGAGCTCTTTGGGGGAGCCATTTATTAAGGAGCTTGGCAAATCTGTAGCTACCTTTAGCTCCTTAGATAAGGTGCAAGCATCAATCAAGAAGATTTACCTCCCCAAAGTTTTTGTCAGGCCGGCCGCGGCAGAGGACGCTCGGCCGGTCGCTTCTAAACCCAAGGCTCTCCCAGAGGCTTCAAGAAGTCCCAGGAGCAGTCCAGACAGGGGGAATTCTTCCCCTAACGAAGAGGTCAACATGGCCATCGTTCCAGAGGGCAGTTCCAGACCCAAGCAGGTGAGAGTTTGCTCTTCTTACCAACTAATGTGGTAGGCCGGTAGGCTTGATTCGCTCAAAATTTGGAACCGCTTACTTCCGATGCCTATGTTCTACAAACCATCAGGGGTTTCCACTTAGTTCTACAGGACTCCCACCCACATACACTAGGTTTTGCAGAAGATCCGACTGCCTTGATCGTTCAAGAGGTGGGGGATCTTCACAAAAAGGAGCTATTACCCGGACAACTTTTTGGCAAATAAAACAGATGGTGGGCAACGGCCAGTGATCAACCTCGGAGTTAAATGGGTGGCTGGTCTATCATCATTTTAAGATGGAGGGTATCCATCTTTTGTGCGATCTTCTTCGTCCTGACGACTGGATGGTGCGTTTGGACTTGAAGGATGCATTTTTGGCGGGACCAGGTGTACGAGTTTGCAACTCTTCCATTCAGACTCTCACCAACCCCCTGGTATTTCACCAAGGTTCTCAAACCTGTGGTGGAATCTTTCAGGGCTCGAGGTTTTCATCTCATAATTTACTTAGATGACCTCCTCCATCTGGACCAGTGAACAACACGTCTGCAGAGCTTGGGTTTTGTCGTCAACGAGCGAAAATCACTTCTAGTTCCTTCCAAACAAACCACGTTCCTCAGGTTTGTCATAGCTTCCGTGGAGAAGACCTTAAACCTTCCCTCTCAGAAGGTGGCCAAGATTCGCCGAGAGTTGAAGAGGAGATTGTCCAGGTCTACGACCCCTCTCAGACAAGTCAGACAAGTGCCCCAAATTGTGGGCCTTCTATCCTTCTCTATACAGGTGATCTTTCCAGGCCAGCTCCATTACAGGGCCCTCCAGCGCCTCCAGGCCTTTCCCCTCCGCAGGGGACTGCACTATTCAGAACAGATCCTGCTCACAGAGGAAGTCGAGGAGGAAATGCGATGGTGTCTGGCCCACATGAAGGCGTGAAACGGTCAGGTCATATTTGGCTCCAACCCGGATATCCTTGTCGAGTCGGATGCCAGCAAGTCTGGCTGGGGAGCCCGCTTCGAGAGCAGAAGAGCAGCAGATCAATATCAATTGTTTGGAGTTGATGGCGGGGTCCTTTGCAATCAAATGTTGGGCAAAAGACCGGGTCGACTGCAGTGTCCTCCTCAAGATGGATAATGTGTCAGCAGTGCACTACATCAGCCATCTAGGGGGTACAAAGTCAAAAGTACTTGCGGATCTGGCCAAGGAATTTTGGGCCTTTTGCCTGTCTCGCAAGGTCTCGGTGACGATGGAGAATCTTCCCGGAGTGTCCAATGTGGTAGCGGAAGGTGCTCCAGAGCATGGTCAGACATGAGTCTTTGCCAGTTGAATCCCATAGTCTTCCGGAAGCTGGACGCCCTTTGGGGACCTTTCACAGTGGATCTATTTGCCTCCTGGTTAGATCATCAGCTTCCCAGGTACTTCAGCTGGGAGCCGGACCCTCTGACAACAGCAACGGACTATTTTCTCCAGGATTGGTCCTTAGAGAGAGGTTATGCCTTTCTCCCATTCACAATGAGACGATCAGCTCGGGTCTGGAGACTGAAGGCGAATGTGGTCTTGATCCCTCTGCATTGGAGGTCTCAAGTATGGTTTCCGGTTCCTCTGGAACTTTCCTGGGATTCTCCAATCCTTCTACCCCTCGTTCCAGATCTCCTTCTCGATCCTCTGGGCAATCATCACCCATTAGTCCTCCAAGTACGCATGTCTCTCAAGGACCTGGTGGATTACCAGCAATGCTGGAGAGTCCCTGGTCTTTCACAGGAGGCTGAAAGAATGTTGGCGGCCGTATCGGGAGACGGAACAAACCAGCTATACAGATCCTCATGGTCCAGATGGGTTGGTGTCTTCAAAACTATCAAGATCCCATGGGGTGCGAAGTGGTCCCCATCATGAACTTCCTGGCAACCTTTGTGTCCCAAGGATTGGCGTATCGTACGATCAACTCTTTTATATGTTGGCCATTTCTGCAGGCCGTATTCCCATCCAAGGATCTCCGGTCGCTGAATACCAGTTGGAGTGCAAACTGATGAGGAGTACTTTTGGAACTTCTCCTGGAACCCAGGTATTCAGCCTTATGGGCTGTTAACAGGGTTTTATTACTTTAATGCTCTTGTCACGCAAGGAATTGTCAATGAAACTCGCTATGCTTCTATGTCTAGTCTCCGGTAGGAGAGTGTTGGATGTGAGGGCCTTGGACATCTCGGGAAAGGATTTCCCCCACGGGGGGCACCTTCCACATTTCTAGACATACAAAGTCGAATTCCAGAGTGGTGTCCTATCCAGCTTTTGACAAAGCCCCAAGTTGTGATTGGTGCGTTGCCTTAGACTTATGAAAGCATGACGGAAGGACTCAGTCTGCCTGGTGAGAGCGCCAGTTGCTAATATAACTCAGGAAACCTTTCAAAGCGATCACTCGCCCCAACATAGCTCGTTGAATCCGCTGGATTATGCAAGAAGCAAGCATTGATGTTTCGCAATTCAGAGCCCATTCTGTCAGAGGGGCAATAGTCTCCAAAGCCTTTTTTCTAGTGGCTTCTCTAAAGGATATTATTAACGCAGCCAATTGTTCCTCCGACTCCATGTTGAAGTGGTTTTATTTTAAACCAGTCATGGACATGGTGTCTTTGGTGGTGGACAAGCTTTGAACGAGCATAATCCTCGCCTCCGGTCCTGACATAGAATGAAAGATTTCCTAGTAAACATGAAGGAAAGCTTCAATTTTATTAAGGACAAAGAGGTGAGGATTATTCCCACTCAAGGTTCCTGAGACCCCGTCTTTCTCCCTACCCAGAAGAATGTAGAGGATTTTGGGTTTAGGTTGTAGAAACACTACTTCGTTTTTCCTAAGGTATAAGTATCTAGGGTTTTTTTTCTCTTCTTGCCAATGGCTGTGATATGTTACACTGTGCGGTTTCTTTCAAGTATAGAAGTTCATAAATGTCTTTCTCAATTGATTTCTGACATTCGGGTACAAGATTGCTCCGTTGCGGTTAAGAAGTTCAGATTCATGGTTCTAGTCTCTGGATTGTTTCTGCTTTGGATGGTTCCAAATCAGACTAACAACGTTGTGGAAATGCTGCTGTCGCAGTAGAGAAAGAGGAAGCTATTCAGGGGAGTCATACCTTTATGGCTATCCTGGACTGTTGATTGGTTGAACTGTGTTGACCTTTCGCTGTGCATGAAAAGCTAGTTTGTTAGTTTTTTTGTTGAAGACTGCTGGAATGGAAATAAAAAAAAAGTAGAGCATAATCCTTGTCCCAGTGTCTTTAATAGAATTAAATTTCCTTCATGTTTACTAGGAAATGTTTCATTTTCACCTACTTTTAATAAATACATATGCCATCCTTAGTGTCTGCAGCTACCAGATGTGCAAGGACATGTCTAATTAAATGTACTTTTGTTATTTTCCTTGCACACTAAGACTTTGCATAGCCTGGCAAATGCTAACCTTGCCTCCTTGTACAAGCGTAGCATAGTATCTTCTCCTTTGCTGCTGAGAGATTTGCCCTTAAATACTTTGCTCAGCAGAAATGACTGCCTGCATTCTTCTTTTCTTACCCAGGGTAAGGAAGTAGTGTCTGAGCTTTGACATCAGTGGCCTTTTTGGCATCTACGGATGAGATTTGCAATCGTGAAATGGCTGAAGTATAGATTGAAACGACTGTCTGACATTTCCAAGAAATCTGAGGCCAGTTTAATATCGGTACTTTGGCTCCTCTGTTTGGTCTTAGTTAAGGTGTCACAGATTTCAGTGTACCTCTGTTTATTCCTACCATTTATTCCAACCAGAGAGATTGAATTTTAAGGTGTGCTTCCCCGAAATTCTGTCCTTTTTGTTACTGTGACTTAGCCTTGCGGCTGTTCATTCTGTGGCTTTTCATGATGGGAGTCTCATATAATTTATTCCCTTTAAACTGGATGTGGATATTCAGTACATCTGTTCACCTCAGCTGATCTCTCCATGGCACTAATGGAGAATGCATGTTTAGGGGCTGCCTGCAATCCTATCCCCCAGTTTACTTGTTCGATTTCCCTCATCCATTGTGTAAATGTCTTGGCCTTCTCTCTCTTTTGCCCTGTACCTCTCTCTCATCCTTATTGTTCATTGGTCACCTCACTACATCTTTCTCATCCCTCTTGCTCCTCTCGCCTTACTCTCACCTGTCTTGTTTCTTGGGCCATTCTTTTGCCATTTCCCGAATTCATTGCGTTCCTCTGTCCTCTCTGCTCTCATTCAGCTGGTGCCTTACTACCCTCTCTGATCGGACTTCAGCTTCAGTCCTTACCTGTAATGTCTGAGTTGGAAAGAGGAATCTCCGAAGACGCTGGTAAGTTTTAAATGAAGCTTTATTGTAGAATATGTGGACACCCACGACCAAGGCTCCCGATGCATGCAAAGACCTCTGGAAACTGAATTAACGTTTCCAGAGTTCCCGCACCCATCGTTCCAGCATTGGTTATGGAACGGCAATTGAACAATGCCGGAGACTCGAGGCCGGAGGCATCCTCGCGCCGGGTTGGCACGAGATGCCCCATACCACAACTTCTCCCTCCTTTACAATGTGAAAAACACAAATAACAAAACTAAGAAATACAAAGCATAACAATGAAATAACTCGAGGATTACATTTCTTAATCTAAAACATAATCATTAAACTTGGAAAGCATTCTTCTCAGGCGACTGCTCACACCATCATTATTCAAATAAACACTCCTAGGAGAGGTGTGAACCTTTTTGAGCAAATCCCTCAACGGGAAAAGAATTGAGTTCCCCAGGTGAAGTGTTGCACTGAGAATCTGTAATCACTATATTGCCATTTTTATTCAAGGGCTGAGAAACAACGGAGGTTGTATCCTGCAACCAACTAGACCAGTCACATGTATCGACCTCTCCTTTGAGTTTCATCAAAGAGCAAGCTTGAGTATCTGAGAGGCAAACCAACGACCTCTTGTTCCACCAACCCCTACTGCCAAGGAGTGCGGAACCTTTGCTTACATTTGTTACTTGAACTGGTGAGAAAAACTTTGACAGTCCTTTAGCAACCTTCCTAGGATTTTTAATGAGGATCCAGTCATTTACATTCAAATCTGTATTTTTAAAACTTTTCCCATCTTACCTAAACTTCATGGTCTGCTGCTTTTGTTTAACATGAGCCGGAAGACCATTACCTTCATTACCTGCTTTTTCCACACACTGTTTGTTCAGAAGCCATTCAGGGCACAAATCTGTATGTACTTTCCTTCCTCTTAAGAGAGAAAAAGGTGACACACCTGTAGTACTATGAGGTGAAATGTTATACGACCACACTTTGGTGTCAACAAAATCTTGAACATCCTGGCAAGATGATAGAGCTGCTTGAATACCTTCCTTCACAAGTCTGTTTGCCCTATCGACTAATCCATTAGAAGATGGAGAATATAAAGCAACTTTGAAGTGTCTCACGTCATTGCTGCCAGGAATGTGCACATCTTGTGAGACACAAAATGTGTGCCGTTATCAGTAACAAAAATGGAGGGTGATCCTTCAATCGTGAAAACCCTTTTCATAAACTTGATTGCATTATCCGTACTAGGTGCGTCACAAACATATGATATATCCATTTTGAATTATAATCAATCATCAAAATTAGGAACCTGATGTTGCTAGGCAACACATAAGGGCCTGAAAAATCCAGACCAACCTTGACCCAAGGTTTGACTGGAAAACGAACCGGATGCAAGGATGTATCCATCAGTTTCCACTTTTTATCGGAAAGAAGACATTCTGCACAGGAATCTATTTAAAATTTAACCTGAGCCTCTAAAGAGGGCCACCGATAATAAGATTTGATGAGTTGGGACGTTTTAGAAATACCTAGATGGCCACGATGTGCTGACTTGATAATGTCTCCCCTAAGACTTTCTGGAGGGACAAACCAGTCATGACGCATGACCATATCATTGACCAGTGACAACTCCGCGGCAACCATAGCAAAAGCTTTTAATTCGCCAGTAAGCCATCTACCTTCCAGCCAACCCTTTACGATGAATTCCTTGACTTGCTTTAAATTGTTGTCTTTGTCATAAGCTGTCAGCCAGGACTGTTCTGATATAAGCGAACACTCCTTGACCGGATCCAAAGCCGCTACAACACATTCATTATCCCCACCATCACCAAGGCCTGATTCATCAGGCAAGGCCATGCGCGATAGGCAGTCGGCCCTGAAATTTTTTCCTCCTGGAATGCGCTATATAGAAAAATGAAATTCTTGTAATTTAGACAACAACCTCACCAACCTAGCCAAAGCTCTTCCGAATCCAGTACCATTCAATGTGTGCATGAGAGGTTTGTGGTCTGTGAATATTTCAAATTCGTGCCCCCAAATGTAGTTTTTGAATTTCTCAATTGCCCACACACAAGTCAGGGCTTTGCGTTCAATTGTGCTATAATGCGTTTCAGATAATTTCAGCATTCTGGAGGCAAAAGCTATTGTGTGTTCCTTGCCAGCAACCCACTGCCCCAGGATTGCACCTAACCCAGTAAGACTTGCGTCTACCATGAGAAAACATTTACTGTCATCTTGAAAAGCATGTAGCGCAGGTGCTTCAACGATCAATTTTTTAACTTGGTTAAAGGTTGCTGAAATTTCATCTGTCCAGACAAACTTTGAACCCTTTCGTAAAAGGGCACGCAAAGGCTCAACCGTCTGAGCATAACCTTTTACGAATTGTGCATAGTACTCTGCCAATCCTGCCAACAGAATCGCAGAGCATCTTTATCCTTGGGACAATCTGCATCACTAATTGCTTTAACTAAGGACAACTTGGGTTTTTTGTCCTCCGAAGATACTGTGTGACCCAAATAGTCCAATTATTGAGTGCCAAACTTACCCTTGTCAATTCTGATGGTCCTACCTGTTTTGGCCAGCTCACCCAAAACTTTGCTCAGATTAACCAGATGTGGTTCCCAATCGCTCTCAAACACCAAGATGTCATCCTGGTAGGCCTGGACCCCCGGAATGTCTCCAAAAAGATTATCCATTAACTTCTGGAAGACACTGGCCGCGGAGGCCAAAAGGTAATCTGTGATATTTGTACACTCCAAAAGGAGTGACAAACGTGGTGAGATCCTGAGAGTCTGCTGATAAGGGTATTTGATGATATGCTGATGCAAGTCAATTACAGAAAAAAAATGGCACCCCCAAGACTAGCAAGGAGCTCCTGTATTTTGGGGAAGAGGGTGACAGTCAATGAGAATGTTCTTATTCAGTGAGCGGAAGTCAGCGCATAATCTGACCTCTCCTGACTTTTTCCTAACTACTACAATGGGGAAAACCCACTCCGAGGAGTCACATAGTGCAGTAACACCATCCTCACACAGACTTAAGAACTGTCTTAAGTTCACTCCTGGCACTTAGGGGAAGGGGACCTACCTTATGAACAATGGGTTGGGCGTCAGTTTTGAGTTTAATCTGATGTTGAAAACCTATGACGGTTCCAAGCTTATCGGAGAACAAGCTAGGAAAACGGTCCAAGACCCTTTTTACATCCACATAGCGCTCTTCCACTCCTAAACAACCCACTTGAATTTCTTCATCATCAAATCCAACTTCAGCATAACCTTCAGGTAACTCTCCTAAAACAATGGGATTGTCTGAACCCGGAATTAAATGTAAAACCATTCTAGCTAGATCTTGCCAGCCAATTATGTTGCGTCCTTTGACTGCAACATAAACCTTAGTGCGAATCAACCTTCCCAAACATTCCACCCTGGACATGAAATAACCTAACATATCTATATCGAATTCGCCAAAGGCTTTAGGATTTACATCAGTGTTCATTAAAGTAACGGAACCCTTCCACTTGTCTAAAAATAAAATTTATGATAAGATAGTGATGGGTGATCCCAAATCTGCCATAATGGGAACTTCACATCTGCCAAACAATGCATTACACCAAGGTCCTTTGACCTTTTTGCTGTCAAGAATCATATTGCATTCTACTGTTAATAAAATATCATGTAGTTGTTCTGTGCACCTTTCAGCCGCTTCAGCAACTTCAACACTGTTTACTCTTGTAGTGACTCTTCCGGACCTACAGACCCCTTGAAAATGGCCTATTTGTTTGCAAAGCATGCACTTCTTGCCTAAGACAGGGCAAGTGGGGTTATTGCTTAGATGAGACTTGACCCACACCTAAAACAACTGGTATTATTTCTTCTAGGAGGTTGCTTAATATGCCTAGGTACGTTCACAACATTCACACCATCTGTTGCTTCATTCACAGGGAACTTAACTGTATTTACAGATTGTTCATTGAGAAGTGCTTTTGAAGTGATCATGGAGCGCTCCATGCTCTTTGTGATGTGAATTGTTCCCAAGAGAGAAGGTTTCCTACAACTAAGTAATCGTTCTTGGATTTTCTTTGAGAAACAAGCAAAGACAAATTGATCGCGAATATAAATGTCAGTGTGAGCCTCAAATTCGCAAGTAGATGCCAGAACACGCAAAGCTGAGATGGAATCATCCACACTTTTATCAGCACTCTGTCTCCTCCTAAAAAAATTGTGTCTCAAGCATTATGCTTGGAACCTGGTCATATTGTTTAGCCAAGTGAGCCAATGCCTCTTTGTAGGCTTCCCAATGCTCACTATCGCCAGAACTTCCCTGAGGAGGAGGAATGGAAGGCAAGTTTTCAAAAACCTGTTGTGCTGCAAGGCCAAGACAACCATACAAAACTGCAACTTTGCGAGCAGGGGAAAATTTAATGGCCGCAATAGCAACCAAATGGTTTTCAAAAACTTTGATCCATTGACACCATCCAATATTTGGTTTCCCAGGATGTTGTAAGAACGGAGGAAGTTGGGCAAACTGTTGCGAAGTTGCCATGATGAAAGTATAGCCAGAGAGTCGGAAAGTAATATTAATCAATAGTTTTTTTAAATAGTTAAAACAGTTAAAATAATATGGCACTTTTAAGGCAGCAGAAAGTAAGATAAGTTGTAAAGTGCTTGCACTTTTAAAAACTTTGAGGTGAGCCTATCACCGAGAGTGAAGGCTCCAAACATGCATGCATGGAAGATTTTCCTTAACTGTATTTTAAAAGTATTTAAAAAGTAAGGTGAGCCTGTCACCGTAGATGCTGGCTCAAAGGGCGAGATATGGCAGTAGTAGGCGAGTGAAGTTTAAAGGTGTGCGTGTCACCGTAGGTGCAGGCAGATAAAATCCTACCTGAGGTCTGTGAAAAGCCGAAGCAGCAGAACAGCGGGAGCTGTGTTGGGGCCTAGAATGCTGGCCCAATCCAAGATTGCCGCATGCGCAGCGCGCTGACGTCACTCACTTGTGTGGGCCTACGATCTGAGCCCAATCCAATATGGCGGCACATTGAGCGTGGTGACGTCAGGGCAGCTGCTCCTCTTCTGATGGATCTGGGGGTCTGATGGGTCCGTTGAAGAGCCGCCGTCCAGGCAGAGGAGGTGGTGGAGCCGAATGCAGGCAAATGAGACTGCGAGCCAGGGAGTGACGCGCAGGGGTGGCGGCAAGTCGCAAGGAGCAGCAACGCGAGGCAGAAGTAGGTCGGTGGGTGTCCGATGAGCGTGGAGATCAGGTCGTCGCCAAGTTGTTAGAAAGAGGAATCTCCGGGGACGCTGGTAAGTTTTAAATGAAGCTTTATTGTAGAATATACGGACACCCACGACCGAGGCTCCCGATGCATGCGAGGACCTCTGAAAACTGAATTAATGTTTCCAGAGTTCCCGCACCCATCGTTCCAGCATCGGTAATGGAACAGCAAATGAAAAATGCAGGAGACTCGCGGCCAGAGGCATCCACGCGCCGGGTTGGCACGAGATGCCTATACCACAGTCTGATAGTCCATTTATGGGTCATGTGCCTTAATTGTGCCCTTCTTTCATTATTTGTGTGCTTGTGTTCCCTCGCTGATGCATCTTCTGCCTCCGACCTCTGCCTCACTCCGCGCTCTTAAGCTACATTTCCTTTTTCCATAGTCCTCTTCATTGTGCCTCTGTACTCTTGAGCACTGTCTGCTGTGTACCCCCTTTCATCTCACTTGTTCCCCCTCTGCTCGATTTCAACAGTCATATGCCTCGGCTATATCGTATTTGTGTTGTGGCTCATTCATTTGTCTCATTCTTCATGTACCTTGGGATACTCTCTCATCCACATTGCTTCTGTTCCTTCTCTTCTCCTATTTTATTCATCATATATACAGTTTCCGCACTCTTTTGTTATGCGCCTCTGTTGCCCTTGGCTTGCTTCTGACTCTCGTTTGGACTTCTGCCACTTTCTATCTGACCCCATGGCCCACACATATACGATGCTGGTTCCTCCCTGGACTGTCATCCAGCTTGTTCCTTGTTTAGCTCTCTTATTTGATTGTATTGTGCTGATCACTTATCTGGCTGCTGATTTGCTCACTCATTTGTACTTCTCATCTGCTGTGCCTTTGTTCACTCTTACCCACTGTGTACCGATATCGCTTCTTTCACCAATTGTTTTGCTCAACTTGTGGACTCGGGTTAAAATTGATATATATTTTTTAAAAACCTTCTTAAGGAATATTTAAGCTGATGGGGACAGCTTGTAATTTTTAGGGAAGAGAATCGATCAGCACTAAATGGCTTCCTGTTTTTAAGCAGTGCTGTTTGCAAAGCTACCCATGCACTGAATGCACGTTCCTGCTCTGAGGAACACAACCTTGTGATTTAGCCCAAAGACTTGGACTTGCCCAGATATATGAAGTAAGGGGACCATGAAGTTAAGGTATATGTAGGGAAAATGGGTTCATATCACCCTGCTGAAGCTCAGGGTACTTTGTGGGTACTAAAAGCCTTCTTCATCATAGTTTGTTGGCAAAAGGGGCTTGATTTTACTGACACCACATGTTTTAGTAAATATGTTTTATTTCAAAAGAATGTTCTGCGGTATTCTCAAAGCAAGTCTACTCACTGGCTGCAAATTGTGCATGCCTTGGAGGTAAAACGAGCATCACTTAATAAAAGGAAGGCTAAATAGACCACTGTGCCCCGTAGCTACTTTCTTCAGTAAGGATTCTTGATCAACCCTTTTTCTTACGAAGCAAAGAGATAAACTGTTTTTCATGGATGAGGTTGGAAATCTTTGGCTTGTGGTATATGTACATAGTATGCATTTCCCTTGCAATTCCCAAGACTTTTGTGATTCAAATGTTATCCTTAGGTGCCATCACTGCTCCCCATATAGAACGAGAACAATAGTATATAAGGCTCCAGTGTTAGAACTGAAGAAGAAGTAATTAGTTAAATTGTGAGACTCCAATGTGAAAAATAAATGAAGTTAAAATGAATAAATCACAAAACTCTCTGCTGTATATACGAAAAATTGATTTATGTATGTCTTGAAGAATAAATCAATCAAACTCAAAATAATGGTCATCAGTGCTCCAGTAATCCAGAAAATGTGCATTCAAACATGAGGAAAAAGGGGTAAAAAATGGCATGGATGTTGGAGTCTGGGTACAAAGCAAGAATATTCACATGCAATACTATGATTAGTTAGTCAATAGTCCTAGTGTTTGATGTTTCAATCCCAAGAGGAGTGTCGGGATCGTCTTCAGGACAGGTTAATATAAAGAGAATCTGAGCACCAAGGTCTAGAGAAAGGAACCGGGAATGATCGGTTAAGGGAAAAAGGAATTGAACGAAGTGGCAGGGGATTGTAACTTCTGAAAGGGTTATGCCAACTGATCACAATAACAAGGGTAAGACAGAGAAATTAATTTACAAAAGCTGATGTGATGGCAGATTAAATGGGAGAGTCCACTAGACTACCTGATAAAACAACAAAAAGGATTAAGGTACTGACATCCAGTAAAACACCCATTGCCTAATAAGTTTAGCAATGGGCACGGGTACTTGCAGTGGGAGAACGGGTTCCCAGTTAGCCTAGAAAAAAATGAAGGTCGTCGGTTTAAAAAAAACAAATAAGGACAAGGGAGTAGGAATTTGATGGAAAATTGAATAAGCATTACCTCAGCTGTATTGTGACCAGACGTGGACTTCAAAAGAGTAAGTCAGCAAAGCAACTTGTCTGTGAAACTGGTTTTGAAGGTGGGCCATAAGGAGAAATTAATGGGCTCATCTTGAGGATACAATGCTACTAAAATGTAGGCAGTAATGAGTAAGGTGGTTGTAGGTGTCGGTCTTATAAAGCTGATCGACTTATGCAGAATTGTTGAAATGAATAAGCCGTTTCTCCAAATAACAAATGTATTCCTTGCCTAATGAATAGACGTACAAGATATATTGCATCACTTCTAGCTTGCTTTTCCTCTGTGCTTACTTCCCTTATTGTAGCCAGATGTTGGTATCCTTATTTCCCTGAAAAGTTTACAACTTGTTGAGTCTTCAAAAGAACCTTGAAATCCCAGTCATCATGGGGACACAATGAGTTTGCACACATCCTCCCGAACCCAACAAGTTTGTAATGTCCTTCTCTGTTTCCTGCTATGCTGTAGTAAGCCCTCCTCTTCCTCGTTTTAGTTTCTTTTGAGGCAGTTAACGCGCAGTAGTTTTTTTTTTTTTTTTTTTCTGCAGATGTCACAATTTTCGAACTTATTCTAAGTTGACTAACGGATGAAGCATTATGATCTTCCCTATCCTAGTACACTGTTGAACAACATTGTCCAGGGGATCATTTCCTATTTAATGTTTTTAGAATGCTCAACTGAAAACTTACTTGTATGGTTAAAAATGTCCTCAGGAACACTTTGTGGTAAAATTGTGCTTTGTTTTTTATTTTTCTTAAATTATTGACTCTTGCCATATTATTTATGACAGCTGAACGTGCTTTGGACACAATGAATTTTGAAGTGATTAAAGGTCGGCCAATTCGAATTATGTGGTCTCAGCGTGATCCAGGTCTTAGGAAATCTGGTGTTGGAAATGTGTTCATTAAAAATCTGGATGAGTCAATTGACAATAAAGCCTTGTACGATACCTTTTCGGCTTTTGGAAATATTCTGTCTTGCAAGGTAAGCTCATTGCCTTTACATTGATGAAGCGCCAGTTCACCTACCAAGTCCTTTACACCCAGTATGGTCTCACGCCCCTTTTCCGTGTTAATGAGTCTTGCAAGAGCACAACTTGTTTGTTCCCTATCATGACATTGGATGCTATGTAGATTATTTTGTATATACTTATGTTTATGATTTATGTAGTGGGCCTGGGCTTGCTTATTACTACTTTATACATTATCCCTAAGCAATTCCTAAGAGTTAATAATACTAGCAATTTATGATGATCTAGCAGGGAGGTATGTGAATTGCCTTGTAGTTTAGACAACAGATTTTTAGTTGCATATTGGCCATGTGGGGGGTCCAGTGAAGGTCTCGAAGTATTAGAGTGTTGTGGTCCATTTGGTTGCTGCTTGCCAAATGGAGAACTACTTTGAGTGGTTCTATGGATATTTGGGGGTGGGGTGGATAAATGCTAGAGTAGCATTCCTCAAATCATGTCGATAAATGACCCGCACATGGGCTGCAGTCTTGAGTTTGGGGATGAGTGGGGTAATGGATTTTATTCATAGCATGAAGAATGAAGTTAGTTGTTTTTTCACCTTGTTGATGTGTGAGATTGGAGTTAGAATTGTTTGTAATATTTTACATCAGACAGATCTGCTTCATCTAAAAGTGTCTTTCATGGCTTGCTTTAGCTTTGTCAAGTTCCATCGCTACCCCTTCCAGAATGTATGATCTGTAGCTGAAGAGCTCCAAGAGACCTATAGATGCCTTTGCTCCGAGCTGGTCCTTTTAACAAGTGATTGAAGGTTGCTTTGCGATATGAATTTCCTTATTAAAAGCAGAAAGTGACGAACACTTAACTTACTGTATCTTTTGAACTCCTATACAGTAAGCCAGTGATTTGGAATAAACATGTCCGCCAACAAATCATCCCCATTCCACAATATTGCAAACAACTGGAGAGCATGATCTAATAGTGAACCTTCTAAGCGATCCACCTCACTAGCAAAATGTTACTTCCTGAGAGAGGCAATGCTGCTGAGTAAAAGGTCCTCTGCCACAATACAGCATACTTCAAACAAGTCCAATCGATGGTCTCTTCTGCAGAGACTTGAAGGTTGAACTCTAGGTACTGCCACCTGCATTAGTACCACTAAACAGTGAAGACTGCCTCCAAATGTAGCACTGTATCAAAGCGAATCACACTGTGTGGATAAACTGCCTTCCTTAAAATGTTGGGTTTCTGATAGATACTTCTACTTGCAGGTTCCTCACCTTTTCAGTTTTAGAAGCAATGGCACAGTGACTTTACTGAAGCCCACTGACATCCATCCCTTTTTACCACACTATCAATGAGGTTCCAAAGTTTGCTCTCCTCCGAATGCTCCCTTTTTCAAGCAACTTTTTCCTATCTTTTTAAGGAAGAGTTTTTGGTGAAGGGTTATCCTATTCCAAATTGCTAGGTATTAAACCCTTCAGAGACTATAATGTGCAAGTTGTCAGGACCAACACCCCCCCCGCCCCGACACACACACCAAAGTGTCTCTAGTGCATGGGATCTGACCATGATTCAAAGTTGTGTAAGTCATGCAAGAGCATGCATTGTAAAGGAATCCAATAAAGTCAAGTTCTTCATGGCCCAACCTCAGGATGATCGAATTGCCAGAAGAAAATCTTGCATCAGGACAAAGTCGCCGGAATCACCATTGTCTAAGTCCTCTTGGCGAAAGTGCTTGAAAAAGTGACGTTACAACTGAGTAGTTTTGATCGTCGAAAGGTAAGTTACTAATGTGTTCTCTTGCGCCTCAGGAATCTTCCTCGGAGTCAAAATTGGTATCTCTTCCACTAGAAGAGTCTCTACCTGCTGCTCCTTCGGGCACTATGCAACTTCCAGACCTTCAACACCTGAGGCTCCCTCACCCAGGCCTCCACTGTGTCCACCCCGCCTGGAGTTTCCTGTCACAGAACAGATCCTGTTTACTTCCTGAACATGTTTGATGGCTCCTGCCGGGCCATTGTCCCACTTGAGAGCCATTGGGTGCCATGGGACCTATAGGCCAACCTTTCGGACAAATGCCGGTGGGATTTACTACGGTGCCTTTGTTCCCTTTCTCCCCTTGCCTACTATTTCTCTTTCTCTCCTCTTACCATCTGGATGATGGTCTTCACCATAAGCACCAGACCAAACTTCACCTGTCCCATTTTTGACTCCACCAGGTGCTTTCCCGGTGCCACCAATGCTGGCTTCAGCTCCGGACTCATTGCCCTTAAAAGAACCTTCACACCCATCTGCAAAAGTCCAGGCTGGAAAGGCAACACCTGGTGGAGGAAGGAAGGTTTACTTTTTAGGGGCAAAGTCTGATTCGCTAGAGAATCCCAGACCAGACACGGACAGTGGAGATGGGCAATCTGTCGCTATGGACCCTGAGGTTTTTTTTTCTTAACACAAACTTTATTGCATTTCAATGAGTCACCAGAAAAGCATAGATAAAACGATAAGATGTGTATTCTTCAGACAAGAGGTCATATATTACAGTAATTGAACTTTATATAATGTTACATGCACCCTGTAACGTGGAATGGCAAAGATCATTTACTTGACACAGTTGACATAATGGCATGTAGAACAAATGAATTAAGGGCAGGAAATAAGACCATCTCCCTGCATGGATGATGGACATCAATGCAAATGCAATATGAAACCCCCACCCTCTCCCCAACTGTCCTCATACGGCTGTCATGTGGTTATTCGTAGCACAGATTAAGGATATTGGTGTGTGGGTGAAACACATGTGGATTGACATCATGAAGTGCACAAGCTGGATGTCATGTCTGTGTACCAAAACCGTGCAAATTGATGGTGAGCAATGGAGTAAGGCAGAATGTGTCAGTGGGCCACCCATAAGTGCTGACGGTCCACCGCTTCATAGCAGCGGAGGAGGGGCAGTCCTGTTGTATTGTGCACGGAGAGCAGAGTGATAGGCACTTATAAGGAAAGGACAGGGGGCGTCTATTCAGTGCTCTCCTCTTGGGATTTAAAGGAATCAAGAATAACGTCCCATGCCATTAAGCGTTTCCACAGTCCATGGCATTTTTCTCTATGCAACGCATAACTCTCCGCCATGTGTCCCAACTCACCACATCCTCACTCTACTTGAAGACATGGGGAGGAGACTTCCACCTCCTTGCCAATAGGCGCCTCGCCAGTATGAGTGCTAGGTCGACGAAATGTGCCATAACCTTGGAACCTCTAGGCCTAGAGTATAAGCTCAGTAGACCGTGTTCGGCGGTGGCCCATTGTTCAGACCCCATCAGGTCCGCCAAGGTGTTCTGAATGGCTGCCCAGTAAGGAGACCATGAGAAACCAGCAAAGAGCATGTGTAGTAAATCTGCATCTTGTGTTTGACAACGGGGTCCGTGAGAGAAGACAGTGGGAAACCTAGAATGTAGTTTTAGTGGTGTGAGATGAACTCTATGAAGAAATGCGAATTGTATACATTTGTAATGGAAGTTGCGGGAATTATTTCTGAGCTACTCAATGGCGAAGTTCCATTTTTTTTTTCATGGAGGATGCAGGAGAGGTCCTCCACCCACTTGGTGCGCAGGGTGGTTAATGGGGCAGCAAGATGTGAGCGTAAGCCTTGGCACAGCCATTTACCTAGGCGGCGACCATGGCCCATGATATGTATTGCATGAATAAACTCATGAGTCTCCGGTTCGGAGCCAAGTGGCGCCCAGTGTACACAAACATAACGGAGGATACTAGCGTGTGTCAAAAAGAGCAACTCCGGTAGACCATGAGGTTGAGTAAAGCCTTGGTAATTCATCAGATGTTGGTCCTCGAAGAGGGCTCCAGCCTTGTGAACCCTGGCCTGTTCCCAGGGTCCCAATCTATTTTCTGTTAAAGTACCCGGGGAGGTCTCTGAGTGGGATACTTTGGGCATAATGTCAGAGTGAAGCAGTGTAACATAGTATATGAGAGGTATGCGAAGTAACTGGCTGTGGAGAGGGCGTCCCTAGGAAGAGTAGGTGGAGTAATTTACCTAGTTTAAACATGTACGGTGTATAGCCTATTTCAGTCAGGTTATGGTCTGCCAGCCAATAGGGCAGCCACTGCAGCGGTCCCGCCACGGAACAGGCTTTAAAATCAGGGGCTGCCATGCCACCACTAACCGACTGCAACTGCATCTTAGGCAGGCCAATTGTACGTCTCCCGGGGCCCCACATCAGTTGAGTAGTTTGATGACCGGTGCAGGGATGACCACTGGCAGGTTGACAAAATAGTACTGTCGAACAAACGAGAGGGGGGACTGGGAGATTTTCGGTGGTCCAGTGTACACTCTCCCACGGTATTACTAATAATAAAGGTACACTGTTCCAAAGTGGCAACTCCTCCCTACCAATTCGGGGAAGAAGGGGTCATCGAAAGCGATTGTTTGATAGGAGCAAGTGGTGTCTCCCATCTTTAAGTGGCATGCTTAATCATCGGGTGTGCTCCTTGTCGGGCGGGACTGCAAGCCTAACGGGCCCCGCGAGAGGGCTCTTTGCCGCAGATCTTATGTTGAGAGGTGCCGGAAGTGGGGGCTACCTGTTCCCTGGTCTGTGATTGGTGAGGAACCGGAGGAAGTGTGAGCTAAAATTGACTATAGGTACCGGTGCTGTAAGTTTACTTTGACATACGTCCCACATCTCAAAGTTAAAAACAAAGGTGGGAAATGTCAGAGATAATGGTGTGGTATTCCCCATGTGTGAGTCTGAATGCAGAATTCCTATATTACAGTGATGAAGTTGGTTGGATCTGTGTGTGGAATTGCCTACACCACAGAGATGAGGTCAACATGTTTCACGCCCTAAATAGTCACATGGGATCTAATGGCTTTTCATCAGAACCTAAACGGAAAACCTAATCCTCACTAAAAGAGTAAGGATGCTCTTATGGTAATTTGTACTTGCAACCTGTCGCACTTACGAACGATGACGGGTAGGTCAATGGACCGCAGCTGTAGCAATCGCGATATCCCAAGGGTCCCCTACCTGAATCTAGGAGGGCCACACCTACAGGCGACTCCCGTACCTACTTAAGTGCTCAGCTGTCCTTGGCATGGGCGCTCAAGGGGCAGATAAGTCTCCGACCTGTGTGGTAGTCGGAGGAAAGAGACTTGAAACAAAACCGAAAGGGGACCAGTAGCAACACACACAGCAACAGTGAGGACCGTTTACCTGTCGTTCAAATAGATAATCTTATGAAGAATATAAAAACAAATTAAAACATGGGTAACTAGAAAGCATAGTTGCTCATGGTACAGATGAAATATGATCATGTTTAACAGTACAGGGTATTCTATTGTACATGTATGTAGTATTCTCCTGCCGCTCCATCTAGAACCCATGGTGTGTTGAAAAAGGCTGAAGGGGCTGCTTGGCTGAAGCCCTTAAGTGCCAAGGGCTACGTTTTGAAAAAGATGACTTGTGTTAGTGAAGCACATTCCCTGTGTATGGCATTAGCTGGGTAAAGGAAGCAGCCAGCTGTGAATCCCGGTATCTCACTGAAGCTGCATTGTCCGTCCTTGTTATGTATAAGGACTCAACAAGGACGAATCTACTGCAACAACGGAGGGGGGGGGGGGTTTCCTAGAAAAAGGCCATCTTCTGGAAGATCCAAGATGGACTGTCTTATATAAACCCAATCTGACACATACTTTACCCAATTTGACCAAAACCCTCTTAACCTGAAAATTGAACAAAGATGGGTCCCCTCTCTGTTTTGTTACAAGTCTCTTTCCTCTGACTACCACACAGGTCAGAGATTTATCTGCCCCTCGAGCTCCCATGCCTAGGATAGCTGAGGTATGACACTCCACTTTTGTGGGTAACTGTCTATGACTAATATAGTTGTCTGACTGGCATTCACATTTTGTGTTACTCTACCACCAAAGTTTTGCTTGGTATTGATTTAGAATTACATTTTGTGACGATTCAGTTTGATCGCACGCCTGAGTAATAGGCTAGTTTTGAGATCTACACACCTCTCCTTAAAACTCTACAAATTCTATTGTCTGATTTTTCATGTCTCCTCACAGGTACTACCAGTGAATCCACCACTTCGGGAAATCTATGGACCACTGGTTTTGTATATAACAATATATTTCTCGATCTCCACACCATTTTCACAGCAGTAGCACCTTTTAGATCCTGAAGAAGGCCACAACACTGACTGGGTCACTGGCCTAAACATATTGATCTTTAAGACACACAAGCGCGTCTGTCTACCGCTATGCTTTTATGTTTGTAATCCTAGGACAGGGTCGCTTGAATAAAGACATACGGCGAACTCTGTAGCTAGTTGTAATTCACTTCACTGCTTGCACTGCGTCCCTCACCACGCTCTCAGACTCTCATTGGGTAGTTAGTATATACCCCTTAGCATACAAAACATCCCTGATCTCCTCCCTCTCAGTGAGGGGGTTGTAGCCCGCACCATGACTAGGCTTCATGGTGCAAGGAGGTTCCTTAATGATGAAGCATGCCACCTCTGATGGGTGAGGGAGACCGCCCTTTGAAGGGATGTCTTTTGAGACTGGTGTTTATTCCTACAGCCAAATTATGCTGTTTAGACCCCAGGGCACATTTGTGTTTACAAATAAAAAAAAAGGTTATTTCAAACTTGCCACAATATCTAAAATTTCATTTTTCAGAACTGGTGAGAAATGGGCACACTGCAGTCAGGGAGGTCATCCAGTATGGGGCTGACAAAGCAGACCCTATAGCACGAGCTATGAGGATGTCTGTTGCTCATTGAAATCATGCCTGGTTTAGGAACTCTGGATTTTCAACTGATCTCTAGAAGAACTTAATGGACCTTCAGTTTGATGGCTCCCGCCTACTCTGGGATTAAGCAGATTCAGCCTTGGAGAAAGCAAGGCCACCATTAGGTCACTGCGTCTCTAAGCAAGCAAGACTATCATCCGTTCTGAAAATTTCAGGACTTTAGTAAAGGCTTTTCCTTTAGAGGAAGCCAACAGTCTTCACAACAGCAGCAGAACCTGTTGAATTGGCAAAATTGGGCTGTGGTAAAGCTAAAGATGGAGCCTGCTCTCTCCTCTCCTTCCTCCTCTTCTTCCGTGGGCAGGGAAGAAGCCCTAGTTCCTCCTCATTAGAACATGTGGCACCTGTTAAAGTTCAGGTTTTCTCCTTTACACAACTTCAGACTTTTGGGTCTTGCAAATAGTAGAAAGGGGGCAGGCTCTGCCCTTTCAACTGCTTCCCTACCCATCTCCCTCTCTCATCACCCGTGCCCCCACCTTCCGCAGACTACCTTCCATATCCTTCAACAGCAGGTGGAGATCTTAGTTCTAAAAGGGGCAGTACAATTGGTGCCAGAGCAGAAATTGGGTCACGGGTTCCATTTCTTATACTTCCTGCTCCCCAAAAAAGTGTAGCAGTAGTTGTCTCATGCTAGACATCAGTGTCTTGAATTGGTTCCTGCTCAAGGAAAATTTCAAGATGCTGTCCCTGGCTCCGGTGTTCCTTCTGCTACAAACAGAAGACTGGGAGGTGTCTTCTTGAGCTGCAGGTCATGTATTTTCACATACCGATCCTGTGGTTCCACTACAAGTTCCTACTCTTCACAGTGGGAGCCATACGCTAACAATTTGCGGACCTCCCATTCGGCTTCACTTCTGCTCCTCAAGTCTTCACAAAGGTGATGTAGGGTGGTCGCAGCCATCTTGGACATTTGGGGATTCCGGTATTGCCGTCCTTGGATGACTGGCTCTTTAACGCCAAGCCTCCAGAGATGTTCCTTCACCTGCAGATAATGGTGTCACTGCTGTTGGAAGCAGGCATTTCCATCAGCATGCCCAAGTCTCACCTGTGCAACCCGCTTAGCGCATCCTGTTTACAGGGACAGTACTGGACTCTACATAGTGTACTTTTACCCCTCCTCAGAGGCTGAAAGACATTCATGCTATGATTCAGATTTTTCAGTATGGAGCACACAGCAGAGATCTAGTGCATTCAATAGTGATCTTGAGGGATGCTGCGGTGGATTTGATTTGAAGTGTAGAGAAGAACCTAATTCAATGAATGTCCTTCCAACCTCCCCCAACAGTGACCACTGTGGTAACAGACACTTCCATTGTAGGGTGGGAAGCTCATTTGGAGGACTTCGAGATCAGTGGCCTTTGGTCTCCAGAGGGGCAGTTATTGCACATCAATCTGTTGGAGTTGAAGGCCTTCTTCCATCGTTCTGTGGTTAGTTTGCCTCGGTTTTGACTGACAACTCGATAATGATGCGTTACATCAACAAGTTGGAGGAGTAGTGTCGCACATTTACTGCGGAGAAGCAATAAGAGTCTGGTCTTGGGTGCAGGAATTCAGATTTGTTTGGTTGCAAGCCATCTAGCTGGTGTTCTGAATGTCAATTGGTAACCCTTTGGTGACCATGAGTAGCGTATCCATCCAGGGATAGTCCAGTACATCTTCGCTCTTTGGGCACACCTCAGGTAAATCTGTTTGCCACTCACAACAATGCCCACTGCCCTCAGCCCTCAATTCTGCACCCTCTAGAATCTATTGCAGGGACCCCGGAGAGTGGTAGGGCGGTTGAGATTGGTTGAGGTGGAGCGTTCCAATTTACTATGTTTCTTCCCAATCCTCCCATAACCCCATCTTGATATTCCTGGACTGCAAGAGATTTGTGGTATGCAGCTAGGATGCACATTCCCTTGTCCTTGTACCCCCTGCTCTGTCTCCCTCACAGGGTAGACCTTCCCTCTCAATAGGAGGGACAGGTGCTGCACCAATTTCTAGAGCCTCTTCCTTCATGCCTAGAGATTGAGTTGTGACAGCAGAACACTTTCGAGCTTCCTCTGGAGATGGTTGATGTCCTCTTGGCAGCCAGACTAAATCTGCATACACCTGTCATTGGGACAAATTTATGGTTTGGTGTGCCATTTGCCAAATTGGCCCATTTCAGGCCAAGCTCTCTGTTTTGTTATTTGTTCTGTCTCTTGCCCTATAAGGCTCTGCTCTGAGCACAGTTATGGGTTATCTTTCGGCCCTCGAGGACGTCTTACTGTTGCCTGATCAGCCCTCGCTGTTTAAATCACCAGTTGTGATGCGATTCTTTTTAATTTTTTTTTATTATTATTTTTTTTATTTTTAAAGGGCTGCAACACTTTTCCCCCTTTTCCTATTGTCATGCCCCAGTGGGACCTCCATCTGGTCCCAACTTATCTGACATGTTCGAGCCACTTCATAGCTGTCCCCTACGGCTCCTTACTATCAAGACTGTTTCTCATTGCTGTCTATTCGGCTCTTCATGTGACTGAGCCTCAGGCTTTTTGTCTCATTCCGCCTTACACTACCTATTTCCCTAGACAAACTGGTTCTGCGGACACTGGCATTCTTCCTGCTGAAAGTTGTGATGCCGTTCGACGTCAGTAAAACCATCACTCTGCCGGCGTCCTATGCTCTGCCAACCCCTCTGAGGATAAGAGACTTCATCGCTTGGGCCCCAAGAGAACCCTGAGCTTTTACGTAGGTTGTACCAAAAACCATTAGGAGGATGATCAGCTCTCTGTTGGATTCTTTGGAGCTGAGCAAGGCAGTGCAGAAGAGAACCATCTCCTGCTGGATTGTGCTCTGCTTTAAGATCTGCTACGCTTTGGCCAAAATGCAGCATACTCATTCTACAAGGGCCAAAGCTGTTACCACTGAGTTGGCATGCAGACTCCCTGTCCTAGACACTTGCCAGGTGGTTATGTGGGTGCCCCTCCGCACGTTCATGAAGCATTATTGCTCGGACAGTTCAGTTCGCTGGAAGGGCCATTTTGCCCACTCTTCCTTTCAGGTTTGAGTCCTCCCCTTCATGACAACCCCTCCCTCCATGCCACCATCTCATGACCAACTGACGAAGGATCATCTATCCCTTCTCCGCAAGGAAGTCCAGGCTCTTGGCCAAGGGAGCCATAGAGAGGGTGCCAGAGAGGGCTGTGGTTGCTATTCCCTCTACTTTCTGGTCCCCAAAAAGGACAGATGCCTTCGTCCTATTCTAGACCTATGGGCCCTCCACTACTTCCTCAAGAAGAAAAATTTCAAAATGCTCACGTTATCTCTGGTCCTGACTGCCCTGGACCCAGGAGACTGGCTGGTAGCGTTGGACTTGCAGGACGCCTATTTCCACATTCCCATCCTGCCTTCCCACTGGCTTTGCCTGTGGTTCACGGTAGACCACAAGCACTTTCAGTTTACTGTGCTCCTGTTTGGCCTTACCAGCGCCCCTCCGGTGTTCATGAAAGTGATGGCGGTGGTTTCAACTCCTCTGTGGCGATCAGGGGTACCAGTTTGCCCTTATCGTGACGACTGGCTTTTAAAGGTGGGCGCGCCCCATGTGGTCATCTCCCCCCTCCAGACTACGGTGAACCACCCACACTCGATGGGGTTCACTATCAACATACCGAAGTCACACCTGACTCCCTCTCAGGCGCTTCCTTTTATTGGAGCTGTTCTGGACACAGTGCAGTTGTGAACTTATCCTCATGAGCAGCGAGTCCAGGATATTTAGTCTCCGATACCGATGTTTCAACTCCTATCCTGGATTTCGGTGAAGCAGACCCTGAAGTTTCAATGGACATACCATCAGGGAAACCTTTCCGACATGGTCCAGATCTTGCAGAGAACTGCGAAAGCTCTGCAGTGGTGGCTCACGAACCATGATCGGGTCAGAGGCAGACCCCTCTCCTTTCCCCAAACCGATCTCACAGTAGTGACCAATGCCTTAATCCTGGGATGGGGAGGCCATCTGAGAGGTGCAGATTAGAGAACTCTGGTCTTCAGTGGAATCTAGACTCCACATCAACCTGCTGGAGCTCTGTGCGATCCGACTGGCATTAAAAGCCTCTTTACCCTCCATCAAGGGAATGGCTAGTCCAGATGTTCACGGACAACACCACTGCCATGTGGTACTGCAACAAACTGGGTGGGGTTGTGGACCCTTTTGTCAAGAGGCCCTGCATGTCTGCACATGGCTGGAACAGCAGGGCATATCCCTAGTGGTTCAACACATGGGGCTTTTTGAATGCCAGAGCAGACTAACTCCGCTGTCGATGCCTAGCGGATCACAAATGGCGTCTTCAAACGTGTAGTTCCTATTTCCCTAATAGGCTCTGCGCATTGGAATAATATAACCTATAGGCTTGACATAGGACTGAGGTCGGTATGTCCCTATCGAGTATATTAAACTTAATTACTTGTGCCAGCTAGCTCAGAGGCCACTAGAAACTCCTTGAAAACAAGAAGGGAGTAGTTTCTGGCAACCGCAAAAACATGACTACTTTGTTTCCCTTTAGAATCGGAACACGTCTCAGAATCGTGGAAACAATAGATGACAGTTTCACTCAGTCAATCGTGCATGCTTAGTTTCTACAGAGTTACACAGAAAGGAAAGACTGGCGTTTCAATAAAGAGGTTTTATTGAACAGTCTTGTTTCTCGTGTAAGAGATATGTGCTGTTATGATCACAAGACCGTATGCAAGATAAATAATGTATAGCGTAAGCAGTAGAAATAAATAATACTGCGCTTGCATTCTTTTAGCATATAATCACGTACATAAATAACATGAGCTAAAAATGCGAGTACTCATACGATGCTTCTCTAAGTTAGTTCTACCCCAATGTACCTAATCTAGGTGTAGGGAAAGGTAAGAAGTAGGCGAAGTATTCTCTAGTATAGTATACTGAGAGTATGTTAAGTCTAGTATGCCAAGAGTCCCTCTAGGTTCTAGTCAGCTCCATACCTTGAGAATGAGAGAGGTGGGAATCTCTTTCCGGACTCGAACTCTAACACCCCGCGAAGAGTCAGATCACTGGAAGCTAGATTCTCTGCGAGCAGGGATGACGGCGTCTTCTCAGTGCGTCAGGCCGGGATACGGGCTCCTCTGAAGTCGAGGTCTCCTCTAACTTGCTTGGGCAAGGGAAGGTATATTTATACCTGGTAGGTACTTTGGAATGTTAGCATTGACGTGAAGTCGGACAGAGGAAGACGTCAGGAATGAACCCTTAAGGTATAACGGTTCATACATAATAGATGAGTTCTTGGAGAAATCAATAATCCTGTGCTAGGGGAACTCCCAAGAGCTTACGGGTCTGGTTTCTAAGAACTCGTTGTGACGTTAGGGTGGACGGATGTCGGTGACCATGCCTGTATTTGGAGTGCACGGCTAATGCCTAAATAAGGACTGGGAATCTATACCTATATAAGGGCAATGCGAATTGTGCCTATATAAGGACATGTTTCAGGAAAACCTATATACGGACACCTAAAGCGGAATACAACACCCACTCCACTTTCGAATGAACGATAATACTAAATGCTAAACATTAAGTGCTAAACATTAAATTGAGTACCACATGTTACTAAAAACATTTCTAAAAGCATATTAAAAGAAGTTTAAAAAAAAACTGTTGAAATGCAATAGGTACTGTACATTTTAAAGTATTGGTTTCATTCTAAGCATATATTGAAAATAAAATGCAACATGAATGAATAAACAGTAATATATACATATGACGAAATGATTGATAAGCATATCAAAAATCAAAGCCATTTCATATCATGGAAGTAAATGAAATTTTAGACAGATAAGGTGACAATGTGTCCCTGGAAGTATTCAAAGAAGTCCGTTTTATAAGAATAGTTCTACTGTAAGCAGATTGATTTGCCATGTAATTTCAAATTTTTTTTTTTTTAAAGTTCAATTCTGGGAAAAGTTCCAAGTTTTGAAAATATGAAGGCCAAATTCATTGCGTCCCTGGTACACTGTGAGCCGAATCAAAGTCAGTGTACGGGTCTGGTGTAAACATGAAATCAATCAATCATGTCACTTATAAAGCGCACTACATACCCGCGAGGGTCTCAAGGCGCTGGGGGAAGAGGGGGGTGGTGCTGCTACTGATCGAAGAGCCAGGTCTTGAGGAGTCTTCTGAAGGCCAGTAGGTCTTGGGTCTGTCGGAGGTTGGTGGGGAGGGTGTTCCAGGTCTTGGCGGCGAGGTGGGAGAAGGATCTGCCGCCGGCGGTCGTTTTCCGGATGCGGGGGACTGTGGCGAGGGCGAGGCTGGTCGAGCGGAGCTGGCGGGTGGGGGTGTAGAAGCTGAGTCGTCTGTTGAGGTAGGCTGGTCCGGAGTTGTGGAGTGCTTTGTGTGCGTGGGTGAGGAGCTTGAAGGTTATCCTCTTGACAGGGAGCCAGTGCAGGTCTCTCAGGTGGGGTGTGATGTGGCTGCGTCGGGGGATGTCGAGGATGAGACGTGCAGAGGCGTTCTGGATGCGTTGCAGCCGTCTCAGGAGCTTAGCCGTCGTTCTTGCGTAGAGGGCGTTTCCGTAGTCCAGCCTGCTGGTGACGAGGGCCTGGGTGACTGTTTTTCTTGTTTCGGTGGGGATCCACTTGAAGATCCTGCGGAGCATTCGGAGGATGTTGAAGCAGGATGAGGAAACGGCGTTGACCTGCTTAGTCATGGAGAGGGTGGGGTCGAGGATGACCCCTAGGTTGCGTACGTGGTCGATGGGTGGCGGGGCTGTTCCCAGTGATGTTGGCCACCAGGAGTCGTCCCAGGCTGAAGGGTTGGAACCAAGGATGAGGACCTCCGTCTTGTCCGAGTTCAGCTTCAGGCGGCTGGTCCTCATCCATTCGGCGACGGCCTTCATTCCTTCGTGGAGGTGGGCTTTGGCGGTGTGAGGGTCTTTGGTGAGGGAGAGGATCAGCTGGGTGTCGTCGGCATAGGAGATGATGTTGAGGTTGTGCTGTCGGGCGACGTGGGCGAGGGGTGCCATGTAGATGTTGAACAGCGTTGGGCTGAGGGAGGAGCCTTGGGGTACGCCGCAGATGATCTTGGTGGCCTTGGATCGGAAGGGGCGAGGCGGATGCTTTGTGTTCTGCCGGAAAGGAAGGATGTGGTCCAGTCCAGGGCCTTCTCTTGGATCCCGGCGTCGTGAAGGCGTGTTCGTAGTGTGTGGTGGCAGACCGTGTCGAAGGCGGCTGATAGGTCCAGGAGGATGAGGGCTGCTGTTTCTCCGTTGTCTAGCAGGGTCCTGATGTCATCGGTGGCGGCGATGAGGGCGGTTTCGGTGCTGTGGTTGCTGCGGAAGCCGGACTGGGAAGGGTCCAGGATGTTGTTCTCCTCGAGGTAGCGGGTCAGTTGTTTGTTGACGATTTTCTCGGTGACCTTCGCGGGGAACGGGAGCAGAGAGATGGGTCGGAAGTTCTTGAGGTCCTTGGGGTCTGCCTTGGGTTTCTTGAGTAAGGCGGTGATCTTGGCGTGCTTCCAGCTTTCCGGGAAGGTTGCTGTCTCGAAGGAGATGTTGATTATTTTCCGGAGATGGGGCGCGATGGCTGTACTGGCTTTGTTGAAGATGTGGTGAGGGCACGGGTCTAGCGGTGAACCGGAGTGGATGGTGTTCATGATCTCGCTGGTGTCCTCGTCGTTGATGTTGGTCCAGGAGAGCAGGCGGTTGGTGGTTGTGGGGGCAGTGGTCTCGGTGGTTGCCGGGGCGGTCGTGGTGTTGAAGCTGTCGTGGATGTCGGCGATTTTGCGGTGGAAGGAGGTGGACAGTGAGTCGCACAGGTCTTGCGACGGCTGGATGTCGTTGGTGTTGGAGCTGGGGTTGGAGAGTTCCTTCACGATGTTGAAGAGCTCTTTGCTGTTGTGTGCGTTGTTTTGTCTAGGCGGTCTTTGAGTGAGGCCCTTTTGGCGGATCTGATGAGGTGATGGTGATTGCGGGTGGCGCTCTTGTGGGCGGCGTAGCTGTCTGCTGTCCGTTCGTGGAGCCAGATCTTCTCCAGTTTTCGGCATGTTCGTTTGGAGGCCTGGAGGTCTTCGGTGAACCAGGTGGCTTTCTTGCTGGTGTGGCTGTTGGGCGGATTCTTGAGCGGGGCGAGGGTGTTGGCGCAGTCGTCGATCCACTGTCTGAGGTTGTGGGCGGCGGTGTCGGGGTCGGAGGGTTCGGCGGGTGGGCTCAGGGCGAGGGTTGTGGTTAGCTGGTCTTCCGTGACTCTGCTCCAGCAGCGGCGAGGCATTTGTTCGGTGCGGTGGTGCGTGGTGGGCTTCCTGTAGGTGAAGTGGATGCAGTGGTGGTCAGTCCAGTGGGGTTCGGAGGTGTGGTTGAAGGAGACGTGTGGGCTTGCGGAAAAGATGGAGTCTAGCGTGTGGCCGGCGGCGTGGGTGGGTGTAGTCACGAGCTGTCTGAGTCCGAGGGTGGCGAGGTTGTCGATCAGGGTGGTGGAGTTGGTGTCCTTGTTGTTCTCGAGGTGGAAGTTCAGGTCCCCGAGGAGGATGTAGTCCGTGGAGGCCGATGGCGTGTGTGCTGACGAAGTCAGCGATGGAATCGCTGAACTGTGGTCGGGGTCCGGGGGTCTGTAGATGAGGGTTCCTCTTGAGGGTGGTGTTGGGATCGGTGTGGATCTGGAAGTGCATGTGTTCGGCGGTGCTGAGGGTGTCGGTCGGTGTTGGTTGAGACTCTGAGGGTGTTCCTGTGGACGATGGCGATGCCTCCTCCGACTCCGTTGGTGCGGTCCCTGTGGGTGATCTTGTATCCGTCCGGGATGGCAATGGCGATGTCGGGGGCTGAAGCGGGATTCAGCCAGGTCTCCGTCAGGAATGCGACGTCTGGGGAGGTTGAGTCGAGAAGGTCCCAGAGTTCGATGGCGTGTTTGCGGGCGGAGCGGGTGTTGAGGAGGATGCATCTGAGGTAGTTGGGTTCTTTCCTGGGCGGTGGTTTGGCGGGGCGGGTGCTGGCGAAGCTGCAGTTCCGGCAGGTGAAGGGCCCTTGGGTGCGCTTCGGGGTGGCCTGGTAGCAGGCGTGATCTTTTCCGGGGTTGAGTGCGTGGAGGGTGCTGGCGTCGTATCGGCGTCTATTGATGTGGCGGGCGCGGGGGATGCCCGGACCAGGGGGTCTGGCGCTGGGCGCGGACGGGCGCAGACGGGCTTGCCTTAGGCGCGCCTTCGGCGCCCAGCGGCGCGGCCGCACAGCGGCCGCCATAAATGGGGAGGTGGGAGGGAGGAGCAGGGAATGGGGCAACGAATGGGCAGTGAGGGGGCGGGGCCGCAGGGGCGCAGCGGCGGGAAACAGGCACAGAAAGGAAAAAACGATCACAATCAGGGGCAGCAAGGGGGCACAGAAGTTGGTGACATTTGGAACACCTCGTTCAAAAGGTTAATTGCACAGAGATGAGAAACATCGCCTTCAGCAGAAGATGCAATGTTCGCGTCCGTTGGTGCCTGTGGATCCATCTCGTACCTCAGCAGCAGCCGGAAGCGTCTGTGAGATCTCAATGAATGCAGTCATCAGGATTGGTAGCCTCTGGGGACAACACAGAGCATGGGCCGTTATCGGGTCCAGCAGAGTATCGATATCCGTTGGCATGACTGATGGGAGTGTTAGACAGGTGTCTAGCACGCATTCTTCACCGCAAAGCAGGCAGCGTAGAACAGGTAAGATGCAATCTTGCCAGATTGGTCTGAATGACAGGAACCATGTTGTATTAAGTTCCCGTAGACTAGGGATGCCCAAAAGCTTTACTATTCGCTCACAGCACTTCCGTTCTAGGAGAGCCTTCTCCACATCGCTCGGAGTGATGTCGGTGGACAGGCTTGCCATAGCGTAACAGTAGGAATAGAAATAGGATTCCTGCAACAAGTGCTAGAATTAATGGCACACCACCAAACACCGAATGGGCGAAGTTTGGGATGATTCCGAGGACTGCCTGGAAAGGTGCTAATAGTCCGGAACAGATGGTCTTAAATACATGTACAATTCCGCTCGTATCAGATATGTTAAAGATACGTCCCATCATTTCTACGAAATGTATAGGGCAGTTTGTACGAATTAAGGCCTGTATCTCAGCCGAAGTCCTTGCTACTTGCAAATCATAGATTTCTTTGGCCGAGGTCAGAGGCACAGTTTGTTGTATAAGCATGGTTTTCATTCTGCTTAAAGTATCAAATCGTATAAAAGAGACATTCAACGAAGGCCATAAAGGCGACTCCCTGACTGTGTCTATTGGGGCAAACAATATTTGCATACAGCAAGTGACCCTGGAGTCGACCGTTACCAGATATGGGATGCCTGGCAACATGCCACAGCAACTCTGATCATTCAACATGAGGTAACTCCCATTAGAAAGTTGGCCAAACGTTGGATTAATCACAGCAGCTGGTGTACCCTGCTGGTGGCAGGACAAATTTGCCACAGAACCATTACAAGCCCCGTGTAAAGAAATGTCCTGACAAATTAGTGAACCGCTTAGTGCCCTTTCACAGTGTGTACCGCTAAGAAACACTTCACGATCCCCACTCCAACATCTGTATGTGTATGGTAAATTCCAGGATGTCTTAATGTATTCTTTACCCAACCTTTCATATTTGCCTGCTTGCATTTGTTTGAGGCAATACTGAAACTGAAAAGTAGTGACAGGCAGAGTGATTTTGCCATGAATAAGCCATTCTGTAGCTGGTTTTTCTGCCACTGTGAATGGTAATTTTTCCTGTTTTTCAATGCCCAGCACTGTATACTTTGCTCCCCTTTGTGCCAGTTCGATCTGTTTATCAGTCAGATTGTATTCTGCAAACAGAGCCGACGTGTTGATAAAACGCCAAGGCACATAGCCCGCTCGCAAAGATTGCAGTGTCCAGCCTAACAACATAATAGAACGTAACTGAGATTGGCCTTGTTGTAACATGGCTAAATCTTGTTCCAGTATGTCAATAGCAGAGGATACAATGTTGTCTAATGAATAAATTCTGGATGACAAAGTTGTTAACCCATTGTCGACCACAGAGAGAGTTTTCTCTAAGTTGATACGATCAAGTTCACGTATTCGTTCTGCGGCCTCTACCTGTGACACCTTCCATGCTTCATTATAAGCAGCATAGATGCCGGCATATATGAAACGTTTTTGACGCAGTTTTCTTGGTCCTAGCAAGAATTCCCTAAGGTCTGCGTCGTCTTTAAGTAAAGATAAGTGTTGTTTCACATCCTCCAGTGTAGATTTTTGAAGCCAGTCGAGGCATAATTTTCTTACACTGTATGTTGTTACTACTCCCGGATGTTGTCTTTGGACGTATCGTGGGTCTGGCCTATGAATAGTAAAGCCCTGAGTTTTATTCAGGAATCTTTCTTGACAGATGTTTGTGTCTGTGGGCCAGATCATCCATTTTCTCCAATCAGGATTTGTTCTGTTGAGTTGTAATATTTGGTCAACTGTAACCGCTGCCTGTGTATTGTTATTACTGGCAGGTGTTGGTACAGAAGGTGTTTTCATGTCTTTGATCTTGGCTAACCCAAGGCAAGACGTTTGTTGCACAGTGTCATTCAAAAACATTATTTGCTGAGGGATGATACATTCTCTAAACAAAGCTTCTATCCCCTGCACTTGCCAATCTTTAGAACCCCAGACAGATTTTGTGTCTATTGTCTTTCCACAAATCGAATCCATGTCTAGACAGTTGGGCAATAAATGCTACAGAGTAAATCTGTTTTGTATTTGTTAAAATAATTTTCTGTTTTGTTTACATTTTTATAGTAAAATGTTTCCGGGTCAGATGTATTATACCCTGAAAAATAGGGAAACTTTATAGCAAACGTTCTTGAACTACCTTTTGGTGATGTAGGACAATGCTCCCATTGATTAAACATAAACACATTTCTAGGTGTTGCAGATTTATGCAAAAAATGATGACCATAGTGGATATAGTAATACAGCTGTTCATAGTCTGATAAACCCTCTAAATATTCATTATTAGAAAATGCAGCAGACCTTTCTAGATCAAACATCATGTCATTTACAGTCTCAAAGTCCCAATCATCAGAATAGGTACTAGATGAAACAAAATCACTTAGTGAAATCTTAAATAAATGTTGAATGTTCAAAAGTTCCGTAGGGCCGAAGATATCGAAATCTGTTTTGTCCCACACTATACCATCCTGTATAGGAACGGCTGTGATGTTCACTGCAGACAAGTCTCTTGTTTCACGATGGGATGATTTGTGTGGTTTCAAAAGTAAGTTCACATGTTTACTTTCAATGTCCAAACGGATGTATCTGCCATTTATAAGCACACTGATAGTCATAACCAAAGCTAGCCAGAGCAGAAAGAAAAATATTCCAGAAATAATCCAGAGTTCAATCCATGGTGAAACCAGATAAGTCTTTTTCAGAAAATGAAAAAAGTCTTGTACTTGCTGTTTGAAAGTTAATGCTGGCGTCGTTTCAGGCTCACTCGGATCCTCAGAAAACGTATCAAAGTTAATGAAATAGCCAGAAGCAGTTCTGTCAATTGTTGGAATTGCATCAGGATTTGTTGAAATCGCTTGAACAAGTTGATCACTTGTTACATTGGTGTAGACAGGTGTATTTGGACAAACTGTTACTTGAGTGTCAAGAGGGATGAGTTCCATAGCATTGTTGCTCAGTCCTTCATCTTTTACTGCTGAATTCTCAATGGTTATCAGTCTTTCAGTCTGAACCTCTTGGATAGTAGCGAGAGGAGTGCGTCTGCTACCAGGTCGGAGTCCATGAGGCCTACTATTTAGTATTGGCCACATACTGTGGTTTGATGAGGTCGATGGACACACATCTTTTTTCCAGCAAGGGGCGGCAGAAGTACTGTTCTTGTTCCGTGTACGGCTAGGACAGGTACTGGTTGCCTGTAAGAAGGTCCAAATTCCTTCTTGTCCGCAATCTTCTCTCTGACTAGATCCCCAACTTTTGGAATCCAGACAGGCCTTGCTGGGACTGCCGGTTTTTCCCCAGTGGTGGTTGGCTACAGGAACACGTTGCTTTGTTTCGATCTTAGTTCATTTAGATCCTGTAAAACAGCCAAACGATCTTTGATATCAAAGAGTTTATTTTCCACCACTGTGCCTTTACATTCGAGATCAGGAACCCACATTCTTGTCCCAAATAGGACCTCATATGGAGTGACCCCCCCCCCCTAGAGAACTTCTTGGCAAATTATTTAATGAGCGTTGGACCCTATAAAGATGTTTGACCCACCCATCACCCGAACCTAATACCCTAGCTGTTATAGATTGCTTTATGTCCCGGTTTTTCCTTTCCACAACAGAATTTCCCTCAGGATGAAACGGAGAGGAGTACCGCAATGCAACGCCCAGACTGGCCATGGCTTCTTTGGAAGCCCGAGAGCTAAACGCATGGCCCTGGTCAGAATGTAGCGTGCCTATTGCGTATGTGCCGATAAAGACTCGCAAATCTTTTATAACAGTTCGAGCGTCAGCCGAGCGCTGAGGCCATATCCATATGAACCTTGAGCACAAATCCACTGCGACCATTATATATTTATAGTTGCCGTCCCTTTGCAAGGGACCGCAGTGGTCCAGGTAAACACAAGCTAATGGTTTGTCTGAAATTAACAGGGGTGTCTGCGCAGGACGTTTCACTGTGGAGACTTTCATCTGTTGGCATATTTCACATTCCAAAACCTAGTTTTTGGTCTGTTTCCTAATGCCAGGCCACCAATATCTTTTGTTTTAGTAAAGATACTGTTGCAGAAACACCTGCTTGTCAGAGGCTATCCCTTCATGTGCTGCTAGGATTAGTCCTAATCTACGTTCCTTGTTTGGAATTACCCTATCCCCCACTCCAGGGAAACGAGCAAAAGAAACGTTGTTCGCATCAATTACATAAGAGTACTTTAGTGGCAACTTTTTTGGTAACGCTGCACCACTGCCTTTGCTTGTAGCATTGACAACCAACAATATCTCACTGTCTATTCTCGTTTTTGAACGAGTGATCGCAGCTACGGAAGCCGTCTGAACAGCCCCCTTTGCGGCTTCGTCAGCCAAAGAATTCCCTGCAACGTGAACGCCATCAGGTTGATGACTCAGTGTATGGATCACGTGAGCCTTTGGTAGTTCGTTTTTTAACTGAACTACTTGTTCCCAAAGCGTTTTATGCTTTATTGTGCCACCTTTTGCATCTTTGAACCCATTTTCAAGCCAATTTTGTATATATTCATTATACGACTGAACACAGTAGAAAGAATCGCACACTATGAGTGTGGGGAATTCGCGATCTGTACTTTCAAGTGCCAGTTTGAATGCTTGTTGTTCAGCTCGCTGAGCTGTACAATCTCCTAGAGATTGAGTTTTTGTGACCATTGGTCTGAAGTTACCATCGCGCATGTGTCCTTTAACGATTGCGCACGCTGCACTGTAAGTTTGCTTACTCCCTGTAGCGGGTTGTGCGGATCAGTCAGTGTAAATTATGAATTCATACTGATCGAGAGGCAGAATTTCAGTGGGCAGAGGACATTCATGTTCATATTGCATGAACGCTTGTGTTTTTAAATCTGGATCAAAAACATATTCAACATCTGTTGCAGCAAGAGAATTAACCCATTGTATCCATCTAGGATGCAATGCTTTAGCATTTGGAATGCTCGCTTTTGTGACCGCTTCGAAGGCAGGTACTGGGGTTACGACAATAATGTGTTTTCCCTTGAGCTAGAGCTCTTTCTTTTGCTACAGCGGTTTGAACTGCTGTCAGTATTTTTTCAGTTGAAGTGAAGCGCATTTCTGCTTGTGTATACAAGTGAGATTTGTATGCTATTGGTACTTTTTCACCCTCATTAAATGTTAAGTAGGTGAATCCGCATTGACCCGAAATTATTCGGATCACTAAGTTGCGTTGACTTACGCGTGTTTGTAAGTGATTTGTAGCTAACATGTTAGCTTGGAGTGAACGCAAGATTTCTGTGTGTTCTTGTGTCCAATTTTTGATTGAAAAATCAGGTTTGATTAATGCATAGAGGTTTAACCCTTTCTGCGTAATTTAGAATGTACTTTCTTCCAAAATTTGGGAAACCCAGGATGGATTGTAAATTTTTTTGCGTTTTTGGAGGTTGGAGCAGTGCACACCTTTCTAAAACGTTAGCTGCCAAGCTCTTGCCTTCACTTGAAAGCTCATATCCTAGGAAAAGGACATTGAGATGGGCAATTCTGGATTTTTTAAAGTTGAACTTATAGCCCTCAGAGGTGAAGCCCAATATAATGGTACTCACCCTGTTCAAGTGCCTATCCAGGTCATCGTCAGTCAGATGGATGTCATCGACATATGACAATGCCTCATTATCATAAATTTGTAGTAACTCCGTTACCCTCGCTGAGAATAACCCCGTGCTGTTCTTGAACCCTTGTGGGAGTCGACAAAATTGACGCTGGGTCCCCATTATTGAGAAAGCTGTTAAGTACCTGCTTTCAGATGCTGTGCTTTGACAAAAGAAACCATTTGAAATGTCCAATGTGGTTTTATATTTTTTACGCACAATGTTATTCATTAATGCTGTACTATGTGCATTTTGCACTGCAAATGTTTTAGAACAAGTGTTTAAGTGTCTGTAATCCAAAACTAGACGATATGTATTGTCTGGTTTGGAGACCGGAAACAAAGGATTGTTCATTGAGGAGGTGCATGTTTCAATCACCCCTTGGTATTCAAGTTGATCTAAGATCTCCCTGACCTACTATTTAGCTTCTTGCTTTATTGGGTACTGCCTTTGTGCAGTAGGTTCATTTTTTAGATGTATTTTATGCTGAGGTGAGTCCTCATCCCATCCTACATGATTTTTATATAATGCTGGAGCCTGGGCAATTGCCCATTTCCTGGCATAAGTATATTTTAGATGAATTGGAATATGGTTGGAGAAGGCAGGCATAATAACGTCCTCACCATGTTGGCACTCCCTGACAAATTGTGGTGGCCAGTCTTTTTCTGCTAGAAGTATATCATAACCCCTTGAAAGTTTTTCCCAAAAGAGTGTTTTCACCTGTCTTGGTATATCTCCCTCCATTCGGAGTGTTGTTTCATATAACTTTTGTGGAGTACTAACCCTGGTGTCTACAGTTTCTACTGTGATGTACTCATTCAAGTCCACTATCTCCAGAAGTTCCTTCAGGTTCTGGCGAGCTATTGTGACTTCTGCTGCACTGTCAAGCATTGTCTGAGCCCATTCTCCGTTCTTGAGTTGTGTTCTCAGTATTCTCGGCATGTCTGATCTTCAGACCTGCTACCTTCTTTTTTGAAAGTTGAGGTTTTGATTTATTTTTTGGAACGTGTTTGTCGTCTTTCGATTTCACGCGTTCTCTATGTTCTGACCGTCCTCTTCTTTCCCATGTCTGTGACGATATCTGAAAGGTACGAGAGGAACGTGTATCAGTGTCTTGATACCTGTCAGGTTTTCTTAAATTATCCCTATTCCTGAGGTTATACCTCCTTTCAGAGTGCTCCTTTTAAGGAGACCTACCTCGGGATTGAGAACGTTTCTCGTTTGAGTTTTGTTTATTAGTTTCCGACTTCTTTTTAGAAGATGTAGGAGTTTAATAGAGTCCTTTTCAGGATTCTCAGATAGTTTTGGCTTCAATGGTCTTCCACCCAAACTATCTCTGCCTAATTCTGCATAAGATTGTTCTATTATTCTGGGTAGTTCTGTTTGATGTTCTGTAACATCGAATTCCCTTAATCGTTGGTGGATCGCCACTACTTCTGCCTCCCCTTTAATATTAGATAATATTATTGTTGAGACCTGGTCGAAATTTTTCAGTAATTTCATACCTAAATTCCGAACAGGCTCTGCCCCGTATTCGTTTTGAATTTGTTTCAGGACATCTGGTATTACTGCAATTGATGGAACGCCATGTGTTTTAGTATAGATGGCAGCAAAGACTGAGCCCCAAGTGGTGCAGTCTTCCAGTTGTGGTGTGATCCCCATTGGTAAACAGATTGTTAGAATTCTGTGTTTCTCATAAGGGCTAGTATTTGGAAATACTGCTTCGATTTGAGTAATTTTTTGAGCTATCCAGAATGGAATTTGCTCACGTTTTGTGGGCATTTTACCCATGACTGCGTATAGAGTCTGTGGTGTAATTTTTAGTGTATTCCCCTGTTGAGGGGTTTGATTTGGAATGGTCAATGGTGGTTGGACTGTGAAAGTCCGCATGACATGTTGGACCAATTGTCTGTAAATTTTTATTAACTCTGTAAGTTGAGTAAGTAATTCCTCATCTGACATTATATCGATGTCAGGATGAGGTGTGTAGCCGGCTAAAATCGGCCATGTTGCTCCTGGTCTACCTAGTGGACCGAGCCTGGTAATGTTTTTGTGATGTTTTAGGGCGCCTTTAAACCAGAGCTGATGCTCCTGGTATGTTAGTGGAATTTCAATATCCTCGAAAGGAACATATTCCTCTGGTGGTTCATCTTCTTTGTAGAAGTGAAACACTCTTGTTACTGGATTTGATTCTGGGAATACTATCCATGAATAGAATACCTCTGTCTGAAAGGATTCGTGTGCCTCTATCACGAAAACTGCTCTACCGCCTCTTGGTGGTAGGCCGTGTTTTATAAGTTTTAGAGTGATGGCTCTTAAGTTTGGATGGATGTCTATAACACCCTCCTCGGTTTCATTTAAACCTGTAAAGTTAAAAGCTGTTACGACTGGTTGAGCCGCAGCTCCACCGGTTTCGGTGGCATTGTCCCCGTCTTCGGACATTTGTTTTTTGAAAAATGTAGAACAAGTTTCAAGGAAACAAAAGATAAGGTGCACAATATTTTGGAACACTGTATCCTTCAACGTTGAACAAACCAAAATAGCTAATATATAGGGTTTTTGTCCTATTTAGTTTTGGCGGATATTTAACCCTTACCCACTCCAGACGTCTTATGGAGTATGTGAGTAGGGGTCTCTGAGAGAAAAGCACGACTGAGTTACTCAGTATCTAGTGTTAAATTACTGCCTAACCAAACGTTTGGGCGCCATATAGTGTAGTTCCTATTTCCCTAATAGGCTCTGCGCATTGGAATAATATAACCTATAGGCTTGACATAGGACTGAGGTCGGTATGTCCCTATCGAGTATATTAAACTTAATTACTTGTGCCAGCAAGCTCAGAGGCCACTAGAAACTCCTTGAAAACAAGAAGGGAGTAGTTTCTGGCAACCGCAAAAACATGACTACTTTTGTTTCCCTTTAGAATCGGAACACGTCTCAGAATCGTGGAAACAATAGATGACAGTTTCACTCAGTCAATCGTGCATGCTTAGTTTCTACAGAGTTACACAGAAAGGAAAGACTGGCGTTTCAATAAAGAGGTTTTATTGAACAGTCTTGTTTCTCGTGTAAGAGATATGTGCTGTTATGATCACAAGACAGTATGCAAGATAAATAATGTATAGCGTAAGCAGTAGAAATAAATAATACTGCGCTAGCATTATCTTTTAGCATATATTCACATACATAAATAACATGAGCTAAAAATGCGAGTACTCACACGATGCTTCTCTAAGCTAGTTCTACCCCAATGTACCTAACCTAATCTAGGTGTAGGGAAAGGTAAGAAGTAGGCGAAGTATTCTCTAGTTTAGTATACTAAGAGTATGTTAAGTCTAGTATGCCAAGAGTCCCTCTAGGTTCTAGTCAGCTCCATACCTTGAGAATGAGAGAGGTGGGAATCTCTTTCCGGACTCGAACTCTAACACCCCGCGAAGAGTCAGATCACTGGAAGCTGGATTCTCTGCGAGCAGGGATGACGGCGTCTTCTCAGTGCGTCAGGCCGGGATACGGGCTCCTCTGAAGTCGAGGTCTCCTCTAACTTGCTTGGGCAAGGGAAGGTATATTTATACCTGGTAGGTACTTTGGAATGTTAGCATTGACGTGAAGTCGGACAGAGGAAGACGTCAGGAATGAACCCTTAAGGTATAACGGTTCATACATAATAGATGAGTTCTTGGAGAGATCAATAATCCTGTGCTGGGGGAACTCCCAAGAGCTTAAGGGTCTGGTTTCTAAGAACTCGTTGTGACGTTAGGGTGGACGGATGTTGGTGACCATGCCTGTATTTGGAGTGCACGGCTAATGCCTAAATAAGGACTGGGAATCTATGCCTATATAAGGGCAATGCGAATTGTGCCTATATAAGGACATGTTTCAGGAAAACCTATATACGGACACCTAAAGCGGAATACAACAGTCTCTTTCAACAGTGGGGCGAGCCTTGGTTAGATCGGTTTGCCTCCGCCGAGAACGCGCAAGGTCCGTGTTTTCTTTTTTTTTTTTTGTGGTCAACATTCTTTTTATTAAACATAAGCATTGTGCAAGGTGGCATTACATTATATAGAAAGTACAATCCCCACAGTCCCCAAAAAAGCTAATGAGGGTACAGATTCTTCACACGTGGGTGCCTTTATCGCCATCAGGATCCCAAGTACATGCCCCCCTATAATCATCTGCTTTGAATGTCTTGAGTCTTACATCCTTATATTCCCTTCCCAACTATTTCCCCCACCCCCTTAACCAACCCAAAAACAACTGTGGTGGTGACTCGGTGGTACGCCTACTGGCCTTGATACGTGTGGAGTGGCTCTGATAGTGCGTTGTTGGTCCCCGGGATCGATTCCATGGTCTGTAGTGTAGGCCCCCCAGGCTTGCATGGAGTCCCCGTAACTGGGCTCTGGTTAGCCTAAAACTGGAACAAGTGCATAGCCCGTAGCAATGGTGGGCAAACCGCTAGGGGAAGACCCTGTGTGAGGCAAGTTACTAGCTGTCCCCATTTGTATTCAAAGTTTTTGTACTCGTCTCTGAAGATATCTGCCAGTCTTTCCATGGTGAGTATTTTCCATAGGCGAGAGTGCCATTGGGATAGTACTGGGGCTGCTTTCTTCTTCCAAGCAGCTGCTATTGCAGTTTTAGCGGCCCCTAAGCAAGCCCGCAAAATGGCCCTGTCTGCTTTCGTTTGGTATTCCAACTCTGGGTCTCTGATGCCTAAGAGGACTCTTTCTATGGAGGTTGGGACGGGGTATCCTAACATGTCTTTCATTTGCGCCAAGATTTCTTCCCAGAAAGATTTCATTGTTGGGCCGTCCCACCAGATGTGGCGGAAGTCCCCGAGCAGACCGCAACCCCTCCAGCACAGGTCGGAGGCTTCCGGGAAAATCGTTTCTTGTTTAGAGGGGCAAAAGTACCAATCAAAGAGTTTTAAAGTGGGCTTCTCGCAGGTCTAGGGAATGATTAGTATGGGCAATATCGGACCATAAATGTTTCCACTCCTTTTCAGAGATTGCCCTCCCGACTATGTGTTCCCAAAAACTCATATAGCGGGGCCTTGTAGAATGTAGGGTGGAAATTAGTAGTCCGTATAGGAAGGAGATCACCCCCCTTCATAGAGCCCACCTTCCACACAAAGCTTTCTATTGGTGGTCATTCGCGCGTGGCCGCTTCCCTGACCTGTGGGTGCAGGGCCCAATGTTTGAGCTGAAGGTAATGGAAGGGTTCGCTAGTGGTTACGTGGAAATCCCTTTGGCAGCTCTCAAAGGTAAGTATATATCGTGATTATGAAATAGATCTGCTAGTATCGGGCAACCTCCCTTCCTCCATGCATAAAACGGGCCCTCTTGTAGTGCTGGAGGAAACTCCGGGTTGAAATGAATCGGGGGGGAGGGGAGAGTCGCCAACCCCAACCCTCTAGTTACCTCATCCCAGACCTTGAAGGTGGTGGGAGTAGGTGTGCTTATGTAGGTGTTTGCGGGTCTGTCTTTCTTAGGCTTCCAAATCACGTCCCAAATTGTTCTCCCCGCAATCGCCCTGTCCATGTGTAACCAATGTTTGTCTGATTCCCTCTTGGACCACTCCGCAATGATCCGCAGTTGGGCAGCTTTGTAATAGAGACTAAAATCCCGAAGGTCCACCCCTCCCTCACTCTTTATGCATCTTAAAGTATGGAAGGGGAGATGGGCCCTACCATTCTGCCAAATATATTGGGTGATAAGGGACCATAACCTGGGGAAGCGGTCCCTCTCTAACTCAATTAGGAGAGCCTTGAACAGATTCAAGAGTTTGGGCAACACTGTCATTTTAATCGCGTGAATATGCCCTAGCCAGGAGATGTATAGTGGTTTCCAGCGTTTGAGATCTTGTTGGAGTTAAAGCAGCAGTGGGGGATAGTTAGCCCGGTAAAGACCCTCTAGTCGTGGCGTAAGTTGGATTCCCAAGTAATGAAGAGTGTGTTTGGCCCACTGAAAAGGAGTTTGCCCACGGAGAAGGGTTGCCTCTCCCTCTGGTACCGTAAGATTTAATATGGACGATTTGGTCAAATTTACCTTAAAGCCTGCAATACTTTCAAACTCTTAGTTCTGTCTGAAGGGCCTGCAGTGAGGGGCTGGGGCAGTGAGCGTTATCAGCATGTTATGTGCGAATAAAGATATTTTGTGTTCCTCACCCCCAAAACGTATCCCCTAAATCCCTGGGTTTGTCCGGATCCGTGCCGCCAACGGTTCTGTACTTCGGGCAAACAACAGGGGCAAGAGCGGGCAGCCCTGCCTCGTCCCTCTATCTAGGGGGAACGGTAGTGAGCTAGTCCCATTAACCTGCACTCTGGAACTCGGATGTGTGTAGTTGGCCTTAATCATGTTAATAAACTCCCTTCCAAATTGTTCAAGTGTGCGAAAAAGGAACGACCAATCCACCCTGTCAAAGGCCTTTTCGGCATCCAGTCCCACAACAATCGCCGGGATCCTGTGTTTAGCCACCTTTTCTATCAGATGTAAAGTCCTACGGATATTGTCGTGGGTCTGCCTCCCCTTTATGAAGCCTGGTTGGTCAGGGTGGATTAGGTCTGGCATCGGGTCCTCTATTCTGGCCGGGTATAATGGCAGGGTATAATTTGCCATCCAAATTTAACAATGCGATTGGCCTGTACGAGGCGCAACTCTGTGGATTTTTCCCTGGCTTTAGGATTACGGTTATCACAGCTTCCGCCATTGAATTTGTCACCATGGGCCCCTCCGCTATCGCGTTAAACAGGGAGGTAAGCTGCGGGATAATTTCTGACACGTATGTTTTGTAAAAGTGAGCCGTCAGGCCCTGGGGACTTATTAGGTTTGAGAGTTGCTATCGCTCTCCCAACCTCCTCCTCGGTGATGGGTGCATTTAACTGGTCTTTCCAGGCCTGGGGGACCTGAGGCAGCTCCAGCGATTGTAGGTGCTGATGCTGTGCTGCAGTGTCTGTTGGCACGCTGGTATAAAACTCTTTATAGAACGACCCAAATAGGTTAGCCTTGTCTGTGTCCGAGTGTACCACATTGCCCGCTCTGTCGCAAATACCTCCAATATGTTCCTTCTCCCTCTTTTCGCGAAGCTGTCTGGCTAGGTGGGAACCCACCTTAATACCCTGAGCGTATGTGATCTGGCGGAGCCGCAGCAGGGTGTGTTCTGCCCTATTGGAATAGATTGCTGTGATTTTCCCTTTTAGGGCGCTTAGTTTACGTTGTAGAGCCTGGTGGGAGTCTTTTTGTGTTCCCGATCTATTTCCTCCAATTCTAACTCGAGGGCTGCCCTCTCCTTATTTAATGTGGAGCTTAGCTCCATGCATTTACCCCGCAATACTGCTTTAAACGCGTCCCAGTTATTCAGGGGAGAGGATGCCTGTGGACGATTTAAATGAAAGTATTCTGTAATTGCCGACCGCAGTTCATCCTGTAATACTCTATCCCTCGTTAAGGAGACTGGGAAATACCATCTTGGCGGGTCTGGTTAGGGACCACCCCAGGTTAAGCAAATAGTGACAAGGCTGTGATCCGAGATAGTAATCTGGACGATTTTCGCAGCCCGAAGGGACCCCAGTATGCTTTGCCTTATAAACATGTAGTCCAGCCGTGAATACGTTTGGTGAATGTGAGAGAAGAAAGTAAAATCTTTAGAGGTGGGATAGAGAAATCTACACGCGTCCTTAAGACCTAAGGATTGTAAAGTCTGTTTAATCCCTTTGGGGAAACTGCCCGTGGCGGTTCTATGGAGGTGAGTGCTGTCTATTTCTGTATGCCAAGGTAGATTAAAATCGCCCTTAAGGACTATTGGACCTTCTGCAAATCCACCCATCATATTGAGTAGGGAGGTCAGTAACGCTGGTTGTCCTGCGTTAGGAGCATAAGCCGAGATGAACATGCACATTCTTCCCGTCAGTTCTCCCCTTCACCATGATCACCCTGCCCTCCTTGTCTGATTTTATGGCTTCTGGTTGGATTTTTGTGGAGTTGTGGAACATTATTGCCACTCCCTTCTGTTTTTGTTTCCGCCGTAGACCTGTAAATTAGGGAGCAGCTTTTGTGGCGAAGCCGAAGCTCCTCCGATCTCTTTAAATGAGTTTCTTGAAGCGCCACTACGTCGAAGTGGTGATCCACCAAGTATTTCCAAATGTTTTGGAGCTTGAGGGACGATTTTAAACCTCTCACATTCCACGACGCTATTGAAATCATCTTGCCTCTGGCCCCAGCCCCCTTTGATATCGGACCCCATGATATTAGCTCCTTGTCCCCTACCAACAGCCCCTCCAAGAAGATCTCAATTGGCCCGAGACGCTATGCCACGCTCTAAGGCTCAGTGGCGCTGCAAGTCCGCTATCCATAAGTCCACCACCTTCCCCCCGTGTAAACCCCCCCCCAAACAATTTAAACAAAATACAAATTAACCTGTGCTGTGCGGCCCGAGGGCCCCCAGCTGAAACGTCCTTCAAGGTTGAGGTCATGTTGATGGGCATCTTGGTCAAAGCCCACAGACTCTGCTGTCTCCTGAGCAGTTTACAGGTAGCTGAACAGGGACTATCCCAGAGTGGGACCCGGAGTATGTATGGACGTAAAAATGCTGGCACTGGGATTCTTCCTCCTTCTCCTGCTTGTAGATCGGCCCCTTGTTTCCTCTCCGTCGGTGCAGCTCCCCCGTCGGTAGGACCAGCCTCGGCCCCCCTCTAGTTGCACAAGCCTTGCTATGCTTTGGAATGTCTGCCTTTGGGGAACGTACGCCATTGAGAACTTATTGCCTTCAACCTCTTTCCCTCTCGCGGTTCCATGGCTGTTGTCGTCTTCTGTGGTCGGAAGCCCTAAAATTCCTAATCCGTTTTCTAGTTCTGTGATGTGGCGCATTTTGTTGTTGAATTCGAAGGCCAGACCAAAGGGGTACGTCCATCTGTATTAGATGTTAGTTGATCTCAGTTTTGATGTTATGGGCCTAAAATGTTGTCTCCACAATAGTGACTGGCGCCAAGTCCTGATATAGCAAGCATCGAAATCCTTTGAATGCAATCTTGTCCTTTTTTCTGGCCGCCTACAGGATCGCCTCTTTTACTTTAAAGGAGTGAAGCTTGACTAGGATGTCGCGTGTGCGGCGACGTTCCCCGGCTGGTAGATTCCCCATGCGGTGTGCTCTTTCCATTTTGATTTTCATCTGGCGTGGACTCAGTATTCCTGCAAAGAGCCCTTCGATAAAGGCCTCCAAATCTGGTACCTCCACTCCCTCTTCCAGGTCCCGGATTCTAATATCTCTTCGTGACCTATTTTTCAAGTCTTCCGTCTTCAGTAGGGCCATCTGAAATTGCGTTTGGAGGTCTTGCACCTTGTCGTGGGTGGCTGTTGTGCGTTTGTCCAGCTCTTGAGTCTGAGCCTCGACCTCCAGCACTCTAGTGCCTGTGGAGTCTATGTCCTGTTGGAGGGAGGTCATGCGTTCGGTTAGGTCTGCTTTAAGTTGGTCCATGGAAGTCTTTATATCCAACTGTTGATCTGTGGAACACATGTCTCAAGCTCGTGTGGAGCTCGTGTTGCTGGAGGGATTCTACTCTGGAATGTGGGGTTCCACGGTAGGCAGTTGCTGCCGGGACCTGGAGGACAATAGATGGAATAAACCAGACACCTACCTGATTGCCGTTTAGTGTCTTCTTTTCAGTGGCAACGAGTTGGTCTGACGCCTCCAGATTCCTTACGAGGCACCTCCGAAGTTGTGCCACGCCGTATCCTGTGTTCTGTTTCCTCCAGTTGAATTCTCCTGTCTTTTCTGATTTTCCGGTCTGCCTGTTCCTCCTGCTTCATCCTGGTATCCTGCTCCAGTGTGCTGTTCCCAGAAGTTCACCGTAATTCTGGCAAGTCTCGTCCTGTTTTCCTGCTGGCGCACTCGTGCCCACTTTTGTGCCAGTTGGTGTGTCCTCGTGGTGCGGCGAAGGCTCGCGCACCGTCTCCCACTGTTGCCTGGATACAGTTTGTGTTTGCTGCATCATCATTTCTCCACGCTCTACGTCTGACGTCCCGACGTGCCAGCGGCCATTTTGAAACAGGCTGTTTCGTGTTTCCTGCTTTAACTGATGTTCTCCGCTTTCCTGCATCTCTTCATTGATGACTTCTGCACTTCGACGCTGCGCATTCGGTGATGCGCACACCTTTTCTTCGCTTTCCTGCAGCTTCATCGTAAGTTCCTGCACCTTGTCGCTGCGCATTCGGTGATGCGTACACCTCCTTTGCACTGCTGGTATTGTGATTTCATTTCTTGTGCCATATTGTGCATCCGGTGATGCGCACACCTTTTCTACTTATGTGTGATTACTCCTGCTTCATTTAATATCCGATGATGCGCATTCGGTGATACGCACACCTTTTCTTCGCTTTCCTGCAGCTTCATCGTAAGTTCCTGCACCTTGTCGCTGCGCATTCGGTGATGCGTACACCTCCTTTGCACTGCTGGTATTGTGATTTCATTTCTTGTGCCATATTGTGCATCCGGTGATGCGCACACCTTTTCTACTTATGTGTGATTACTCCTGCTTCATTTAATATCCGATGATGCGTATTCGGTGATGCGCACAGCTTTTGACAACATTTTTGTCTATGGAATTTGTGACATTGTGCATTCGGTGATGCGCACACCTGTATTTGTTTTTCTTTTCTTCTGATTTTGTGAAGTGCATTCTTCTAGACTTATTTGTTCTACACTATTTGTGCACTTGGTGATGTGCACACCACCTGTCAACTGTTCTATTAAGCTTTTATTCTCTGTGTATTTAGTCATTCCAGCAACTAGTTAGTATTATCGAAGTACAGTTTGTATTGGTGTTGGGCAGCAACTCACCCACGCTTTGCCATGGATCGCGTTTCGGTGCCTCCACCCTTTTTACAGTCCGTAGGTACTCCACCTGTTCACTGGGAACAGTGGAAAGATACTTTCGATGCATACTTAGAAGCCATTGATGGTGAAACCTTTACTTCTAAGAAGAAGAAAGCGCTCTTAATCTACAATCTTGGCTCTGAGGGCAGAAACATTTTGAAAACTTTACCCTTGGAGGTTGTAAGTACTCTTGTAAGTGGTGGTGACAGTGGGGATTCACTACTCATTGATGACTATGCTTCTGTGGTCAGGACTTTAGACAAGAGATTCAGTCCTAAAGGGAATGTTGTTCTTGAACGTCACAAGTTCTTGCAACGCGCTGAAACTCCTGGTGAGTCTATTGATGACTTCGTTGCTGCTCTTAGAATCCTAGCAGTCAGCTGCAACTACAGGGAGTTTAGAGATGTAATCATCCGTGACCAATTAATTGAAAGGACATCCAACAAAAAGATCCAAGAGAAATTGTTGTCCTCTGATGATCCTGACTTAGAAACTGCACTCACATTGGCCAGGTCTATTGAGCATTCCCAATTTTGCGTGAAAGAAATGAGTAGTACTGTCTCAACTAGTGAGGTCAAACTGTTAAATGCCAAATCTGTCTCTAAACCGTCTAAGATATCCATTCCTAAGACATCCTCTCCTAGCACTTCACGTCCTACTACACTCTACCCGAAACCCAAATCTGAACCAAACGAAGTTATGTGCTTTCGTTGCGTTGCCCTGAACCAAACTTGCTACAAATGTGGTAAGAAAGGTCATTATTCCAGAATGTGCAAAGCAGTCATGGTTAAGAAGAGTTCATCTCAGGTGGTGAAGGCTATTGCAGAAGACCTCATAGATTCTGATGATGAGAATTATGAACTGTTGATGTTGTCTCCATCGTCTCACGCTGAAGGTGTTGTTGAATTATCTTCTTTGGGGGGGTCTCACAAAAGGAAATCTCCTTCATGCAATATTAATGTCAATGGAGTTTGTATTAGTTTTCTTGCTGATTCGGGTTCGCCTTTTACTCTCATCAACGTTAAGGATTTTAACAAGGTCGTTGATGTCCAATTGGTACAATCCAACATCAAAATTTTTGCATATGGGGGTAAAAGTGGAAGTTTTGGGAAAGTTTTTAGCAAATCTGGCCTTCAATGATGTTCAAACTACGGGAACCGTGTTTGTAGTTAAGGATGGTGCAAATTTGTTGGGATGGGACGAGCAAGGCGCTCTCAACATCATTTTAGACCCCAATCATCCTGATATGGTGGTGTCCCGCAATGCTCTCTGTCAATTCTACAGTCTCACTCCCCATGACGTATCACCTGTTCACGCCGTTACTCAGATATCCAATGACAAGTGGGCACACATCTTTCCTGAAGTATTTAATGGTGAACTTGGGAAACTTAAGGGCTTTCAGCATCGCATCGTGCTTAAGGACGGTGCAAAGGCTGTAGCTCATAAGGTTCGCAAGGTGCCTTTGAGTCTACGAGATGAACTCAAACGGGAATTGGAACGATTGTGTACTGCAGGAGTTATTGAACCTATCGAAGGTTCTGAATGATTGGCCCCCATTGTTTTAGCGCGAAAATCTGACAAATCTCTCAGGATGTGTGTTGACTTGAGAGATCTCAACGCTAACATCTGGGTTGATCGTCAACCGCTACCTAACATCAATGAGATGTTGGCTACTCTAGAGGGTGCCAAATTTTTCACTTCACTTGATATTTCCTCAGGGTATCACCAAATTGAGCAGTGTAAGGAGTCAAGGCACTTAACATCATTTGTCACTCCAGAGGGTGCTTATCGCTACATTTGCATGCCTTTTGGCCTTGCCTCGGCTTCAGCTGTGTTTCAAAGATTAATGAGCAATTTGTTTAAGGACATAGCTGGAGTCGTATTTTTTCAGGACGATATTCTCATTTATGGGAAGTCCGAATCTGAACACGATGAGCGAGTCAAACATGTGCTAAGTATTATTAGGTCTAGTGGTTTAACATTGAGGGCTGACAAGTGCAAGTTCCTTCAAGAGGGCGTTGATTATCTTGGTCATCATATCTCACACATGGGCATTGAACCCAAACTTAAGATCATTGAGGCCATTCAGAATGCACCCACTCCTTTGAACAAGGACCAACTTCGTTCCTTTTTAGGGTTAGTGGAATATTACGCCAAGTTTGTTAGCAATTTCTCCACTAAAACCGCTTCCATGCGGAACTTGTTAAAGAAAAACGTCAAGTATGTATGGGATGTTGACTGCAACAACAATTTTGAGTCTATCAAACGGGAAATTGTACATGCTCACCCCCTTAAACACTTCAACATTAATGATCTATGTATTGTATCCACTGATGCGAGTAATGTTGGTTTGGGGGCAGTTCTTCAGAGGAGGAGTGATGGTCGTGAAGAAACCATAGCCTTTGCTTCAAGGACCTTAAGGGGTGCTGAGAGCACCTATTCAACTATAGAAAAGGAAGCTTTAGGTTTGTGGTGGGGTGTCCAACACTTCAAGAATTTTTTGTGGGGCAATGAGTTCATTTTAAGAACCGACCATAAACCCTTGGTCGATTTTGTTTACAACCAAAGGTGGTGGCAGAGCCACGCATTTCTAAATGGCAGTATAGATTGCAAGAGTTCCGCTATCGGCTTGAGTATGTGGCCGTAGCTAAAAACCATGTTGCCGATTGTCTATCTAGGTTACCCCTTTCTTGTGAGGATGATGTGTTGGGGTGTGATGATTTGGAGATGGTTTGTGCCGTATGCTCGTTGGAGGACACCGTTGGTGGTGCACTTACTGAACGTGAATGGTTGGAGAGTATGTCTGAAGATGCTGTTGTCGTGAAGGTCACTGACCTCTTAGCCGGTGTGTGGCCTAGCGACAAAGATTGCCCTTCCGAGTTGGTGCCTTACAAAAGGGTTAAGGATGAGTTATCTTTAGTGGATGGGGTATTAAGGAGAGGTGGTTTGTTGGTGGTTCCTTTATCCATTCGCAGTAGGATCTTGAATTTAGCTCATGAGGGCCATCCTGGAATTCGAGCTATGAAACGTAGAGTTAGACAAGATTTTTGGTGGCCTGCCCTGGATAAGGATGTGGAGCATTGTGTTCGTAACTGTTGTGCGTGTGTCACGAGTGACAAATCCCAGGTGACCCATCCTTCCCCGATTGAACCTGTGGTGGTGACAAACACTCCTTGGACTAAATTGGCTTTAGACATTGCGGGTCCTTTTGGACTCGTTGGTAGTTCTCCCAAGTATGCCCTTGTTCTAATTGACTACATGTCAAAATGGCCTGAGGTCAGGTTTGTTGACAATGCTAATTCTTCATCTGTTATCAACTTTTTGCAGGATGTTTTCCTCAGGGAGGGTTTTCCTGAGGAGTTGGTGTCGGATAATGGTACCCAGTTAGTTTCTTGCGAGATGCAGAAATTACTCAAGGATATAGGTGTTAGTCACATTCTTACTTCTCTTTATCACCCCCGCAGTAATGGTCTGGTTGAGCGCTTCAACCGCGTAATCAAGGAACATCTGCAGCTGGCTTTGGTGAATGGGTTGCATTGGCGGCAAGCTGTCAGCGACATGCTGTGGGCTGTGAGGACCACTCCCCATGTTAGTACCGGCATTGCCCCGTTTACCTTACTTAGGGGAAGGGTTGCTGGTTCCAAATTAAACAAGGAATGGATGTTCAGAAGGGAGGTGGACACTAAGAAATTGTCTGTCGTAACTGACGTCAGGGCTGCTGTTCAGGCTAAGTACGACACCAGGCCTGGAGTTCGTTATCCTTTGTCTGTTAAGGTGGGCGATTGGGTGAGGGTCAAGAGACCGGGTTTTCTTCGCAAGGGGGAGTCTCGGTTCTCTGCTCCCAAAAGAGTGTCGGCTGTAAGAAATCACTTGGTGGTGTTGGAGAATGGCAAAGTTTGGAACAAGTCTGCTATTTCCATTGTGCCTGAGTCAATGCTGGTCTATGTCAACAAGAGACTTGGTGTTGATTCTTCCCCAATAGTTGTGCCCACCAATGTCCACAGGAGGGAACCTGTTCATTCTGATCCTGTTTCTTCCAGAGGTGCATCCTCCAGATTGAAATTTGTTCCTGCAAGATACGCTTCGAGGGGGCGCCTTCCCTCCAGTTTATAACTGGGCCTGGGAGTCATCTGCCATCTTAGTCAGGCGTATTGAAGCCACCAGACTTATGTTGCTGCAATCGCTCTGCTGCTTAAGGACTGTGCAGTTATTGCTAAATTATGGCATCCAGAGAGTGCTTGTTATAGGCCCCCCCCCCAGGTGGCTGCCTCGTGACACAGGTGAGCAATCCTGATGGGTGCCATTTTAAAATCAATCGTCTCGTGGCCTTCTTCTGATCCTCTTTCCCAACAGCTCCAGTTTGCCTGAGTTCAGCCCGCTGGGCTCAGATATCGGAGTAATTACTTCAGGGGCTCCCGGCTCTCAGAAGGCTCGTCAGACGCCACCTCCAGAGCCCCCACTCACTGTCTCTCGTCGGGGCTGCTATGGCAGGTGGAAAACATGCCTTCTCCCTCTCACTGGAGGCAGCGCGCTGGTTGCTTCGTACTTCTCTTTTGGCCCTGAAAACCTTTTCCTTACGATGGTCAACTACACCTGTAGCGGGCCCAGGGGCTGCACTTCATCGTTGTCGCGTCCCGGTCACCAGCCCGTCTAGCGGCGCCATTTTGGGACCCTCGTCTGGTCCTTGCCTCCGCGATCACCAATTTCCTCAGGCTCACGGTATGTGCCGGCACTCCTGCATGCTCCCGCTTAGATCACGCGGCCTTCGATGGCCGTTTGAGTAGAGTGTCAGCTACCTTTCACATCGTAATCGTACCAAGACAGCTACGTGGCTCTGGAGCCGGAGTGGTCCACGTCCACCCGGCCATCTTGCCTGGCCACGCCCCCCATGTCTGCTATTTTGAGCTTTGGCGTTTCCAAGGCGGCTCTTGCTCGGAGTAGCTTTTCATCTTGAGTGGAACACTGGCCTCCTATACACTTTTCTGCCCATGGCACTCCTACCCAGATTTCTCAAGAAGACCAAAAAAGTTAGGACCCAAGCCATCCTTGTAGTTCCGGATTGCGCATGGAAAGGCTGGTATTCCGAGCTACTGAGCATGGCCATCGATACTCCAATCAGGCTACCCCTTCGGGAGGATTTGTGTCGCAGCAATGGAGGGTCCTCCACCGAACCTGTCCAGTCTCCACCTTCTTGCGTGGAGATTCAGCAGCGCCAGTTGACAGCCTTTGACCTTCCTAACCAAGTCTGTAACGTATCTTGCCAGCCAGGCATCCCTCCACTAAGACGGTATACGCCCATCGTTGGAAAACAAATTGTGGCACTGTGTGCAGAAAGTCCTTAATCCCCTTTCTGCCCCCCTTTCTGAAGTTTTACTCTTCATTATTTCCCTTACCCAGAAGGGCTCTGCTCTGGGCACTATTAAGGGCTATCTGTCTGCTCTTTCTGCCTTTTTGTGGCAGCCTGACAAACCCTCTTGTTCAAATCCCCTATCCTACATAGGTTTCTCAAAGTATTATTTCTTCCCTCCTTCTCCATTTATCGTGTCTCAGTAGGACCTTAATCTCGTGTTGACTTTCTTGTTGTGTGCTCCTTTCGAGCCTCTCCATAATTTCCCCCCCCCGGCTTCTAACGATTAAAACAGCCTTCCTTGTGGCTATTACATCTGCCTGTAGAGTAAGTGAGCTGCAGGCCATGTCATCTACACCGCCTTACCCATCAGTCTATCCTGACAAACTGGTGCTTCGCACAAGGACCTCATTTCTATCAAAAGTGGTTTCCCCCCCCCTCTCACGTGGGCCAATCCATCACATCCCCTACCTATTGTGCTCCTCCACATCCCCATAAAGAAGAGGAGCAATTCCACTGTCTGGACCCAAAAAGAAAATTTTCATTCTACCTTGACCACCCACGAGTTCTGGGTGGGCAACCACCTCTTCGTGGGGTATGTTGGTGCGTAGAAAGGCAGGGCTGTGCAGAAGCGGACTATTTCCAGATGGGTTGTGCTCTGCGTTAAAATCTGCTACACATTGTCCAAAGTGCAACCTCCAGAGGTTTGTGAGCTCATTCAACCAGAGCTAAAGCTGCGACCACTGCGTTAGCTTGCGGAATTCCAGTCTTGGACATCTGCCAGGCAGCTACGTGAGCTTTACCGCACACGTGCACCAAACATTACTGTCTGGGCAGTCAGGCCTGTAGGGATGGGCACTTTGCCTGTTCAGTCCTGCAGGACTTCTTGTTTGAAATTGGTCTGCAGACCCACCACCGGGGATGGTGTTGCTTGCTATCTATGCTAAGGTAAGGAATCTGCCGCTAAAGGTCTCTAACAGATTAACAAGTTACTTACCTTGGGTAACGCCTTATCTGATAGAGACTATATCTAGCCGCAGATTCCTTACCGACTCACCCATCCCCCCTGCTCTACGAACGGATTTCTAGGGACGGGGCTTATCCCTTTCAGGGCCCTAGTTTCCACACCAGTGATCTGTGTTCATGGCTCTGCGCTTCTGGCATGGAAGTTCGTGAAAAACTGACCTCTGCGTGCGTAGGTGGCGCTGTGGATGTCGCTTTCGGTGAGTACGACACCGCTGCCGACAACGCTCAAAGAACCGAATGACACCACCTACCAGCGCGCAGGGGTACTGCTCATGAAAAAATCTTCCAGATCCAGTTTGACACCTGGGAAATTCTAAGGTAAGGAATCTGCTGCTAGATATAGTCTCTACCAAATAAAGGGTCACCGGAGGCAAGTAACTTGTTGTTGAATAAATTCAGCCTTACCATTAAATTGGTTTTTGTCTAACTATTACAGAAAAGGTACTTTAGAAAAGTTACCTTTTGCCTGCCTAAAGCCTCTTTAGGCCATTTTGTAAGTATTCAGTTGTCACCTGGCAACTTGATGGCTCCCCTATGGTGAGGCGTGAACTCTTCCCAGGACAGGGACAGTGGGCCTTGTGTGTGAGGAGGAATTGTCCTACCCTTGACAGGATGGCCTGAGGCTGTGCCAGACCAATGGTGCACTTCAATGGGGCTTCCCTGTCACAGACAGATGTAGCTCAAACTTGGGCCTGCTTCCCCTTTTAATCAGCCAAGAACCAACCCAATTGGGAGGGAGAGCTTCCCCACAAGTAGTTGAATGTGAACACTAGTGTGTAAGCATCCTCTTTGACATTAAAGTGTCCAGTCCTACCTGAATGTCATCCTACCTGAATGTCACATCCTACCTTACATGTCTGCTTTGGTTTTTCATGACATTTGTGACATTTTGGGACACACTTCAAAGGAGGGAAACAGAATGGCAAAACACTTTGCCCTAATTATGATGTCGGTTGGACGAGCGTCTGACCGACATCGTAGCGGAAACTGACAGCCTGACAAAGAGTCGACGGTCCCACTTCCACAATTATGATGCGACCGCCTTCATGACAGTCGGAAAGTGTATTTTTCTATTGAGGCTTGTGCTGCGGGTTGCAACACCAGCCTCAATAGAAAATATACACTTTTAAAACATCCCTGCACTGTGGCACATGGTGCAGGAATGTGCCCCCCCCCCCCTCAGTCTGCGTAGTGGAGGGCCAGGGGGCAAGGGGGGCCCTGTGGGAGGCCCCACCCAAAGTCGCTTTCTGACAGCCTATCCTCCGCAGAATTTCCTCCGACCGCCAGTATCGTAATACGGCAGTCGGGCGAAAATCTGTCATGTCGGGCGGAAAGCCTCTAATGAGCTGTCGGGCGGAAAGCCTCTAATGAGCTGTCTGATGGCTTTCCGCCTGACATAATTGGGCCTTTTGTGTGTACCCACTGTCTGGCTGCTGAAAACGCAGCTATGATTTTACAAGACTTGTGTCTGAGGTTTTTTGGGGAGTACAGGACTGCCTAAAACTGGATTTTAATGTTGGATGTGGGAGGTCATCAGTATAACCATAGTATACTCTACACACACACACACACACACACACACACACACACACACACACACACACACACACACACACACACACACACACACACACACACACACACACACACACACACACACACACACACACACACACACACACACACACACACACACACACACACACACACACACACACACACACACACACACACACACACACACACACACACACACACACACACACACACACACACACACACACACACACACACACACACACACACACACACACACACACACACACACACACACACACACACACACACACACCCACACACACACACACACACACACACACACACACACACACACACACACACACACACACACACACACACACACACACACACACACACACACACACACACACACACACACACACACACACACACACACACACACACACACACACACACACACACACACACACACACACACACACACACCACCCCCCACTGGCGTCCTACCCACTAGCTGGTGGCAGGCATAAATGTGGCACCTCCAGGCACCCACTTCAGAAAACTTCGGTACCTGAAGATGATCAGAAGTGAACTGAACCTGCTGTCTTCAAAACAGCCCTGGAGGACTGGGCCTGCTCTCTCTTCTGTGCCCAGAGCAAAGAAGTGGACTCAAAGGATCAAAAGGTTGACTCCCTGTTTGTCAGATACCTTGTTTCTCCACAGGAGCAAAATTGACGCTAACTCCCAATGCCCTCCTACCAGTATCACCTGCCTTGAGTTCGTTCAGGTTTCACCAATAAGGGGAAAAAGGGATTGGGATAGCTAAGGGAACTCCTTTTCCGCTGTGGTGCTCTCGCAACTGTTCTCTCTGCTACTCTCTCTGGTTTCTACTTCGCGACCATTGTAGTAGCCTTGTCCCGAAGGAGAGTACCTAATGAACAAACCTATGGAGACAGCATTCAATGCAAATACCCTTAACTATATTCCACTGATCTATAGAACATCCTCCTCAGTCTATTTTGGCGCATAATGACATACCTAACAGCATGAAGTTATTGGCCTATCTTCTATATACTGTTCCTGTTTAAATATTATATCAGTCAGTAACCACTTCATTCGATCTAAATAAATTAGACCATAAAAGTACAATAAAAAGTATCTAAATATACGATTGATATTTAACAAGATCTAAAAATGCATTTAAAAAGAGAACAATTCATTATAGTGATCGTCCAACCCTGTCACTCTCTATCAGCAACATTTGTGCTAAGTAATAACGTACTTGGGAGAAAAGACAAAAACCTCAGCTTAAGGGTCCGCTATGCAATCCTACCAAACTACTTGTTACATTAGATCATTCATTTGTACAATTACATAGCAATGTTTGCAAAAATATTACATCGTACATTTTTTAAATTTGTGAAAAATTATAAGAGCATATTAATAATGCGCCTTAATATACTTATTTAAAATTACGCAAAGCTATTCATAGGGGCTGTACAATTTTCTTTCTAGCATAAAATGCAGCCCATAAGAAGCTTGACATTCCACAGCATATCTCAACGGATTGCAACGATTGTAAAAAGAGATAGGCAGGGCGACATTGCGTGAACTGTTGTGTTTTTTAAAAAGATAAAATGTAACGATGTCTCCATTTACAATACAATTTGCAGAAAAGTACAACATGCATTGTGCTTTGTGTCGTCATATTATCACAAGGGCAATTTCCTAAATTTGATGATCAGTTGTTCATATCCGGGAAGCTAATTCAGCGATGGAATGCATCCATTCTAAAACTAGTCAGAACAATTCTATATCTAGAATTGCATAGAGGTTTCAAGTAAGGTTGCATTTTATAAGTAGTTAGGATAAGTTGATTATTTAAAACCGGGTTTTAATATTTTGTCAGTTAATCTGTAATGTTTCATACAGGTACCCCGATATAGGCTCAGGTAGTAACCAGACCTTTCACCTATATTTCCCCTGCCATTACACTACATAACGGTTCTTGGTACTGACCTTTTACCTAGTTACGGTACTGCTTAAAGGACGTGGGGTTTTCTCTGAAAACTAGCCTCATTCAGTATGCATGAGGATTCTTGGAAACTCAGCAGGGCTACCATCTCCTGCATAGTAACTATGTATAAGGGTCATTCCTTCCGTCATCCTAGTCCGACATGACACAGCAAGGTAGATCCCATGAGGGTACCAGTTTGGGTATATAAACACCATATCTTTGCTGAAGGGGGAGAGGAGAAAAAGGACTTCCATGCTGACACACTGACGCAAGACGCTGAGGTTCCTGCATGCAGACACTCCAGCTCGCAGTGGTCTGACATCCCTCGCGGGGTGTCCATCTCGAGACCAAGACGGGGTCCCACAGTCTTTCACTTCGGGTAATGGGGTTGGCTTCAGCCTAGGGGGATTCTTGGCTCTACACCTACATACATGCTAGGTACACTTGGGTACATCTAGTTAGGGTTGCATCGTAGAAGTACGCATGTATTACTGTCATGTATTTTATATACTTACCTGTATTCATTATTTTAGCACGATGGTAGGAATCTACCATCTTTTTATTCTGTTGGTGCTTGTAATCATTTATATCTGTTTCTGTCTTATGGTTGTTTCAGCACACCTATTTTACACTAGAATGTCGCTGGTTCAATAAATGCTTATTGAAAACGTCCCCACCGTTTATTCTGTGTATCTCTCTGAGGAAAAAGTGAGCACGAGTGACTGAGCGAAAAGTACTGTACTGTTTCCACAATTCTGAGGGATCAGGGTTGTCATGTTAGATAGTTGCCAAGAACTATTCTCTCCTTGGTAAGAGGAGTTTACAGTGGCACTGTGAGCTAGCCTGGTATACAGGTGAACATACCTGTTGGGGGTGTCTGGAAACACTCTGGACACCAATCCCACAGTCTGTTGTCTAAACTCGCAGATCCTATATAGGTTTATAGGAACCACACGACAAATCTTAAATTCTCTAGGTGTGTGATGCATTCGTGTTTCAGTGTTATTCTGGCAATCGCTTTGAGGGATTCTGGCTTCTCCGTGTACTCCGGGTACCCCAAGTCGCTACAAAAGCGTTGGCTATACATCAACCACGGCATACGTGTTCACATACTTGATTTAAGACAGTCTATGATAATTGAACGATTCAGGGTAGTATGTTCTGATGACCAAACTTTGTGCCACAATAATATGGGTTGCATCTTTATTTGATTTGTAAGGAACGAAACCCCCAGCTTAGCGTGACAGACATATGTGGAGGTGCCCTTAGGAACTGGAAGCAAATACCTCAGGTACTCGTTTTCTACCATTTGTAAAGCCGTGCATTTGGTATGCCCCCAGATCCCCGCCCCGTATAGAGCCACACTGAGGCATTTGGCCTTGTACATCCTTATCTCTGAGGGGGCATTCGTGCCCAGTCCTGTAGGGCCATGCAAGCTTTTTTAAACAGTTGGGCCCTGGTGGAAATAGCCCGAATCCATGTACCTTCTCTATTAAAGGGAAAGCCTAGATATGAGAAAGTGTTTGTGAAATCTATGTTAGTATTCTTGATTTTTATGTTTCTATTAGTAACTGTTTTCCTGCCACTCTTCATTATAAATGTTTTTAATTGATTAACAAATCTAGGCCTTGCATGAAGTCGACAGTTATTGAGTAGAGACTGTAGTCCAAAGGGGGTGCGGGCAATGAGCGAGGCATCATCTGCGTAGAGGAGGGCCGGGACACGGAGATGTCCCACTTGTGGGAGATCTTTCGAATGTGAGGTCAGCACCACCCCAACTTTGTTTATATATAGCGAAAAAAGGAATGATGCTAGGACACAGCCCTGTCTTACCTCCCTCTCCACGCTAAAAGATTGAGTGCATTCTCCCTGAATGCCATATCTGACCCTATCTTTAGCTCCTGAATACAATTCTCTCAGAAAGCTAATAATTGGGGTCTCCACCCCCATATCAATCATGATTGTCTATAGCTTTGAATGAGTGACGCAATCAAAAGCCGAGGACAGGTCAACAAATGCCATGTTCCCTGCATTGATCTTACTATATTTGCCGATTAACATGCTTAAGTTGAGGACCTGCTCCGTTGTCTCAATCCCAGGGTGAAATCCATACTGAAGGTCATTCAAAATATAGTTTTTCTGCCCACCCTTGCAGTGTGTTCAGAATACCTTTATCCACTATCTTCACTAAGGAATCCAGTAGGGAGATTGGCCTGTAACAGACAGGGTTATGCTGATCTCCCTTTTTGTAGGTTGGGACGATTATTGATTCCGCCCACATGGATCGGAAACCTGAGTTACAACAGGCCCTTAACGCCATGGTTAATAAGGGCCCCCACAGAGTGATATTGGCTTTATAAAGATGTACTGGAATAGCGTCAGGTGCTTTTCCTCCCTTACTTACTGCTATTGCTGAATTAATTTCTTTCAAGCTGAACGGTACAACTGAGGTTTGTATTAATGATTCAGTTGAATATAGAGCAGGAATAGATGCCAGTAAAATGCTTTATCCATTCCTCTTCTGGTATTGCAATCTCAATACCAGGACCGCTGTCTGTTCTCAGTGGATCAGAATTAACTAGCCTCCAGAATTCGTTATTATTGTTATTAATACTTGCTCCATGGAGGGCTTTTCATGCTTTTTCTCTTAGTTGTAATTTCCTTTGTTTAACTGCCCGTTTGTAATCTAGTCTACAGGCCTGGTCTTCAGATCTACTTCTTGGGGTTTTATGTAGTGCTTCCTTTAGCCTCTTCTGTGCCTTGGAGCAAGATGAGTCGAACCATCCTTTCCTCGCGTCTATATCTTTTTCCTTATGATACATGGAGGCCTTCCTTTATCCCCTGTGTGATTTGCAGAAAAGCATTAATGATAGATGTTGGATGTGAGGTTTCAGTTACGCAAGTCTCAAAAGCTTCCACCTTGCTCTTGATTAATTGTTTCAGGAACCCTGCGGGAATAACATGTGACCACTGCCATGAATATCCATTAAGGGTTGCTAGCTCTAACTCCCCAGACTGGTAGGTAGCACGACTGTGCTGCTGGTCATACACAGAGGTGAATTAAATCTTTACCGACTGGGGAAAATGGTCGCTCAATGGAATAGAATGGGTATTCAAATTAAGCGCATGAGCCGCACCTTTATTAGAGATTAAAATATAATCAATAATGCTATTGGCACTTCTCCCATTGAAAGTACACCTAAAAAGGACATGGGGCATATGATTTCACTGGCAAATGACAGATCAAGTTTGAATATCAATTTATTTCTTATCAACATGTCGTTTGTGGATAAAGTGTATTTAACCACTGTTATCCAAATTGGTCATACCACAGATTTTTTTCTGGGGGCTTGTGGCACAACCGAATATTAAAATCGCCACCCCATAGAATTATTATAGCAGTCTTAAACAGTATGAATTGTCTTCCCAGAACTAAATTCTACACTGTTCATTGGAGTGGCGACTTCTTATCCCCAGAAATGAACTGATTCCAAACACTGTTCATTCTATTGGCGGGGGTGACGTGTGGAGGCCCCCCCCCCCCAACTTGCTTTTAAGGATGCTTGAGTCCCAATTTGAGGCCTGGTGATTGACCTGATGCCAATTGAGGCCTGGTGAGGGGCATGTGGTCTTTCTTCCCCTCCCGTTTCCGATCTGGAAGACTGCTGTGACCTAGCTGGGGAGGCCTGGATCTTTGATTGGGCCTTATGCGGCGCCCCAAGACTGGAGGTGCCCTGCTCACCTGGAGAGTGGTGGGGTCCGGGCGGCCTAGCTGGTGCACTGTCTTGCTTTCCCGTACACATTCTGCGGGGGGAAGAGGCACAGCGGCTCCTCGTGGCTGGAGGCGGCGCTGCCTCCTGTGCGGACCGGGATGGGCAAAACTAGGACCTGTCCGACAGGAGCGCCGACCGGTGAAGAAGAGATGGCCTCGGAGCAGGGCCGGGAGAAGCAGGGTCCGGGGGACTCTGAAGACCTTGAAGCTATAGCATATACGAAGGCCACCTTACCCCAAGATATTAGCACGGTGTCGGTGGGGCTGGGACTGCTCAGGGTGGAACATCAAAAACTTGCGGATACACACTTGAACGTGGGGCTGAGGATGCTGTAGGCCGCAACAGGTGGAACAACATCAGATTGATCGGGCTGCCCGAGGGGTTGGAAGATAAAGACATGGCCGCCTACCTGGAAAACTGGCTTAGAGTGGTGGTCGCTTTGACCGGCTTCTCAGTCTTCTATACCCTTGAAAGAGCACGCCCGGTACTGGCCCGCCCACCGTAACCGGGGAACCCGCCGCGCCCGGTTGTGGCTCGGTATCTACATTACAAAGACCAAGACCTCCTGTGGCAAAGGGCGAGAACTGTGGTCCCGTTTGTAGTGGACAATAGCAAGGTTTCAATACTCCCGAAGGTTTCAATATTCACAGATTGCACGATGGAGGTACAGAGGAGGAGAGCCTCGTTTCTTGAAGTTGAAAGGGCTCTGAGGGAGGAAGGCCTGCAGAGTACTCCCTGGTGTTCCTGTCCGGCTCTGGATCATGCTGGATGGCTCGATGCTCTTTTGTGACGGGCTAGCGGCGGCTTGGGGATGGTTGAAGGCCCATAAGTCCAGCTCCATGCTCCCAAAGAAATGTTTCGCTGCTGCCTTACGTGAATGGAAGTTGATAAAGAGACCCCGGAGGAAGCCCCGCTGGGTCTGCATGGGGAAGCCCAGTACCTCACAGACGGAGAGGGAAAGGGTTGAAGGCCTACAGGCAGTGGCAGCGATCATGAAAGGGATGGAGAGTGGCACAGAGGAGAGTGGCACAGTGGTTCGGGCTCAGGTTCTACACGGACCGACGGCGTATGGCCGCCAATAGTGACACCCAATACTGCTGTTGAGATTATTTGATGGCCAGCTTCTAAGCTCAGTAGATATTGCCTGGGACACGGGACTCTGAGACAGTCTGGGTGGGGGGCGGCTGGTGATTGCTCTGGAGGACTGTGGCTGGCGCGGACAGCTTGAATAACTGTAGCCTTTGGACTGTAGCCTACCCCTTCTCGGAGGACCACACCTAAGGCTGGTTTTGGTCTTCTGTTAAACTCAATAGTTCACCTACAGTTTAGGTGGCTGGCCGTTGCCAGGCTGCTCCTGGGATGGGAATTTTATGTTTGGGGGTGTTTTTCTTGTGTTTTAGTTAATTTTCAGTGCATGGGTGGTTATTTTGCTTTTCACAGGGGGGCCGGGGAGAGGGGGGAATGGGAGCGTGGTAGGGTCCTTCAGTTGTGATGCCACTGCCTAGTATGTTGAGGTTCCTTACCTGGAACATAAGGGGGTCGGGCTCTGACACGAAGAGCATGCTGTGCATAGTTACCTGAGGAGGCGGGGTGCAGATCGCCATCCTACAGGAGACTCCCCCCATATGGAGTGAAGCAAAGAAATTGCGCCGTACAATGCGGGGGCAGATATTTGCTACCATCTATTCAGTGTATGCTAGGTGGGTGTTGATCTGGGTGAGGGCGGGTGTCCCCTTTGAGCCACAGCACACCCTCATTGACTCCGATGACAGATATGTCCTGGTGAGCAGGAGATTGTTTTGGTCGAGATTATACTCTGCAGTATAAAAGCTCCCAACCAAGAACAAGTGGCTCTCCTTCAGGGTCTTTCTGCCCCCCCCCCCCCCCGGCTGGCTCAACAGGGACCGTTAGGCTTCTCGGAGGGAATTATAATTGTGTGTCTGATGTTTCGCTGGACTGATCAACCTGCTGAGGAGCCGGCGGGTCTGCAGGAAACACTTGGGCTATATGGTGAAGCGCTTGCAAGGTTGCGTTGCCACAATTATAGAAGATACCTCTCGAGGTTTCACAAGGAGGAGGGAAAGCCAGTTCGATTGCTGACGTGGCTTGTGCGACCGGAGTCCAGTGGATCTCCAATCACACAGTTGCAGTCTGATACTGGGGAGACAGTTTATAACCCGGAAGCGATTAACTCCCAGTTCTGTGACCATTATAGGGGTCTGTATGGTGCTCTTCCATCGGTCTCCTTAAAGAACTGGAGTGACTTTATGGATGCGCTGCGGCTCCGAGTACTGGAACCACAGGCGTGGAAGGCATGGGGAGGGGAGGGGGAGCTGTGCGCCTATTAAAAGACCCCGGAACCCGATGACCTCCCAGCGGAATTCTACAACTGCATATGCTTCAGTGCTGGTCCCACGGTTGGTGACTTTTTACGCTGAGTCTTTACTACGACTTGGATGCCACCCAGAGTCCACGCGCGATGCAGTGGTGATCTCCTCCCCAAGACAAAAACTCCTGGGGCTGTTACCGTGGACATTCGTCTGCTCTCCTTGCTCAATATGAATTTTAAACTGCCCAGTAAGATTTTGGTTCTCCGCCTACTCCGCACATAAGCACCCTAGTGCATGCAGATCAGAATTTTTTTATTCCTTCCCGTAGCACGTCTTTCAATATGCGCTGATTGTATACAGTAGTGTTCCACCTGGAGGTGCAGGCTCTCCCACAGGCAGCCTTCCTGACGGTAGATTTGGAAAAAGCTTTTGATATGATCTGGTGGGACTTCTTATTCAAGACCATGGAACAGATGGGTCCTGGCGGTGCATGTGTAAGGTGGGTGAGACTGCTTTATGGGGGGCCCCCACAGCACCTGTCAAGACGGGTGGGATGGCCTCCTCACTGTACAAGATCTTCCGTGGCACCAGACAGGGTTGCCCCCTCTCACCGCTCCTGTTCGCCTTAGCGGTCGAGCCGTTTGCAGAGTTGTTTCGACAGGGTGGGGAGGGACTGGTGCTGGCTGCTGGTGGACATCATGATATCATTTCCTTGTAAGAGGATGACCTCTTGATCTATTTGTCGGATGCAATGGGAGGCTCTGACACGGTCCTGGACCTCTTGGGGAAGTTTGAGCATGTGTCCGGATTGAGAGTGAATAGATGTGAAACGTACGTGTTCCCTGTGTCTCCGGCGACCACTTGGCCCTTGGACTTTCCGGAAAATCTCAATTGGGCGCAAACCACCTTTAAGTATTTGGGGATTAATGTCTATCACTCCCTGGAGGACCTCCATGAGGGTAACCTTGGGAGGACTATTTGAGCACTTGGATCGTCTGTTCCCTACTTGTTCTCCCTGCTGCTGCCCATTATGGCCCGGATATCTCTGTCCAAGATGGTTATGCTCCCGTGCCTACTATACTTTTTCGTTAATCTCCTGACCGCAATACCTGCTAGCTGGTTTTGGATTACGGGATCTTATCTGGTATCGTGGCCGGCGGAAGGTGTCAGTCACTTTAAAAAAAAATTGTTGACATTGGATAACCTATGGTGTACGATGATTTTTTCATCTTATTACGACTGTAGTTGCATCCTGGGACTGATGCATGGTTGTGCATCAGCTTCACGTCGGACAATTAGTCACTTTACAACACCCCTTGTTGGAGGGCAGGCTGAGAGTACCAAATTTTGAACTCTATTATTTGGCTGCCCAGCTGCAGTGGGTTGCGCAGTGGTTGAGTGGTTGAGTGGCTGAGACTGGGGGGGGTCGGACTCTGGGACGTGTCCCACGTTACTGCTGGCTAAATTACTCAATCCGGCGGTGGAGCTACTGTACCGGTCCCTGTTATTGTCCACAGCCATGCAGTGCTGGAAAAGGTGCAAGGTGAAGACTGCGGGGGCTCTTCTATATGTCCAGGTTCTGCCCTTGATTGTATTGCCCCATGGGGACCCGCTAGAGGTTTTTACGGCCGAACAATTCTCGGCCTGGATGGAGGTGGGGTTGGACCATCTGAACACTCTTGCCCCCTTTTACGAACTTGGTCGAGGATCCGGGCCTTCTGCCTGGTCAATTGCTCTAATATGAAGCCCTGGTTCAGACGTTCAGGACACTTTGGGGTAGGGGTAGAGAGGAACCATCTACCCACACGGTTCTTCACTCCCTGTTTACACTGGGTACCGCACAACACCAGTTGAAATTGTTTTATTGCTCAATGTCTGAGATGACCCGCGGCCCCCTATTAAAGCTGCGTGGGACTTGGGAGGCAATACTGGGGAGGGCCCTTACGGACATAGAGTGGAACAGGGCTCTGTCATACCCTAAGATGGTCTCACGTAATACGAGGCTTAAGTACACACAGTTTAACTACCTGCATATGACCTATATGACTCCACACAGACTCCAGGTTGTATATGGAGGCGAGGGTGGTAGCTGCCCGAGGTGTCAATCTCTTGATGCAGATTTCATACATAGGACTTGGGCGTGTCCTGGATTGTGACGGTTCTGGGACGAAGTTTTAACTGTGATAGGTGCGACATTGGGACGGACACTTGTCTTAACTATTGAGGTGTGCTTACCTTAGCTTTTTCCCCGCCCAACCGCTTGTAAGGTCGGAAATGCATTTCCCGACCTCACCTTAGTACTACCTAGAAGGCAAATGGCTATGGCTTGGAAGTCAGCTGACGGGCCAACCATTGGGACCTGGAGGCGCCATGTCTCTCATTGGGTTGGGGTGGAGGGTAGAGCCCTGACTAAGGAGTCGTCGAGAGGTCTGCAACGGCGCCCCATAGCAGAACAGTGGTGAGAGGTCCTGGACACCTGAGAGCTCCCGGAGAGAGCGGGTGATGACAGAGAGGGGAGATTAAAAGGAGCACAGCTGGATGGGGAACATATGCCTATGGCTGGGGAACTTGAACCAGGGGGTGACCCACACTAGGGGGGTAGGGGAGAATCCTAGATATGGGAGGAGTGTCCTGAAGTCCTACGGCATTAGGGAATGAAGTGGGTGCCCGAGGTCCTCCTAGCCCCCCGGTTGCTGATTGTGACTGGGATGCAATGGGTCATTGGCTGGTGAGTGCTTGGACCTGGCCCCCGTGCTCTGCCTCCCAGCCCGAAGGATTACGCCCAGACCTGTGCCTGATTTTGATGTCTCTGATACTCTCTGTACCACCCTGCACTTATTGGTTATTAGTTGGGTTTGTTTAGTAAGCTTACTGGAGGCATCCCCACTGTAACCTCCTTTCGTAAATAGATTAGATAATCTTATGCTTATACCTGTGTGATGAATTGAGGAAATATGTTGCCAATATCTCAACATCCGTGATATCGAACCATGGGGCTGTACCTTCTATATGTGCTGTGACCACTGCAGACCCCATCATGGGTGGTTGTTATGCTTGGGCATAGACTGTTAGTGAGGATCACTTGTCAATGCACTGTATTGTACTCTAATTGACGAGCGAAGAGCTGTCTTGCTTGTAATTGTCTAAACAATATTGAACAAAATGCTAATAAAAACGTTAAAAAAAAAAAAAAACACACTGCTTGTTCTAGTTGGGTGAATAGTTGCCACTATTGCACTCCTAGTTCCATAGTCTCTTGTGTTCTTTCATGCAGAAGCACCAGCGATAAAAGGGGAAGGCAAAATAAAGGAAAGGAGGAGGAGAAAACGGCCCGAAGGAAGTCCAGGGGGGAGGGACCGACTAAGTGCCGCTACCTTATACCCAAACAATGTTGAATCTTACTGACTTCGTTGTCGTGTGGAAAAGTTGTCTTGAAACAATCTACTCGGTGTCTTCATACTTTGGACTAATGCCTTGGCACAGCGCACCGCCCGATTCAGTCAGGAGGCGCTGCTCAAAGCCGGGACGCAGCGTGCCTCTGCGTTTTTTACTAGAGACGCTGCTCTATTGTCTCAGGAATGCCGGCTAAACGAACTGACACATGCGCTGAAGGAAGATGCCTCTCCCTAACTTGAGCCAATGACAGGAGACCTTACTGTACCTCCCGCAAACTGACATCAAAAGCAGAGGCCGACAGGAAGACCCTAGTCTCTTCAGAATCCAAACTGAAGTGGGGAGAGAGAAGCCTAAACCTTCTGTAGAAATTGGCAAAGCCAAGAAATCTTTGGACTTCCTTAAGATCCCTTGGTGATGACCAATTTATTATAGACTCCACTTTCTTAGTATCCATGGTTTCTCCTCCCGGGGACCACACTAATCCAAGGAATTCTACAGTTCTTATGCTAAACACACATTTCTCCTGTTTTATTTATAGATCAATCTTAAGTAATCAGTCTAAAACTGTTCTCATGTGTGCAGTATGTTCTCGAGGATCTTTAAGAATATCAGGATGTCATCCAAATAAACCACTGCTATCTTATCAATGAGATCTCCCATCATGTCGTTCATAAAATGCTGAAAGGCAACGGGAGCATTATAAAGGTCGAAAGGCATTACCTGGTATTGGAATATGCCATATTTTTGTTTGGACAGCAGTTTTCCATTCATGTCCTTCTTTTACTCTGATGGGGTGATAAGCTCTTCGTAGGTCCAGCTTGATATATATCTGTGCTTCCTTGACCTGGTCAAGCAACACCGAAATCAAAGGCAAAAGATAATGGTTTTTTATTGTTACACGATTTAGAGCTCTGTAGTCAATGCAAGTTCTCAAGGTTCCTTCTTTCTTTGGGATGAATAACAGTGGAAAAGATACCGGGGATTGAGAAGGTCTAATAAACCCATTGGACAAGTATCTGACTAGATCTTCCTTTATAAATTTGTTTCCAGCTTCCTTTAAAGCACAAATTCAACTGTACAAAAGAATGGCTCCTTGTTCTAGGTCAATGGTAGTCGTAAGGGCAATATAGGGTAAGTCTTTCAGCTTCGATTTCACTAAAAAGTCTTAGAAATTTTCATATTCAGGGGGTATCTCAGTAGTGTTAATAATGCAAATTGATTCTCCTCCAAAGGATGATAGAGATGCCTGAGAAGGACTTGGACTCTGTTCCAACTTCTGGAAACAGTGTTCTAAACAGTAACTGGATCTCATCTCCACCATTCGGTTCTCCCAGTCTGTGGTCAGGTTGTGTTCGGAGAACCAAGATAAACCCCAAATAATCTGGAACTGTGGGGCATAAATCAGATTAGATGTTTTCTCGATGTCGATCTGATCTGATCTGATTAATTCCATTGGTTCTGTATGACTTGTAATGGGGCCTGAGGATAAGTTGGTTCCATCAACTGCCCGCACAGGTTCGCTCTTTACCATTTGAATGCCTCTTATTCCAATTTTCTGGACATATTTTATGTTGCAAAAGTTGCCAGTGGTAAATGGGAATGGGATCTGCTATGGTTCTCTTGCAACTGGACTCTCTGCTACTCTCACTGGTTTCTTCTTTACGCCCCTTGTTGTAGCCTTGTCCCAATGAAGAGGGAAAGTACCTAATGCACAAACATATGTAGACAACATTCAATGCAGATACTCTAACTATATACTACCGATTTATAGACCATCCCTCTGCCTATCTTGGCACATTATGACAAACCTAACAGCATGGAGTTATTAGCCTCTCTTCTATATACTGTTTCTGTTGAAATATTATAGCAGTCGTAAACAGCATGAATTGTCTTCCCCGATCTAAATTCTGAATAGTTCTTGGATTCACCAATGCAGTTTGTTATTACGGGAAATACTGAATTACATATTTTATTCTACACTGTTCATTGGACTGGCTACTTCTTATCCTCAGTAATGAACTGATTTCAAACACTGTTAGTTCTAGTTTGGTAAATAGTTGCCACTATTGCGCTTATAGTTCCAAGTCTTTCATGCAGAAGCGCCAGCGATGGAAGGGACACAGAGGGTAAAATAAAGGAAAGGAGGAGGAGAAAACGCCCCGAAGGAAGCTCAAGGAAAGAGGGACCGACGAAGCACCGCTACATTATACCCAAACAATGTTGAATCTTACCACTTAATTGTTGTGTGGAAAAGTTGTCTTGAAACCCTCTCCTCACTGTGTCCCTATTCTTTGGATTAATGCCATGGCACACCGCACCGCCTGATTCAGTCAGGAGGTGCTGCTCTAAGCTGGGACACAGCGAGCCTCAGTGTTTCTGACTAGAGACGCTGCTCTATTTTCTCAGGAATGCTGGCTAGATGAGACAACAAATGCGCTGAAGGGCAACATCTCTCCCTAACTCGAACCAATGATGGGGGACCTTGCTGTTTCTCCCACAAACTGAGATCAAAAGCGGAGACAGACAGAAAGACCCTAGTCTTTTCAAAATCCAAATTGAAGTGCGCAGAGAGGAGAATGCACTACCGCCAACACCAAAGAAATCTTGCGAGTGTTCACTCAAATAGGAATTAGATAGTCTAATCAAAATGGCGGGCATCTTATAATGTTAAACTAATCCCTTCAGTTTAATACAGTTCTCTAGTGATTAATCACTGGACGTCTGGTTCACACTTTTATTCTCAACCCATGACCACACACACTAAGCTTATAACTTATTGAAGAAACACTGTTAAAGCTACAGGGACAGAACAAGCTACAAGAGTCCTATTTCAGCAACTGGATTTGGAATGGGCCTGCTGGGCCTCTGTCTGACATCCGTTTATTCTGTAAGTGCTTCCCCTCAGGTCGTGTGGGTCTTTAGAAGTATACTCCTGTGGTGGATTGGGACTTAAAGAACTAAAGTCAGAAGGTAAAATCTTTGACCAGGATGAATCTGGTTAGTGTATCCGACCTGCGCTACAAAGCTGTCAGAATCATACTGTGCCTAGGTCCTGTTCTGCCACGACCATTGACTTATTGACACTTTGTACTATTTTTACTCAAACATTTTTAAATGCACATCTGTCTGTTCCCCCTTTTGTCATTTTGATTCCATTTCGTTCATTAAATTTTACTGTTTTTCTAATTCATTTTGAGATTTTTATTGCTTTGCATTTCAACTTTGTTACTGTTTTTAGTACTACATAAATACTTTACACAACGCCACAAAATTAATCCTGTCTGCTCTATACCGTAGCTACCGGAGGATTAGCTCAAGTTTAATTACTGACTTTAGTGGTTCACCCTGACATGGGTTGTGATCATTATTTGAAGTGGGTACTTGCCCCCCTCAACTAATATTCCAGAATCTTCAAACGACGGCAACATGATGGATTTCATGGAAGTTCTCCTCAAGGCCTATTTTGGACCAGAAAGCTACTCTTTATTTGTAGTGGCATGGGCTCCTCATACTCTGGGGCCCAGGCCCCCACCTGATGCTACTCCTATTCTTGCATGGCTGTTAATTTGAGACCGCTCTACTGCTCCTAGGCCAGCAGGCTCGGAACGGACAGTATCACGTGAGGGTAGCTCCATCTCTATTTTTCCGGACTTTATCTAGGCGGTCCAGGAAGCAAGTTGAGAATATTTGTCCCTCAAACGTGAGCTAAGACAGGCTAGTATTCAATACATAATGGTCTACCAAGTGCGTCTGAAAATTGCCCACTGAAATAAGCCCAGATGTTCTTCAATCCGCATAGTGCCTATCAATTTGAGAAGCCTCTTCTCAAAGGCAGGAGTGGTCTTCCCTCTGGGGGCTCATGCACACCAGAAAAAGGCATAAGAGATCTTGAATGAAGATGTAGCAAGATAAACGTTTGAAGAAAGTCTTCAGATATATCAGAGCAAATAGTCTCACCCATATGATTCAATGGAGCCATTCCAACAGGAGGGCATGGCGGTAGGCTCACTGTCGATGACTGGCGTATGCAATGCGTTCCCCTTTTGGCTTGGGATCACGCGAATGTTAACTTAGTATCACTGGTACTACTGAAAACCCAGAGGACTGCTGCAAAGAACTGACTTCTGCTAATACATTTTGAACCAAAATATGGGCTGGTGACACTGGTGGTTGTACTGGTAATAATGCCTGTCATAGACCTGCTTATAGCTGCATTTCATGGAATCCATTCCTGGCAAACACCCCACTAGAGGAGGTGGGTTTTGACGGCTCTCTGGACTCCTCCTGTGGTAATCCACCCTCGTCCCTTCCACTCTCTCAAGCAAGACTGATGGGTATATTTTTTGTGGGGTGTTATTTGGGCATGCTCGAGTTTGTTTGGATTTGTGGTTTGTGTTTCTTTAAGAAATTGGGTTATTGGTTGAGGGGGATGTAGTAGCCCTACTCATGCCACAAGCATAATCCTTGTCCGGGTAAACTAAAAAAGTAACTAAATTAACATGTGCATAACACTCTGATAGCTTGGCACAAAAGCATTTATGCAGCACATAAACAGTAATTTTTTTTGTTCTGTTTGAGAGTTTTTCATAATACTGATACAACATGTAAATAGGCAGTGTATTAATACAGGGTATCCGCAAATGATTGTGCAATAGAGACATTAGAGTAACGTGGCTTTTTGGATCAAAATTGGTGTTCCATGGTATACAACTTAGTGAGCTCATTCAGCTCGCAGTAGGAGTAGAATACACTTCTTAAATCCCAGACATAGAAAAGGAGAGAAAGAGATTACCTTGTTGTCTTTCACACACCATGTTAATAACATCAGACATACGTATGAGTTCTATAACTCTGAATGACCATGTCACTCTGGGAGAAACCGAAATGGAGAATACCAGCACAAAACAAATGGAAAAAGTTAGGGATAGGAACAAGGGCGTAAACAAAGGTTTGCTATCACTCAATACATTATCTGCACGTCAGATGTTAAGTACCAACATTGCATTAAAGGGCTGTTTTTCCTCTTCTTATACATCACTATATTCATTTGTAAACATTACAACTATTCAGGTCATGGCCTGCAGATAGGTTCTTGTCTAGATACTGATCACACATCAGAAGAATAATCGGTTTCCCCTTCATGGCCCAATGCTATTTGGAGGGCCTTTAGATTTGCGTCCCAACTTGACGAAATAGGGAGTTTGCGCAGACCTAGGGTATCCTCTCTGCGAAGAGACACTCCTTCTGCTCCAGCCCAATTGAGTATGGAATTTGACCAGGCCAGTAAGGACGGTGGTTTGCTAGATTTCCAGCATCTTGTAATGAAGCCTTTAGCCACCATGAAACATTGATCTAGGAATCGATTTGTCACTCTGTTTCTTTTTTCTTGTGAATACACCTAATATGTAGACTTCCCATGAATTGGAAAGATGTCGGTCAGTGCATCCGAACAGGTGGTGTGTTACCCCCTCCCAGTAGCGCTGCGGTTTGGGACACAACCATAACATATGTATGTCGGCATCAGGGACAACCCATATCCTGCCTGTGAAAGTAGCGATTAAGTTTTTTCCTGGGTGAGGTGTACCATATGTATTATGTAATACTGAATTAGTCTAAATCTGCTGTTACGGGGAACATGTGTAGGGCTCGCCAGTATCACATTCCACTTCTCAGGTGTGCATGGACAATTCAGGTCTGTCTCCCAGCGGCATTCGCAGGAGGGTCAAGTCCATTGTAGTCTGCAGGCCGAGTGCGTCTGCAAACCATCGAGTAAGATGACGCCCCTCTCCCATGATGTGTATGTACCGAAGTGTGAGATGTGTTTATAGCTCTTGCGTAACATCTCTCCATTGGTGTTGCAATGTGCCAACCCAAGAGGCGAGGCTAAGGAAATATCCCGGTGGCATTCCTTCCTCCTGTGTTATGGTTTCGTAGGACATGAGTGTGCCGTCCCGTTAGAGCTCACCTAATGTATGAATACCCGGCGTATGCCAGGATGTGAGTTGAGCCGGCAGCGTATTCCTGTTGCCTCTAGGCATCCCTAACAATGGGATTGCTGGAGCGTATGGCGTAATATGTTTGGTAAGAAATAAACAGCGGCGAAAACAGCTGTTGACCAACTGCAATAGCAAAGGCAAAAGCCTGGACATTTTAGTGCAGGGGTGGAACGGGTGAAGAAGAGTGTCAAGTGTATTGGGGGGGGGGGGAGGATCCACTACTGTGTCCGATAAATGTGTCCCCGCGACCCAATGGGTCACCCACTGTATTCGGGATGCTAAATAGTAATGGTCTAGGTTGGGCACCGCTATACCTCCCTGGTCTGACGCTAAATACAGCTTCACGAGCACCACTCTACAGCGTGAGGTGCTCCATATTAGATCACGGAGCACACGCTCAATGGGGCGGAAAAAGGAGGGTGGTAGATACAGCGGTAGATTAGTCAAATAATATCCTCGGAAGTACCACCATTTTGGTTAGCGCTAACCCCCCGCCACCGAAAGAGCAAGCATCTTTCAGAATGCTATCTGCAATGTCAGAGGTGAGTGCCCTAGTGAGGTTACCATTTAGTAGGTCTTGATCATTATGATGAATCCGGACACCCAGGTACCTAAACCTAGTCTACTGCAAAGTAACTGGTACATCACAATCAAGGAGTGCCAGATCCAGCGTGTGGTAGGCAAAAGGGAACAGGCATGATTTTCGCCAGTTGACACGTAATCCAGACAGGCGCGCAAAGAGTAAGTATGTTGGGCATGCTGTCCGGGACAGATCCGACATCTTTGAAGTACAACAGCTGGTCATCCGCATACAATATTGCATGTGTCCCCTCACCTAATGTTATACCCCATAGCCCTGCAGAAGCGCGTATGGCAAGGGCTAATGGCTCAATGGCCAATGAGAAAAGAAGGGGGAGAGGGCAGCCTTGTCTGGTGCCCCGCCACACTTTTATGGGTTTTGATACAAAGCTTCCAGTCCGAACGCATATGGTAGGTCTGTCCTGTAGAAGCTTGACCAAAAGGATGGAGTGAGGTGCAATTCCATACCTCTGTAAAACATTGAAGAGGAAGGGCCACTCAGTGGTATCTAACACCTTTTCCAGATCAAGCACTAGACATCCAGATCGTGGCCAGGCACGAGGAGCGTATATCGCATTATGCGGAAAAGTCGGCGCAGATTGAGAGAGGTGGTGCTCCCCGGAACAAACCCACTCTGATCACTATGTATCAAATAGGGTACCAGTGAGGCCAATCGCTCCGCTAATACCCCAGCCAAAATCTTGTAGTACGCATTTAGCAACGCCAAATGGGCAGTAGGATCCCAGTTAGGTAGGGTCTCCATCTGGCTTCGGTAAAGTGACCAGCGTGGCCTCACAAAGGGAGTCCGGTAGATGCGAGGAGTGAAGTACCTCATCATACACACGTTGCAGCTGCGGGGCCAGAAGGCCCTCGTACGCTTTATAAAACTCAGATGGGAAACCGTCTGGGCCCGGCACCTTCCGAGAGGCAAAGGCGCATCTCACCCTGAATCTCAGCAGTTGTGATGGGAGTGTCCAACTCGAAGCGTTGATTTAGGTTCAACTTAAGGAAAGGAAGGTCTACTAAGAGCCGATTTCCGAATCCGATGCCTCTAGAGTTGATTGGTATAGCATTGTGAAATGGAGAACCATCTCCTCATGTATTTCATGTTGTGTATAGCGCATCACGCCGCCAGGAGACATCAGTGCAGTGATAGGTCGTATCGGCTGTTCCTGTCGGATCAGCCAAGCAAGAAGAGTTCCCGAATGGTCAGCTGCCGCGTGTACCCTGGCTGAATACGCTGTGTAGTTCAGGCATCTCAGCCGCTCGAGCAGCGCCGTATGCATTTTCTTCGCATCCGCTAGTTCCGAAACACAAGAAGATTCAGCAGCAGAGCTAGTCTCAAGCGTCAGCAGAGTTCGCTCCACCTTTGTTAATTCGTTCTCCACCTGTTTCCGCATCCCACAGCCCAGACCCAGAAAGTGTCCCCTCAGGGTCACCTTTAATGCATCCCATTCCACCAAGGCTGATGGAGCCGTACCCGTGTTATGTTCGAAATACTCTGTAATGGCAGTAAGAAGAAATTCGCGGTAGAGGTCCTCCAACATGGCAGGCTGTGGACACCAGGTGGGCGGCGGAAAGGGTCCTGCGTCCCAAGCGACTGATATGTATTGCGGATTATGGTCTGATTGGGTGCGGCCTAAGTAATCAACATGTATTACAGAGGGTAATAAATTGGGCGTGCTTAAAATCCTATCTAGACAGACATGCAGTGCATGCTGGGAAGAGTAGAAGGAATACTCATGTCGTGGGGTTGTGATGTCTGTCCACCAATCCCCACCATTGTGTCCAGTCCCCCATTATCGAAGCATTAGTAGAGGCCGCTGTGCATCGCAGTGGGGGGGGGGAGGAGCTATCTCAAGTCTGTGTCCAGAACAATATTAAAGTCTCCGCCTAACAACCATGGTAGGTGGCATCACTTACAGAGTATCTGTGATAATGATTGCAAGAAGGAACTCTGCTCAATATTGGGGGCATAAATGTTACCTAACAAGAGGTGACGACCAAGTCTTCCCCTGAGAAAGATGTACCTGCCCTCTGTATCTGTCACCACCTTTTCTATCAGGAAAGGGGTGCCCGGGCGGACCCAAATTAACACGCCATGAGCATATGAGGAACAATTTGTGGCAAAAACTTGTCCCCTCCATCTACTCTGTATCTTAAATTTTTCTAGATGTGTTGAGTGCGATTCTTGCAATAAGACGATTTGAGCGTTATGTCGTTTGAGGTATGAGTACTGCATTTCGGCGGGAGGAGGTGCGCAGGCCCCAGACATTCCAGGTGATAATACGTTGAGTTGTCATGTTATGCCTGTGTGGGAAAATGTGAAGCTCCAGAGGCCAGAAGCGTACATGTGATTATGTTGGAAGATGGCAGCTAGAGTCCGCAAGAAGTACATACAGCAGAACCTGATCAACCTAATCTTAAAACTGAGAGCCAACATGGATGCTTAGCAATACCACAAGAGCTGTCCTTACAAAAGGAAGAGATACCTAAACTATGACTCAAACTTTGACAAACAAGATTGACCCATATAATATGCGGGTAGCAGGGCGTGTAACCCCAAAGAGTACTCAAAGGCAACATCCCCCACCATTAGTAAGTAAATATAATGCCACTAGAAACACTCCAACCATGGATCAATAGATCAGCTCCCCATCATCTCTTCTGCTCGGTGGGCCGAGAAGTCACACAATCGCTCCCCTCAGAGCCAACCCAGAACATAAGAACAGTATACCATTTCCGGGTTACTCGTAAATAGGAAATTGGGTATGTGTCAGTAAGCTGATAATGGTGAAAAACAAGCTACTTGTCAGATAATATCGGACATCTGCGGTGTAATATCTGGCAAAATCAGCGAGTTAGTGTCTGATGGGCAAGCCCCTGAAGAATACTCCTCTCCGGACGATCGAGCTGATGCTCCTTTATCGGAGCCATTAGCGGGATCAGATTTCAGTTCTGCCTCACGGACAGCTGCTGCTGCTGCTGCTCTCTAATGATTTGCTCCAAGTTCGGTACTGCGATCAATTCAGGTGAACGTCTTTTTCCCCGCCGCTGATGTATTGTGTTGTAATTGCATTTATATGGCGTTTACTACTCCTGACGAGGCGTCAAAGCGCTTTTTCGGCGAGTAGCGCGCTACTCCGGAACCCATAAAGGATTAGTGTTGAATTAGTATAGTGAAATATGAAGGTGATTTAAGTGGTGGATAGGTTAGTCAATTATTTGGATTCAGAAGGATAGCAGAAAGATAGAAGGAAAAAAGGTTTGCATTTATATAGCGCTTGAAACCCATGATGGGGTGTTGAAGCGCTTTTTTTTGGCGAGTAGCACGCTACTTCGGAACCCATAAAGGATTAGAGTTGAACATTAGTATAGTGAAATATGAAAGTAATTTGAGTGGTGGATGTTATTCAGTTATTTGGATAGAGAAGGGTAGCGGCGGGATGGAAGAGGGAAAAGAGGGTTGCATTTATATAGCGCTTGCTACACCTGATGGGGTTTTGAAGCGCTTTCTTGGCGAGTAACTTGCTACTCTGGAACCCATAAGGATTAGTGTTGAATGGGAATTTGCCTAGCACCGTAAAGGTAAGTTCCAATTCTATTAAGGACACGGAGGCTTCAGATTATGCTTTCTCTCTCTTCGCTTTATTAAAAATTTCATAGCAGCCAGAAAGATATTCAAACAAATCTTTAAAACATTAACAGGAAAAGCTTCAACTCCCATACATCCAGGGAGGAACCCGAGTCTATAGTACTTTTACTGTGTCCATTATCATTAACACATAGTCCCATGTTTGTGTTCCTCCTTCCTCTTTCTTCGCGCAAGTCATGCCAAATCATCACTGGTCCTGTTTCGAACCATCGTTTCCTGAAAAAACAAAGACAACGTAAGGGCTCTGGGAAACCAAAGCAGTATGTAACTCACAATGCGACAAATTGCCATACAAGAACTCCATAATGAAGGAGAACGTTGAAACATTACGTAAACATTACATTGTAAAATATGAATTGGTTACTTACTACCATACGGGTGGGTTCGCACCAATGTGCTCCGGGAGGGATAATCCTCGCCTCCGTGTCCTTAATAGAATTGGAACTTACCTTTACGGTGCTAGGCAAATTCCCATTCTATGTCAGGACCGGAGGCTTCAGATTATGCTAGTTCAAAGCTTACTTACCACTAACTGAGCCACTTCCAGAACCGGCTTAAAGTAAAACCTTTTGAATGTTGAGTCTGAGGACCAATCAGCTGCACGCATTAAATCCTCTAGAAGAGCCCCCAGCGCAAACGCCTTAGAGGCCATAGCCCCCTGGCTGAATGGGCTCCAAATTGTTTTGTGTCAATACCTGCCTCCTGCATGACCCAACGCACCCACCTGGCTTTAGTGGGGGAAGAGAAAGCCTTGTGCGGTTTCTTGAGAGCAATAAGGAGTTGCTGTTCGGCCGGAGGGCGGAGTTCTTGAGTAATGTCTTCATACACCTTCAGGCAATCCACCTCACATAATTTTGGGGTGTCTCAAAAAGCCGGGTATGAAACCGTTCGGGTATGGGACTTAGTACGACTCCCTACTGTGAACACCACCCCGTCCGGGGAAAAAGTTATCGACGAGATGTCCAATGCTCGTACATCGGAAACTCTCCTGCAAGAGACTAGACATAGAAGCATAGCCAGCTTGGATGATAATTCCTTCAAAGAAAGATATCTATTCGGTTGCCAGGACAAAAAGATTGACGTCCCATAGGACTGAATAGTGTGGTTCCGGAGGCAGAGAAAGTCGGATACCACGCAGAAGTCTGCAGACAAATGGGTGTTCCCCTACTGGAGCTCCGTCTATCGGGGTATGGCCTGCCGAAATTGCCGATCGTATTGCATTTATCGAACGATATGCCAGCCCCTCTGAAGCCAAGTCTGCCAAACAATTCAACATTGGAACGACACCTGCGACCACGGGATCCAAACTCCTTCGACACCAACGAACCCACCTCGTCCAGGCGGACCGATAAAGCTTTGTGGTTCTATCTGCCCAAGCCTTTGACAAGAGGACCTCAGCCGGTCTCGAAAGGCCCGGCAACGACCACCGTTGCCTGAAAGCCCCCACACCGTGAGACGGAGTAGCCCCTGGATGACTAGATGATGCGGAACTCCGTCTGGGTTCAGAAGCAAGTGAGGAAACGGGGGGAGTAGGATTGGAGAATGCCAAGAAAGTTCCAGTAGAACTGGAAACCAAACTTGTGATCTCGAACAAGGTGTTACCAAAGTCACTTCCGCCCCTTGTCGGCGAATCTGGGCTGCCGCTCTCGTTATCATTGAAAAAGGAGGAAACGCATAGCCCCTCTCTGCGCTCCAATCTTGAAGGAAGGCGTCCGTGGCCAGAGCCATCGGGTCCGGTCTCCAACTGAAGAACCGAAGAACCTGATGGTCCAGACGAGACGCAAAGAGGTCCACCGAGAACGGCCCCCATAGTGCTTCCACCCACTGAAAGATGTGAGGGTCCAGTTTCCAGAGACTGGAATCGTAAAGATTTCTCGAGTGCCAATCCGCAATCTGATTGTTCCGGCCCGGAAGGTATTCCGCTGTGACCGAAATGTGGTGAGCCACGCAAAAACCCCAAAAATCTTTCGCCAGATTCGCCAAAGCCCGGGATCGGGGACCTCACAATCGGTTGACATACCGAACCGCGGAGATGTTGTCCATTTTTAGAAGGACGCAGGACTGCACTATGTCCTTGGTCTAACATCGAACCGCAAACGAGCCCGCTAGAAGTTCTAGGCAGTTGATATGAAGGTTCTGCTCGTTCAAGGACCAAACGCCTCCGGTGGAAAAATCCCCGCACCGAGCGCCCCAGCCTGACCTGCTGGCTTCTGACTCTGACAAGGTCCGGAACCGAGCCGAAAATCGCCCGACCGTTCCACGCCTCCTTATGGGACAACCACCATGCGACCTCTTCCCTGGCCTCTGCTGAGAGGGGAACTGAATGGTCGTACGACAAACATCTCCTCAGATGATACGCCTTGAGGCGCTGGAGAGCTCGATAATGTAGGGGCCCCGGGAAGATCGCCTAAATAGATGAGGACAGAAGACCCACCAGTCTGGCCAGTTGCCAGAGTGAGGTGTAAGGTCTGGAAATCGTTTGACGCAATTCGTAACAAATTTTGGCCATTTTCCGAGACGGTAGACTTAGTCGCGTGGATGGAATCCACTACAAACCAGAGAAACGTTAGTTTGGGAAGGTCTGAGGACCGATTTGTCCTCGTTGATGATGAACCTTAGGCTCTGTAAAAGAAAAACCGTCTGCTGGAGCTGTCTGGATAAGGTCCAAGGGCATTGCGCCATAAGAAGATCGTCCAAGTATACGATCATGCGAATGCCCTGAGCTCTGAGTAATTCCACTGCCGGATGAAGTACCTTGGTGAAACACCAAGGAGCTGAGGAAAGGCCGAATGGAAGGTCGGTGAACTCGTAAACAAGATCTCTCCAACAAAACTGCAGGAAGCGTCGACGGGGAGGATGGATCGGAACCACCAGGTAGGCATCTTTTAAGTCCAACCGCACCATCCAGTCGGAAGGCAGAAGGAAGTCTCGGAGCAGATGGATTCCCTCCATCTTGAAATGGCGGTAAACTAACCACCCGTTGAACTCCTTGAGGTTGATAACCGGACGCCGTCCCCCATCGGTCTTGTCCACCAAAAAGATGTTGCTGAGGAAACCATGAGGATGCAAAGATGATCGGCAAATGGACCCTTTGCGGAGCAGCTCGGAGACCTCTTCGTCGATCAACTGTGCCTCGTGGGAATTGAATGATATTGGTCGAGGAAAAACCTCTTGACGAGGGTTTTCGTAAAACTCTATATGAAAACCCTGAACGGTTTGTAAGACCCATGCGTCTGAGGTAATGTCCGCCCAAGCATTCCGAAAGGCCGCTAATCGACCCCCGATTCGAACGTGGGATGCTGGAAGAACACCGCTGGTATTTCCGCTGCCGGCATTGCTCTTGAAACCTCCGCGGCCTCTGAAGCGTTGGCCTTGCGTTGGGTAGAAGTTTGTGTAATTTGCGGTGGGGGTTATACTGCCCGCGACCTGAGCCTTGTCCCCTTGTGGGATTTTGATGGAAACCACGGCCGGACGAGCGGCCCCTGCCTCGGCCGGCCCCGTGGAAAACCCGCTGGTTGAAGACCCTTTTAATATTGGACTGGGCCTTGTCCAGCGAGGTAAATGTTGCGACAAATTTGCCCAGCTCTTTAACAAAAGGGTCGCCAAAAAGGCCCCCCTGGGCCACTGCCCCCGCCTCCGGGGAGGCCCAGTCCCCAAGCTTAGGGTCGAGCTTAATCAACAACGAGCGACGACGCTCTGCTCGAACCACTTTCTAAATTTTGTGATTACTTCCTTCAACCCCTGGTTAGGAAGATACCCTCTTTTGTACTGGACACCACTGACGTCCTCCGCATTATCGACAACATCGAGGGTAGAGTTGGAGTGGACCTACTGGTCACTTTAGACGTGGAGGCGTTGTACACTAACATTCCGCAACGGGCCACCCTAGAGGCAGTAGAATCTAGCCTACTTCGGGAGGACTGGACTTCACCTACCCCCGTCTCCTTCATTATGGGCTGCGCTACCTTGGCCTTAACTGAAAACTTTTTTGAGTACGAGACACGACTGTTCCACCAGACCCAAGGGACGTCTATGGGGAGTACCTTCGCCCCTAGTGTGGCTTGCCTTTACATGGCGACCTTTGAGCAAGATGTCATTATGAGTTCCATCAACCCGTTCAGAGGTAACCTGACATTATGGAGGAGATATATTGACGATATCCTCATCCTATGGAAGGGGGATATACCAACCTGTGAGGCGTTTTGCAATTGGATAAATTCACAAAATGCATTCTTAAAATTTACTCACACTATATCCAACTCTAGAATCCCCTTCCTGGATTTGAGGATACTACTTAACGACACTGGTCTGAGCACCACACTATATAGGAAGGATACGGATAGGAACAGCCTCCTCCTATATGATAGCCATCATTCAAGGGCACTGAGAAACGACATCCCATTTGGACAGTTTCTCCGTATCAGGAGGAATTGCAGTACGCTCTCTGACTACAAAACTGAGGCCCAGCGCTTACAAAATAACTTGAGGGAGAGAGGCTACCCGGGCCAACAGATTAAGAATTCATATAAAAGAGCTATGAATAACCCACGAGAGGCACTGCTTCAGGTCTCGACCAAAGATGAAAAAACAGAGACACTAACTTGTGTCACTTCATTCACCCACAATTCCACACTTATTAAGAAAACCATAATGAAACACTGGGGTATAGTGAACAAGGTTTGCCTTTAAACGCACACCTAACTTGAAGGACATCCTCGTACACACTAGGCCAAAAACCAGGGAGCAAGGCGTGCAGAGGACATTGTGGGATCTACCACCAGTTACCGGTCACTATCCCTGTGGGACGTGCTCGGTCTGTGATCAGACAGATGTTTTTAAGGAGATCAAGCTGACTGACACTCTTACATGGCAGCTGAAGAGACACACGAACTGTAATACACCAAGATGTATATACCTGATTACATGCCCCTGTGAGAAAAAATACATAGGGATGACAATGAGACAGATAAAGCTACGGATTACTGAACATAAAAGTAATGTGAGGTGTATGAAAACAACAACAAAACTATACACATTTCAGGGACCTCAACCACAAGGTAGAAACTTTAAAATGGATGGTACTTGAATCACATCCTAAAATTACCCACCAAGCTCTTTTTAAGACTGAGCAGAGATGGGTGCACCGCCTTTCAACACACGTGTGGCCTTAATGACAGTATACCTTGGGCTGCCCTGACAAACAGATAATTCTCCCTGTGGTTTTGCCGCAAGGTACCCTTTATATATATATTACATTGCCTACCCCTTTTGCCTATTGGTATACCGCGATCAATTCGCATCTGGCGCACCCACTTCTAATGATGGTCCCTTGAGTACACTGATCCTCAGGGGAAGAAGAGGACCATTGCATTTACACCAGCATATTCACATTGGATTAAGGTCTCCCTCTAGATTTTGCATTTAAAATTTATCTTGATCTCAACATACACTTAGACACCGATTCTGCGTGGGGATCCTTGTTAAAAAGACTACTTTTGCCCTTCATTGCTTCCAAACCTCTCCCTCGTTTTGATACCCTTATTTTGAATATCTTTCATCGTTAATATAAACCATAGGCTCACTTTTCCACCTTTTTGCAGCCTTGTTTATACTCCTTAAGATGGCCGCCATGTTTACAGGATCGACACACAGCGCACACGGGACTGAAGCCGGGTGCACCACGTGACTTGCCGCCGCGCTACATTGCGCTGCTCCAGCTGACCCAACGGCGGGACCAGGATAGCGGTATACATAAACCCCAGTTCGGGAACTAGTATCCGCTCCGGTTTCTCAGCTCAGCGCTGGGTTAGTTTTCAGGCGTTCGTCCGACTAAGGACAGGTGAGTGCGCAGGCTGATTTCCAGCCTGCGCTTGTGTATGTCTCGACGGGCTGTTGCTCACAATGTGGGTCCCGACTTTTCAGAGACCCGCTAGTCCGGCACTTCCCCTCCATACCGGACGCTCTGATCAGTGTGTCCTCTGGGCCATGCCAGGTACTGACGGGTTGGATGCGGCCCGACAGAGTTCACACTGGTGCGATTTCATGCCCTGTGGGCCACTAGTCGAACCACTTTGACTCCGTCTAGTTACACGATCGGAGCGATCGTTTTTTGGCATTAACCCCCAGTAATTAACACTGACTCAGCCAGGGTGGGGGGTGTCCTGACGCAATGCTGGTCCACGATGTGGGGGTCCTCTTGTGCCAAACGCCGCCAGGATGGGTCCCCCCCTTTTTTGACATTGTCTTGTCATCAATATTGTCCTACTCCTCTTTGTTTAGGACACCATCCATTGAGGTGTCAAGAGCTGACAATACCGTAGAAGCAAGCGCTACCACCTAGTTAGGTGAGGCCATCAACTATTCATCTGTTTTATATTCATTTGAGTTACGTTCTCCTTCAGTCATTTTGTGTTTTTTATTAAATGTTATTTATTCTGTAAGATGAGTGCATTTCTTTCACATTTATGCACTTTTTGGATGGACTACTTGTTGTGGAGGTTTGAGGATGACTATACAATACAATTTGCAGTTTATTGTCAATATTTTGTTGCTTTGTCATCCCTGTCTAGGATGCCACTAGGCCTGTCGGGACTATATGCTCGCCCGTAAGATTAGTGGTAGGATATCACTAGACCTGTCGGGACTATATGCTCGCACGTAAGATTAGTGGTAGGTAGGTATCCCTCCACCTAGCCACTATGTGTAGATAGTTTTTATAGGTCCTGAAGAAATGCACTGTATCATTTATGAACAAACAGCGTGAAACATGTCGGCCACATTTGTAGAGTTGAGCATTGCTCCCCTGGACCATTGAGCCAGCGAGCAGCCACTCTTTTGTTTATATTTTTTAATAAGGTGGATGACCATTTCATTAAAATCTCCTTTTGGATTATCCAACCTTTTTTATATCACACATTTACATCTACACTCACCTCTAGGGCCCTTACACCCACGGCATCATACGGCAGGAACAAAAGATCTCCGCTAAAGAGCCCCTTTATGGGTGCCCGTCGGGTATTGCACCGCCGACCCGACGAGGAGCGAGTCCATATGATGAAGCATGACACCTAGCTGGCTGGGTGTGTGAGGACTCTAGTTCCGTTTAGGAGGATTCCCCTCCTTCCACCTCTACACTCGTTGTCCTATCCTCTTTTGGGGAACTGCGTACCCTTCTTGATTTACAGTATCTGGGCATGTACGCTGGACCCCGTTAAACAGCCCTATCAGTCCCTCTCTTTTGTCAAGCACAATTGGCATTGCCCATAAATATGATAGCCCGCTGGGCCCAATTGGAAAGGACTTCTGGGGAAATAGCTGATCCTGAGACTTTGGCTTCCTCAGCCATGATCAAGATTTTCGTCATGGGACCAATGGCGTCAAGGAGCTTATCCTGACAGGATCGCCAGGACCTATGTATACCCTTCCGCGGGTCTTTCATGTATTTTGCCAGAAAGGTGGCCATTTTAGAATCTAATTCTGGCGTGAAAGCAATTTTGTCATCCAAGGTAGGCCTTGGGCACTCCGCCCTTAGGCAAGCCCGAGCTTCCTTCTCCAGGGGCTTACGGAGATGACCCGCGACAAATTTGGCTACCTTGTCACCGGGAACCCAGGCAGCAGACCGGGGATGCATGATCTCATCGGGATTCAGCATACCAGAATCATCCTCCGGCCTGGTGTTAAGGGGTAACTGCCGGCCGCCAAGGCCGTGAGGGGCCCGCTTCCTCATCCGTATCCCCCTGATGGCCGTCATTGTCTGTCACAGGGGAAGCTGGGTCTGGGGAGCCCTGAGGGTCGGTCGCCGGTGGTGGGGCAGGGGTGGGCGGCGACACCGTAGCCAGGAAAGCGCTTTAGGCGCGCAAATGCATCTATATCCACCCCTTCGGTACACTGCTTCTTGGATGGCGGAGGGCCCTCCCCTGTACGCTCAACCGGGGGCGCAGGAAGTTCTGCGTGCGCTTTCGCCAGCTTAACACATTCTTTGACTATCCTATCGGAAAGGCGTTGTTCCATAGGGCCAACCTCCTCATTTACCACCCTATAGATGGAGGAGTCCACGGCCTCGTAAAAGTAGTCATCCCAAGGCAAGTAACCCTGGACCTCCTCCTCATAGTACTCCGTTTGGGACTCCATTAGATCAGAATGGTGAGGGGAAAAGGTAAGTATAAAGGGTTAGAAATGCCAACTTCCCTTTTAAAATGTGCTTAGCACTGTAAATACCAGGTTTGCCCAACAAACCAAATTTAGGCAGACAAGAAGACTGCACAACTTTTGGGCAGCCCAGAGGACCACAAATAGGCTTGCACCACCTCAAACGCGCAAACGCCCTCAGAAATCTGACCGGGCTACTGCCTCCCCGCGCGTTTATAAAGGGGAAAAAACTGTGCAAAACGAAAGCGCTCGCAAGCGTACACCGCGGGCGTACCCGCTTTACAGACCCCCGCCAAGGCGTAAAAGTAAGGAAATGCGGGGAATACAACCCGTTAACACTGGCGTCAAGGTGAAGGCAGTGGGGGACAAGGCTCGGCACGGTCTCCTCTCGCAGTGCGGCTCCTCGTCTGAGGAGCCGCGACGTGAGACCAACGAGACGAGCGAGTCTCTCTAGCGGGCTGAGAGAGCACCGCAACCAGCAGGACGCCGGCCGCGTAAGGAGCGGAAAACGTTCCCGCGGCCGGCTTAGCAATCTGAAAGAAATGCAGAAAGAGTGCCTTAAACAACTGGGAAATAGCCAACACACAATCCCCAATTAGCGCCTGCCCTGAAAACAGAGGCAATAATACAATTTAAGAATAAACGGAGACAGTAGTAAAAAGTCGACTTAACTGGCTGCGAAGAAAGGAGGGACACAAACATGGGACTATGTGTTGATGATAATGGACACAGTAAAAGGACTATAGACTCTGGTTCCTCCCTGGATGTATGGGAGTTGAAGTTTTTCCTGTTAATGTTTTAAAGATTTGTTTGAATATCTTTCTGGCTGCTATGAAATTTATAATAATAAAGCGAAGAGAGATAAAGCATAATCTGAAGCCTCCGGTCCTGACATAGAATTAGTATAGTGAGATATGAAAGTAATTTGAGTGGTGGATATGTTTTTCAGTTATTTGGATAGAGAAGGGTAGCGGAGGAATAGAAGAGGGAAAAAGGTTTCCATTTATATAGTGCTGAGGTGTTGAAGCGCTTTCTTGGCGAGTAGCACGCTACTCTGGAACCCATAAAGGATTAGTGGAGAATTAGTATAGTGAAATATGAAATTTGAGAAGTGAACATGTTAGTCTGTTATTTTGATTGAAAAGGACAGTGGAGGGATAGAAGAGTGAAGGATTTAGACTTTTTTTTTTGGAGGTGATAGCAGTAGGAAAAGGCTTTGGGATGAGTAAAAAGGGGGTGTGGAGGGTAAGAGTCAGAGGGAAGAGTTTAGAAAGGCTTGTTTTGGGGGATCGGTATAGTAAAAGAGGTGTCGGATGATGCAAGGAGGGGTAGAGTATGGGAGAGTCTAGAAAGGGATATTTTGGGGATCATAGTAGTGGTATGGGGTTTGGGATAAATGAGAGAGTGGATGTAGAGGATATATTGATAGAGGTATAGGGTGAGAAATAGGGTAGTGCATTGGAAAGAGTAGTAGAAAGAAGTTTGAGATGAGTCAAAGTTGGGGTAGAAGCTAATATGAGAGAAGTATAGGGTGAGAAATAGGATAGTGCATTGGATATGCTGAATTGGAAGAAAGTGCTAAATCTATAGATCCATAAGTACATCGAAAGTATATAGATGCATAAAGGAGGTAGGTATATGTAGATTAAAGATATTGATAGAGGTATAGGATGAGAAATGGGGTAGTGCATTGGATATGCTTTTTTAGGAGAAAAATAATAAATATATAGATCCAAGTACATGGAAGGTATATAGATGCATAAAGGAAGTAAAAAGATGCATTAGATAAACTCTGGTTTCTCAAGTGTTATTGTACTTTAAAATGTATTTGTATTTATTTTTTAACAACATCATTATTCTACATGTTTATACAAAGCAATACACAAAGATAGGTACATATCTATAGTAAAAATAAATGCTTATATACAGAGGGATATGGTGTAAATTTCTGTTTGCGTATGGTGCTTATGTGGGGAAGAGCCAATTCTTAAGTAGGTTTCTGAAGATAAGGTGGTTGTCCGTGGATCTTATGTTGGGGGGGGGGGGGGGGGAGGGGATACAGAGTTCCATAGTTTGGCTGCTTGAATAGAAAAAGGATGTGCCACCCATGTTTTTTTTTCTTGTATCTTGGGATTTTGAGGCGAGGTGCCACTTTAGAGCGGAGGTTCCTTTGTTGAATGTGTTTGGTGATTTTATTCCTGATGAAGAGTGGTCCCATTCCATGTATTGGTTTGTGGGTGATACAAAGCAGCTTGAACGTGGATCTTCTGGCAACCGGTAACCAAATCAGGGTTTTCAAGGTAGGTGAGATGTGGTCTCGCGGTTTGATATGCAAGAGTAGTCTGGCAGCGAGTTCTGAATCCGTTGTAGTCTTTTCATGGTTGTTAAAGGTGATCCATGGTAGAGGCTATTGGCGTAATCGAGTTTGGACAGAACAAGGGAGATGGTAGCTTGAACCTTGTGTGGAAATCCAAAATGGGGAAAAATTAGTCGCAGCGTTTTTATAGTGACAAAGCTTGATCTTGCTAGTTTGTCCACTTGGGCATTCATCGATAGCTTGGAGTCCATGGTCATTCCGAGGTTTCTTACTTCCTTCGATACTTTAGGCAGTGATCCCAGTTCATCAGGCCAGGCGGCAAGCGGGTCATAATGTTTCCAATCGCCACACGCAAGTATTTCCGTTTTGGAAGCATTTAATTTGAGATGGCTCCAAGTCATCCACTGATCCACGGCTCTGAGACAACTGAAAATTGGAAAGTTTCCAATGTCTTTGGGGTATTCCAGTTGAAGGAGTATTTGTGTGTCATCTGCATAGTTATAGCATGTGAGGTGAAATTGATTGATCAGTACCGGTAATGACTTCATGTAGATGTTGAAAAGCATGGGCGAGATGATAGAGCCTTGAGGGACCCCTGCTTTTGTGGAGTATGGTTTGGACAAGAAAGGTGGGGTATGGATGACATTAGTTCTGTTTCGAAGGTAGGACGCGATCCAGTCTAGAACAGTCCTCTTGTTGCATTCCGCTTTAGGTGTCCGTATATAGGTTTTCCTGAAACATGTCCTTATATAGGCACAATTCGCATTGCCCTTATATAAGGCATAAGATCCCAGTCCTTATTTAGGCATTAGCCATGCTATCCTAATACAGGCATGGTCACCTACATCCGTCCACCCCACCGTCACAACGAGTTCTTAGAAACCAGACCCTTAAGCTCTTGGGAGTTCCCCTAGGACAGGATTATTGATTTCTCCAAGAACTCATTTATTATGCATGAACCGCTATTCCTTAAGGGTTCATTTCTGACGTCTTCCTCTGCCCGACTTTACGTCAATGCTAACATTCCAAGGCACCTACCAGGTATAAATATACCTTCCCTTACCCAAGCAAGTAGGAAGAGACCTCGACTTTAGAGGAGCCCGTATCCCGGCCTGACGCACTGACAAGAGACGCTGTCATCCCTGCTCGCAGAGAATCCAGCTTCCAGTATTCTGACTCCCTTCGCGGGGTGTTAGAGTTCGAGACCCGGAAAGAGATTCCCACCTCTCTCATTCTCAAGGTATGGAGCTGACTAGAACCTAGAGGGACTCTTGGCATACTGGACTCTTGGCATACTGGACTCTTGGCATACTGGACTCTTGGCATACTGGACTCTTGGCATACTGGACTCTTGGCATACTGGACTCTTGGCATACTGGACTCTTGGCATACTGGACTCTTGGCATACTGGACTCTTGGCATACTATAGCATACCATACTATAGAATACATCACCTACTTCTTACCTTGCACTACACTTAGGGTAGGTACACTGGGGTAGAACTAGTTAGAGAAGCATCTTATGAGTACTCGCATTTTTAGCTTGTTATTTATGTATATGAATGTGTCATAGCTAAAAGATAATGATAGCGCAGTATTTCTTTCTACTGCTTATGCTGTACATTATATATCTCGCATACTGTCTTGTGATCATAACAGCTCATATCTCTTACACGAGAATCAAGACTGTTCAATAAATCCTTTTATTGAAACGCCCGTCTATTCTTTCTGTGTAACTCTGAAGAAACTAAGCATGCACGATTAGCTGAGTGAAACTGTTATCTGTTGTTTCCACGATTCTGAGAGTGTTCCGATTTTAAAGGGAAACAAAAGTTGTCATGTTTATGCGGTTGCCAGAAACGACTCCCTTCTTGTTTACAAGGAGTTTCTAGTGTCCTCTGAGTTAGCTGGCACAAAGGAATTAAGTTTAATATACTCGATAGGGACATACTGACCTCAGTCCTATGTCGAATCTATTGGGTATATTATTCCAATGCGCAGAGCCTATTAGGGAAATAGGAACTTCACTACATGGCGCCCAACGTTTGGTAAGGCACTAATTTAACGCTAGATACTGAGTAACTCAGTCGTGCTTTTCTCTCAGAGACCCCTACTCACATACTCCATAAGACGTCTGGAGTGGGTAGGGTTAAGTATCCGCCAAAGCTGAATAGGACAAAAATCCTATATATTAGCTGTATGGTTTGTTCAACGTTGAAGGATAGTGTTTCAATATCCTTGAAACTTGTTCTACATTTTTCAAAAAACAATGTCCCTGAACGGGGATACTGCCACCGAGAACGGTGTAGCTGCGGCTGACCCAATCGTAATAGCTTTTAACTTTACAGGTTTAAATGAAACCGATGAGGGTGTTATAAACATCCCTCCAAACTTAAGGGGAGCCATCACTCTAAAACTTATAAAACACGGCCTATCACCAAGAGGTGGTAGAGCAGTTTTCGTGATAGAGGCACACGAATCCTTTCAGACAGAGGTATTCTATTCATGGATAGTATTCCCAGAATCAAATCCAGTAACAAGTGTTTCACTTCTTTAAAGAAGATGAACCACCAGAGGAATATATTCCTTTCGAGGATATTGAAATCCCACTCACATACCAGGAGCATAATCTCTGGTTTAAAGGAGCCCTAAAACATCACAAAAACATTACCAGGCTCGGTCCACTAGGTAGATCAGGAGCAACATGGCCGATTCTAGCCGGCTACACACCTCATCTTAATCGATGAGATGTCAGACGAGAAATTACTTACTCAACTACAAGAGTTAATAAAAATTTACAGACAATTAGTCCAATATGTCATGCGGACTTTCACAGTCCAATCACCAATGACCATTCCAAATCAAACCCCTCCAAATCAAAGTGGGAATACACTAAAAATTACTCCACGGACTTTACACGCAGTCATGGGTAAATTGCCCACGAAACGTGAACAAATTCCATTTGGATAGCTCAAAAAATTACTCAAATAGAAGCAGTATTTCCAAATACTAGCCCTTATGAGAAACACAGAATCCTAACAATCTGTTTACCAATGGGGATCACACCACACTGGAAGACTGCACCACTTGGGGCGCAGTATTTGCTGCCATCTATACTAAAACACATGGTGTTCCATCAATTGCAGTAATACCAGATGTCCTGAAACAAATTCAAAACGAATACGGGGCAGAACCTGCTCTGAATTTAGGTATGAAATTACTGAAAAACTTCGACCAGGTCTCAACCATAATATTATCTAATATTAAAGGGAAGGCAGCATCAGTGGCGATCCGCCAATGCTTAAGGGAATTTGATGTAACAGAACATGAACTACCCAGAATAATTGAACAATCTTTTGCAGAATTAGGCAGAGATAGTTTGGGTGGAAAACCTTTGAAGCCGAAACTATCTGAAAGTCCTGAGAAGTACTCTATTAAACAAAATCCTATATCTTCTAAAAAGAAGTGGGAAACTAATAAAATTCAAACGAGACACGTTCTCAATCCCGAGGTAGGTCTCCTCAAAAGGAGCCCTCTGAGGAGGTATAACCTCAGAAATAGGGATAATTTAAGAAAACCTGACCGGTATCAAGATACTGATACACGTTCCTCTCGTACCTTTCAGATATCGTCACAGACATCAGAAAGAAGAGGACGGTCAGAACACAGAGGAACTCGTGAAATCCAAAGACGATAAACACGTTCAGAAAAATAAATCAAAACCTCAATTCACAAAAAAGAAGGTGGCAGGTCTGAAGATCAGACATGCCGAGACTACTGAGAACACAACTCAAGAACGGAGAATGGGCTCAGACCATGCTGGACAGTGCAGCAGAAGTCACAATAGTTCGCCAGACCGTGAAGGAACTTCTGGAGATAGTGGACTTGAATGAGTACATCATAGTAGAGACTGTAGACACCAGGGTTAGTACTCCACAAAAGTTATATGAAATAACACTCCGAATGGAGGGAGACATACCAAGAAAAGTGAAAACACTCTTTTGGGAGAAACTTTCAAGGGGTTATGATATACTTCTAGCAGAAAAGGACTGGCCACCAAACTTTGTCAGGGAGTGCCCACATTGCGAGGACATCATTATGCCCGCCTTCTCCAACCATATCCCAATTCACCTAAAATATACTTATGCCAGGAAATGGGCAGTTGCCAGCATTATACAAAAATCATGTAGGATGGGATGAGGACTCACCTCACCACAAAATACAGCTAAAAAATCAACCTACTGCACAAAGGCAGTACCCAATAAAGCAAGAAGCTAAAAAACAGGTCAGGGAGATCTTAGATCAACTTGAATACCAAGGGGTGATTGAAACATGCACCTCCTCAATGAACAATCCTTTGATTCCTGTATCCAAACCAGACAATACATATCGTCTAGTTTTGGATTACAGACACTTAAACACTTGTTCTAAAACATTTGCAGTGCAAAATGCACATAGTACAGCATTAATGAATAACATTGTGCGCAAACAATATAAAACCACATTGGACATTTCAAAAGGTTTCTTTTGTCAAAACACAGCATCTGAAAGCAGGTACTTAACAGCTTTCTCAATAATGGGGACCCAGCGTCAATTTTGTAGACTCCCAGAGGGTTCAAGAACAGCCCGGGGTTATTCTCAGCGAGGGTAACGGAGTTACTACAAATTTATGATAATGAGGCATTGTCATATGTTGATGACATCTATCTGACAGACGATGACCTAGATAGGCACTTGAACAAGGTGAGTGCCATAATATTGGGCTTCGCCTCTGAGGGCTATAAATTCAACTTTAAAAAATCCAGAATTGCCCAACTCAATGTCCTTTTCCTAGGATATGAGCTTTCAAGTGACGGCAAGAGCCTGGCAGCTAACTTTTTAGAAAAGTGCGCGCTGTTCCAACCTCCAAAAACACTGAAAAATTTACAATCCATCTTGGGTTTCCTAAATTTTGGAAGAACTTACATTCTAAATTACGCAGAAAGGGTTAAACCTCTCTACGAATTAATCAAACCTGATTTTTCAACAACACATTGGACACAAGAACACACAGAAATCCTGCGTTCACTCCAAGCGAACATGTTAGCAACAAATCACTTACAAACACGCGTAAATAAACGCAATTTAGTGATCCGAATAATTTCGGGTCACTGTAGATTCACCTATTTAACATTTAATGAGGGTGAAAAAGTACCAATAGCATACAAATCACATTTGTATACACAAGCAGAAATGCGCTTCACTTCAACAGAAAAAATACTGACAGCAGTTCAAACCGCTGTAGCAAAAGAAAGAGCTCTAGCTCAAGGAAAACGCATTATTGTCGTAACTCCAGTACCAGCCTTAGAGGCGGTTACAAAAGCGAGCATTCCAAATGCAAAAGCTTTACATCCTAGATGGATACAATGGGTTAATTCTCTTGCTGCAACAGATGTTGAATGTTTTTGATCCTGATCTAAAAACACAAGCGTTCCTGCAATATGAACATGAATGTCCTCTGCCCACTGAAATTTTGCCTCTAGATCAGTACGAATTTATAATTTATACTGACGGATCAGCACAACCCGCTACAGGGAGTAAGCAAGCTTACAGTGCAGCGTGCGCAATCGTTAAAGGTCGCATGCAAGATGGTAACTTTAGACCAATGGTCACTAAAACTCAATCTCTAGGAGATTGTACAGCTCAGCGAGCTCAGCTACAAGCATTCAAACTGGCACTTGAAAATACAGATCGCGAATTCCCCACACTTATAGTGTGCGATTCTTTTTACTGTGTTCAGTCGTATAATGAATATATACAGAATTGGCTTGAAATAGGGTTCAAAGATGCAAAAAGTGGCACAATAAAGCATAAAACGCTTTGGGATCAAGTAGTTCAGTTGAGAAACAAACTACCAAAAGCTCACGTGATACACACGCTGAGTCATCAATGTGATGGCGTTCACGTTGCAGGGAATTCATTGGCTGATGAAGCCGCAAAGGGGGCTGTTCAGACTGCTTCCGTAGCTGCGATCACTCGTTCAAAAACGAGAATGGACAGTGAGATATTTTTGGCTGTCAATGCTTCAAGCAAAGGCAGTGGTGCAGCGTTACCAAAGAAATTTCCACTCAAGTACTCTTATGTAATTGATGCGAACAACGTTCCTTTTGCTCGAATCCCTAGAGTGGGGGTAATTTCAAACATGGAACGTAGAGCAGCTTTGATTTATGAAGCACATCTGGGGGATTGTCTGTCACATCAAGGGATCTCTAAAACAATATTAACATTAAAAGAGATGTACTGGTGGCCTGGAATGAATACACAGATTCACATCTTCATCGATGACTGCATAGACTGCAATAGACAGCGTGGTGCAGAACGCCATCAGACACCAGACTAAAAGTAGCCTGCCCAGTACAGACACCATTGTTAGACAGCATTAGACTATCTACGTGCAATCCCACAAATACTAAGTCACGGTTCCTATGGATGTGGCCTCAGCGCTCAGCTGACGCTCAAACTGTTATAAAAGATTTGCGAGTCTTTATCGGCACATACGCAATTGGCACACTACATTCTGACCAAGGCCCTGCGTTTAGCTCTCGGGCTTGCAAAGAAGCCATTGCCAGTTTGGGTGTAGCATTGCGGTACTCCTCTCCGTTTCATCCTGAGGGAAATTCTGTTGTGGAAAGGAAAAACCGGGACATAAAGCAGTCTATAACAGCTAGAGTATTAGGTTCGGGTGATGGGTGGGTCAAATATCTTTATGGGGTCCAACGCTCATTAAATAATTTGCCAAGAAGTTCTCTAGGGGGGGTCACTCCATATGAGGTCCTATTTGGGACAAGAATGTGGGTTCCTGATCTCGAATGTAAAGGCACAGTGGTGGAGAATAAACCCTTTGATATCAGATAGTTTGGCTGTTTTACAGGATCTAAATGAACTAAGATCGAAACAAAGCAACGTGTTCCTGAAGCCAACCACCACTGGGGAAACACCGGCAGTCCCAGCAAGGCCTGTCTGGATCCCAAAAGTTGGGGATCTAGTCAGAGAGAAGATTGCGGACAAGAAGGAATTTGGACCTTCTTACAGACAACCAGTACCTGTCCTAGCCGTCCACGGAACAAGAACAGTACTTCTGCCGCCCCTTGCTGGAAAAATGGAGAAAAGATTTGTGTCAATTGACCTCATCAAACCACAGTATCTGAAAGAGACACGTTAGTGACAGATTCCTTACCTTAGAATATCCCCAGGCGTCAGGCTGGATCCGGAAAGTTTTTTGCGTAGCAGTACCCTTGCGCGTCGGTAGGCGGCGTCGTGCGGCTCCGCGTCCGTCGTCGGCGTCGTGATCGCCGGGATGACGTCGCGGGCAGTACTTAGGCGCCGCCCTGCGCGCTGACGTCAGTTCTTCTTTTTCCGCGCCAGTAAGCGCAGATCCGGGAAGAGCAGTGCCCTAGTCACTTTTTGACTATCTTTTTGTGAAATTTTTCACTGTTCTCTTCAACGAGTCTTCACGACTCCTAAGGTGTCGTAGGGATGCCCGGCTTTAAGCCCTGCGAGGAATGTGGTCGTATGATGTCCATCACGGACCCCCACCTCGAGTGTCTCTTCTGCCTCGGCCGAGGCCACGACACGAAGTCGTGCCCTGACTGCCGGAAACTTCATCCGAAGGCTTTGCGAGAGCGGTCTCGAAAGCTCCTTGAAGTCCGGCAGTCGGCTCCGCGCCGCAGCAAGCCCCGGTCCCGGGAGAGGTCGAGGGGCCGGACGCGGAGTCCCCGCCGTTCGTCGGAATCCAAGTCTTCGCACTCCTCCGGTAAGTCGAAGCACAAGAAGTCTAAGCGGCGTCATCGCTCTAAGACTTCGCCTCACCGGTCGCGCGACTCGGCTGAGGTCCCTGTCGGCACCGTCCCCGCCCCGCGGCCCCGGACGTGCCTGTCGAGTTGCCCCCGCATTACCCGTCCTTCCCGGGTTCGGGGGCGACTCCGGCCGAGTACAGAAATTCCTGTCGGCCATGGCCCGCCTCTTCGGGCCTCAAGGTCCCTCCGGTGCGCCTTCGGGCCCCGCGGGCCCAGATGGGGTTGCTCCGGCGTCGCCGTCGACTCCGGTCCCGGCGTCGCCTGTCCCACCAGCCTTCGTCCCGGCCTCGGCTCCGGCCCCGGCCTCGACCCCGGTTCCGGTGGTGCCGCAACCCCCATCGACGCCGGTTGACCTAACCACGCCTCCGCCGACGCCGATGTCCCCGGTGCCGTTTCCGACGCCGTCCGGGGCTCCGGGCGGCGTCGTTCCCCGGTTCTCCCCGGGTCCGGACATGGAGCCGGACCGGCGTCGCCCGACGCCGGTTCCGGCGCCGATGAGGCCTTGGGTCCCTTATGTCCCTCCTCCTCCATCTTTTCAACCTGAGGAGGACCAGGAGAGCTGGGAGGGGTCTGACGACCCTCTCACACAACAGTGCGAGTTTGACCCGGACTGGGTTGAGGAACTTGGGGATGCCAGTGGGCTGGATACCTCCCCCGACTCTGGCATGCTGTCTCCTCCCGTGGCAACGGAGGAGGGGCTAATTTTGCAACGGTGTTGCGTAGAGCTGCTGGAGCCTTAAATCTCCAGTTGCCTACAGTGGCCGTCAGGACTAACCTCCTGACTGAAGTGCTTCAGCCGGCGGCCTCCTCTTCGGAGCCTGTGCTGCCGTTCAACGATGCACTCACTGACGTTCTTTGGGTGCCTGGTCCAAACCCACCACAGGGGCTCCTGTGGATAGGAACGTGGCCCGACGCCATCGCCCGGCTCCGGGCGACCCCCTGTTTCTCTCCCAACACCCCACCCCTGAGAGCTTGGTTGTCCAAGCCTCTGCCTCCCAAACAGCCTTCCCTACCGCCCCTCCGGATAGGGAATCCAAGCGCCTGGATCACTTTGGGAAGAAGGCTTTCTCTTCCTCCAGTGCTGGCTTGCGGTCTGTTAATACCGCTTGCCTCTTGGGCCGATACACCCACTCCCTGTGGGATTCGGTGGCTGATGTTTTGCCGCAGTGTTCTGAGGAGGTCCAGACACTGCTTACCCGCGCTATTGCGGAAGGGCGTGATGCGGCTAAGTATACCATCCGCTGTGGCCTTGATACCGCCGACTCGCTGGGCAGATCGCTTGCAACGACGGTGGCGCTGCGTCGCCACGCCTGGCTGAGAACCACTGGTTTTTCAGGGGATGTCCAGAATACTCTCATGGACATGCCCTTTGATGGAGTCGGTCTTTTTGGTTCAAAGGCAGACCATGCGCTGGAGCGTTTCAAGGACTCACGGGCTACTGCTAAGTCCCTGGGCCTTGCTGTTGTGCGCCCTCCGCAAACGTCTGCTTTTCGCCCCTTTCGTGGCCACGGAAGGGGCGCCCAGTCACGTCCACAGCCCGGCCAACGGCCCGCGCAGCAAGCGCCTTCGCGTGGCCGAGGACGTGGATACCGCCGTGGCGGTTCGGGCAACCAGCGTGCGGGTCAGGCCACCACCTCCAACCCGTCCGCGGCCTCCAAGCCCTCCTAGTCCCTCCTTTCAGGTGCACAGCACGCCAGTCGGGGGCAGGGTCCGCCATCACCTTCACCACTGGCGTCCCATCACCTCGGACAAGTGGGTCTTGGACATTGTCCGAAGGGGCTACTCCCTCCCCTTCGAGACCACCCCCCAGCCATGCCACCTCAATTCCACCGCATGTCAGGGGATCACTTGGTGCTTCTACAGAAGGAAGTCACGGCCCTCTTGGCCAAGAGGGCCATCGAGCATGTTCCGACCCCAGAAGTAGGGCGTGGTTGCTACTCCCACTACTTTCTGGTGCCCAAAAAGGACAAGGAGGACATGCGTCCTATCTTGGACCTCCGGAACGTCAATCGCTTCCTCCGGAAGGAGAAGTTCAAGATGCTCACCCTAGCTCAGGTCTTGACTGCCCTCGACCCCGGAGACTGGTTGGTAGCGTTGGACTTGCAGGACGCCTATTTCCACATCCCCGTCCTGCCGGCCCACCGGCGTTACCTTCGGTTCACGGTAGGCCTCGAGCATTTTCAGTTCACCGTGCTCCCCTTTGGCCTTACCAGTGCCCCTCGGGTGTTCACGAAAGTGATGGCGGTGGTCGCAGCTCATCTGCGCCGGGCAGGGGTTTCAGTCTTCCCCTACCTCGACGACTGGCTGCTGAAGGCGGGCTCGTCCCAGGCAGTTGTCTCCCACCTCCAGACTACGGCCGAACTCCTGCACTCGCTGGGGTTCTCCATCAATGTGCCAAAGTCGCATCTGATTCCTTCTCCACAGCTCCTTTTCATCGGAGCAGTTCTGGACACGACGCAGTTTCGGGCCTATCCTCCCGAACGGCGAGTCCGGGATATTCAGGCTATGATTCCGATCTTTCAGCCCTTATCCTGGGTTTCGGTACGGATGACCCTGAGGCTGCTGGGCCTCATGGCCTCCTGCATCCTGCTGGTCACTCATGCCAGATGGCATATGCGGACTCTGAAGTGGGACCTGAAGTTCCAGTGGGCGCAGCACCAGGGCGACCTGTCCGATCACGTCCAGATCTCGGAGGGGACTGCAAAACAGTTGCAGTGGTGGCTCTCGAACCGGCAATGGGTCATGGGCAGATCCCTCTCCCTTCCCCAGCCAGAGCACACAGTTGTGACGGACGCGTCCCTTCTGGGATGGGGCGGTCACATGGGAGAGGCGGAGATCAGAGGCCTCTGGTCTCCGGCGGAGTCCCGGCTCCATATCAACCTTCTGGAGCTCCGGGCGATCCGACTTGCACTCAAGGCATTCCTTCCCTCTGTCAAAGGGAGGGTAGTGCAGGTGTTCACAGACAACACCACCGCCATGTGGTACTGCAACAAACAAGGCGGGGTGGGGTCGTGGACCCTTTGTCAGGAGGCTCTGCGCCTCTGGACATGGCTGGAACATCAGGGCATGTTCCTGGTGGTTCAACACCTGGCAGGTTCCCTGAACGCCAGGGCGGACGAGACCTCAGCCGCAGGTGCATGATGGATCACGAATGGCGTCTTCACTCGGAAGTGGCGCAAGGACTCTTTCTACAGTGGGGAGAGCCTTGGTTAGATCTATTCGCCACCGAAGAGAACGCGCAATGTCATCAGTTCTGCGCGTTGGAATTTCCAAGGCGGCACTCGCTCGGCGACGCTTTTCGTCACGAGTGGAGTTGCGGTCTATTGTACGCCTTTCCGCCTATACCACTTCTACCCAGAGTGTTGAAGAAGATTCGGCACGACCGGGCCCAAGTCATTCTTGTGGCTCCGGACTGGGCTCGAAGAGTTTGGTATCCCGAGCTACTCAATATGAGCGTAGATCCCCCGATCCGTCTGCCTCTTCGGGAGGATCTTCTGTCGCAGCAGCAGGGGACGGTCCTCCACCCGAACCTGTCCAGTCTACACCTGCTTGCGTGGAGATTGAGCGGCGGCAGTTGATTCCTTTCGACTTGCCTCCCGAAGTTTGTGATGTGATTCTGGCAGCCAGGCATCCCTCCACTAAGGTGGTATACGCCTGCAGGTGGAACAAATTTGTGGCATGGTGCACAGCAAAGGCTGTGAATCCCCTTTCTGCCCCTCTTTCTGAGGTCCTTCTGTTCCTTCTCTCTTTGGCCCAACAGGGTTCTGCCCTGGGTACCATCAAGGGTTATCTTTGTGCTGTCTCGGCCTTCCTCAGGCTCCCTGATCAGCCCTCCCTTTTCAAGTCCCCTGTTGTTAACAGGTTCTTAAAAGGCATTACTCACCTCTTCCCTCCTGTTCCGTTTGTGATGCCTCAGTGGGACTTGAACTTGGTTCTTACCTTTTTAATGTGCGCTCCCTTTGAGCCTCTACATAACTGTCCTCTTCGTCTTCTGACTCTGAAGACAGCCTTTCTGGTGGCCATCACCTCCGCTCGGCGGGTGAGTGAGCTCCAGGCTCTATCTTGCAAACCTCCCTTTCTGTCTGTTCATCCAGACAAGGTTGTTCTTCGGACGCGTCCGTCCTTCTTGCCAAAGGTGGTTACTGCTTTCCACATTGGGCAGACCATCACTTTGCCCACCTTCTTTCCGCCTCCGCATCCTTCCAGAGAGGAAGAGAGGCTCCACCGTCTGGACCCAAAACGTGCGCTCTCTTTCTATATTGACCGCACAAAACACTTCCGGGTGGATGACCAGCTCTTTGTTGGCTACGTGGGCGCCAAAAAGGTCGGGCGGTGCACAAGAGGACCATCTCCCGCTGGGTTACCTTGTGCATCAAGACCTGCTATTCTTTGGCTAAAAAGGAACCTCCTGTTGGGCTGCGTGCCCATTCCACCAGGGCAACGGCTGCTACCACGGCCTTGGGCCGCGGTGTTCCGCTGCCGGTTATCTGTCAGGCAGCTACGTGGGCCTCGCTGCACACGTTTACAAAGCATTACTGCCTTGACAGTCAGGTCCGGAGGGACGGCTTCTTTGGCCGTTCTGTCCTCCAGGACTTCCTTGTCTGATCTTTGTTCGCAGACCCACCACCGGGGTTGGTATTGCTGGGGTATCTATTCTAAGGTAAGGAATCTGTCACTAACGTGTCTCTTTCAGATGCACAAGTTACTAACTTGTGTAACGATATATCTGTAAGAGACAGTAGTTAGTGACAGATTCCTACCGCCCCACCCATCCTCCCCGTTCTGCGAACTGATTTCTAGGGTTAAGGACATCCCTTTCAGGGCCCTAGTATTTTTCAGACACCTATGTCAGCTTCTTGCATGGCTCTGCGTTCCTGGCGCGGAAAGTCGTGTACAGAACTGACGTCAGCGCGCAGGGGCGGCGCCTAAGTACTGCCCGCGACGTCATCCCGGCGATCACGACGCCGACGACGGACGCGGAGCCGCACGACGCTGCCTACCGACGCGCAAGGGTACTGCTACGCAAAAAACTTTCCGGATCCAGCCTGACGCCTGGGGATATTCTAAGGTAAGGAATCTGTCACTAACTACTGTCTCTTACAGATATATCGTTACACAAGTTAGTAACTTGTGCATGTGGCCAATACTAAATAGTAGGCCTCGTGGACTCCGACCTAGTAGCAGACGCACTCCTCTCGCTACTATCCAAGAGGTTCAGACTGAGAGACTCATAACCATCGAGAAATCAGCAGTAAAAGATGAAGGACTAAGCAACAATGCTATGGAACTCATCCCTCTTGAAACTCCAGTAACAGTTCGTCCAGATACACCTGTCTACACCAACGTAACACGTGATCAACTGGTTCCAGCGATTTCAACAAATCCTGATGCAATTTCAACAATTGACCGAACTGCTTCTGGCTATTTCATTAACTTTGATACGTTTTCTGAGGATCCGAGTGAGTCTAAAACGACGCCAGCCTCAAAAACTTTCAAAAGACAAGTACAAGACCTTTTTCATTTTCTGAAAGAGACTTATCTGGTTTCACCATGGATTGAAATATGGATTATTTCTGGAATATTTTTCTTTCTGTTTTGGCTAGCTTTGGTTATGACTCTTAGCATGCTTATAAATGGCAGATACATTCGTATGGACACTGAAAGTAAAAATGTGAACTTACTTTTAAAACCACACATCTTCCCATCGTGAAGTAAGAGACTTGTTAGCAGTGAACATCACAGCCGTTCCTATACAGGATGGTATAGTTTGGGACCAAACCGATTTCGACATATTCGGCCGACAGAACTTTTGAAGATTCTTAATTTATTTAAAATTTCATTAAGTGACTTTATTACCTCCAGTACCTATTCTGATGATTGGGACTTTGAGACTGTTAATGATATGATGTCTGATCTAGAAAGGTCTGCTGCGTTCTCTAACAATGAATACTTAGAGGGTTCATCAGACTACGAACAGCTTTATTGTTACCACTATGGTCATCATTTTTTGCATAAATCTGCAACACCTAGAAATGTGTTTGTTTAACCAATGGGAACATTGTCCTACACCACCAAGAGATAGTTCAAAAACGTTTGCAAATAAGTTTCCATATTTTTCAGGGTACAATCCATCTGATCCAGAATCATTTTACTATACGAATGTAAACAAAACAGGACAGAAAATTATGTTAACTAATACAAAACCGATTTATTCTGCTGCCTTTATTACCCAACTGTCTAGACAAGGATTTTACTTTTGGAAAGACACAATTGACACAAAATCTGTCTGGGGTTCTAAAGATTGGCAAGTGCAGGGGATAGAAGCTTTGTTTAGAGCCTGTATCATCCCACAGCAAATAATGTTTTGAATGACACTGTGCAACAAACGTCTTGCCTTGGTTTAGCCAAGATCAAAGACATGAACACACCTTCTGTACCAACACCTGCAAGTAATAGCACTACACAGGGAGCGGTCACAGTAGACACAATACTACAAAACAACAGATCAGATCCTGATTGGAAAAAATGGTTGCTCTGGCCCACAGACAAACATCTGTCAAAGATTCCTGAATAGTATACAGGGCTTTACTATCCATAGGCCAGACCCACGTTATGTTCAACGACAACATCCGGGGGTAGTAACAACATACAGTGTAGGAAAATTGTGCCTCGACTGGTTACAAAAATCTACACTCGAGGATGTGAAACAACACTTATCTTTACTTAAAGAAGACGCAGACCGTAGGGATTTCTTGCAAGGACCAAGAAAACCGCGTCAAAAACGTTTCATATATGCCGGCATTTATGCTGCTTATAATGAGATATGGAAGGTTTCACAGGCAGAGGCCGCAGAAAGAATACGTGAGCTTGATCGTATTAACTTAGAGAAATCTCTCACTGTGGTCGACAATGGGTTAACAACTTTGTCATCCAGAATTTATTCACTGGACAACATTGTATCCTCTGGTAGTGACATACTGGAACAAGATTTAGCCATGTTACAACAAGGCCAATCTCAGTTACGTTCTATTATGTTATTAGGCTGGACGCTGCAATCCTTGCGTGCAAGCTATGTGCCTTGGCGTTTTATCAATACGTCGTCTCTGTTTGCAGAATACAATCTAACGGATAAACAGATCGAACTGGCACAAAGGGGAGCAAAGTATACAGTGCTGAGCATTGAAAAACTGGAAAAATTACCATTTACGGTAGCAGAAAAACCAGCTACAGAATGGCTTATCCATGGTAAAATAACTCTGCCTGTCACTACTTTTCATTTTCAGTATTGCCTCAAACAAATGCAAGCAGGCAAATATGAAAGGTTGGGTAAAGAATACATTGACATCCTGGGATTTACCTTACGAATACAGATGTTGGAGTGGGGATCGTGAAGTGTTTCTAAGCGGTACACACTGTGAAAGTGCACTGAGCGGATCTCTCATATGTCGGGACATTTCTTTACACGGGGCTTGTAATGGTTCTGTGGCAAACTTGTCCTCCCACCTGCAGGGTACACCAGCTGCTGTGATTAATCCGACGTTTGGACAACTTTCTAACGGGAGTTACCTCATGTTGAATGATCAGTTGCTGTGGCATGTTGCCAGGAATCCCATATCTGGTAACGGTTCGCTCCAGGGTTACTTGTTGTATGCAAGTATTGTTCCCCCAAATAGACAGTCAGGGAGTCGCCTCTATGGCCTTCATTGAATGTTTCTTTTATACGTTTTGATACTTTAAGCAGAATGAAAGCCATGCTTTTACAACAAACCGTGCCTTTGACCTCGGCCAAAGAAATATATGATCTACAAATTGCAAGGACTTCGGCTGAGATACAGGCTTTAATTCGTACAAACTGCCCTATACATTTTGTAGAAATGATGGGACGTATCTTAAACCTGTCTGATACGAGCGGGATTGTACATGTATTTAAGACCATCTGTTCAGGACTGTTAACACCTTTTCAGGCAGTCCTCGGAATCATTCCAAACTTCGCACATTCGGTGTTTGGTGGTGTGCCATTAATTCTAGCACTTGTTGCAGGAATCCTGTTTTTATTCCTACTACTACGCTATGGCAAGCCTATCCACCTGCGTCACTCCCAGCAATTTGGAGAAAGCTCTCCTAGAACGGAAGTGCCGTGAGCGCATAGTGCAACTTTTGGGCATACCTAGTCTACGGGAACTTAATACAACATGGTTTCTGTCATTTAGACCAATCTGGCAAGATTGCATCTTACCTGTTCTACGCTGCCTGCTTTGCGGTGAAGAATGCATGCTAGACACCTGTCTAACACTCCCATCAGTCATGCCAACGGATATCGATACTCTGCTGGACCCGATAACGGCCCATGCTCTGTGTTGTCCCCAGAGGCTACCAATCCTGATGACGGCATTCCTTGAGATCTCACAGACGCTTCCTGCTGCTGCTGAGGTACGAGATAGATCAACAGGCACACAAGTAACAACGGACGCCAACATTGCTGCGGCATCCTATGCTGAAGGCGATGCTTCACATCTGTGCATTTAACCTTCTAAATGAGTAATTCCAACTGTCACCGACATCGGTAGACGATCTTTTGTCTACAGGAATAGATGATTTCATGTTTACACCAGACCCATACTCTGACTTTGATTCGGCTCACAGTGTACCGGGGACGCAATCAATTTGGCCTCCATATTTTCAACACAGAACTAAACTTGGAACTCTTCCTAAAAATTGTTTTTTTTTGTTGTTTTTTTTTCCTCTCTATTTTTGAAAATATATGGCAATTCAATCTGCTTACAGTAGAACTATTCATATAGAACGGACTTCTTTGAATACTTCCAGGGACACATTGTCACCTTATTTACCACAATTTCATTTAGTACCATGATATGAAATGGCTTTGATTTTTTTGAATACTTGTCAACCATTTCGTCATATGTATATATTTCTGTTTATTCATTCATGTTGCATTTTATTTGATATATGCCTAGAATGAAAAAATGCTTTAAATGTACAGTACCTATTGCATTACATGTTTTAGCAACAGTTTCTTTTAAAAAAACTTCTTTTAATATGCTTTTAGAAATGTTTTTAGCAACATGTGGTTCTCAGATTACTGTTTAGCATTTACTGTTTAGCATTTAGTACTATCGTTCATTCGAAAGTGGAGTGGGTGTTGTATTCTGCTTTAGGTGTCCGTATATAGGTTTTCCTGAAACATGTCCTTATATAGGCACAATTCGCATTGCCCTTATATAGGCATAAGATCCCAGTCCTTATTTAGGCATTAGCCATGCTATCCAAATACAGGCATGGTCACCTACATCCGTCCACCCCAACGTCACAACGAGTTATTAGAAACCAGACCCTTAAGCTCTTGGGAGTTCCCCTAGCACAGGATTATTGATTTCTCCAAGAACTCATTTATTATGCATGAACCGCTATTCCTTAAGGGTTCATTTCTGACGTCTTCCTCTGCCCGACTTTACGTCAATGCTAACATTCCAAGACACCTACCAGGTATAAATATACCTTCCCTTACCCAAGCATGTAGCAGGAGACCTCGACTTTAGAGGAGCCCGTATCCCGGCCTGACGCACTGACAAGAGACGCTGTCATCCCTGCTCGCAGAGAATCCAGCTTCCAGTGTTCTGACTCCCTTCGCGGGGTGTTAGAGTTCGAGACCCGGAAAGAGATTCCCACCTCTCTCATTCTCAAGGTATGGAGCTGACTAGAACCTAGAGGGACTCTTGGCATACTAGACTCTTGGCATACCATACTATAGAATACATCACCTACTTCTTACCTTGCACTACACTTAGGGTAGGTACACTGAGGTAGAACTAGTTAGAGAAGCATCTTATGAGTACTCGCATTTTTAGCTTATGTTATTTATGTATATGAATATATGTGTCATAGCTAAAAGATAATGATAGCGCAGTATTTCTTTCTACTGCTTATGCTGTACATTATATATCTCGCATACTGTCTTGTGATCATAACAGCTCATATCTCTTACACGAGAATCAAGACTGTTCAATAAATCCTTTTATTGAAACGCCCGTCTATTCTTTCTGTGTAACTCTGAAGAAACTAAGCATGCACGATTAGCTGAGTGAAACTGTTATCTGTTGTTTCCACGATTCTGAGAGTGTTCCGATTCTAAAGGGAAACAAAGTAGTCATGTTTTTGCGGTTGCCAGAAACTACTCCCTTCTTGTTTTCAAGGAGTTTCTAGTGGCCTCTGAGCTAGCTGGCACAAGTAATTAAGTTTAATATACTCGATAGGGACATACCGACCTCAGTCCTATGTCAAGCCTATAGGTTATATTATTCCAATGCGCAGAGCCTATTAGGGAAATAGGAACTACACTACACCCTCTATGCCGGCTTCATAGAGTCTTTGTTTCAGAGTGTCATGGTCAACCGTGTCAAAGGCAGCCGAGAGGTCCAAGAGGAGTAGCGCAGCAACCACGTTGCGGTCTACTGTGTTCTTCAGGTCATCCCAGATGGCAAGGAGGGCAGATTCTGTGCCTCTTCCCGGACTGAATCCTGTTTGGAAGTCTGAAAGTATGGCATTCTCTTCAATGAATTGTAACATCTGGGCGAACGCTGTTCTTTCTATCAGTTTGCCCAGAGAAGGTCCATTTGTAATGGGTCTGTAGTTGTCAGGGTTCAGCGGTGATCCAAGTGCATTACCCACAGTGCTCTGCTCTCCTTCCCTGCCACTCAGTCGAGGACCGAAGAATTGCCCGGAGGCCTCTAGCCAATCCTAGGTATATTTCGGCGTGTCAAAGAACATTGCCTTGCCACCAGCCACCACGCAGCCTCACAGGGAAAAGCAAGGAGTATTGGATATCCAGCTGTCGGAGTTGCTGCTTCACTGCCAAAAAAGAGCCGCGTTGGCGTTGTACCCCTAGGGTATAATCCGGGAAAAACATCACGCGCATTCTCCTGCATGACCTCTCGTAGCTTACGTGTTTCACGTAGTATTGAGTTTCTGTTGCGGAACTGTAGTACAGTTAAAGATGAATGGTCAGGGGCTCGAGCCTGGCACAGGTTTCCTTGAAGGAATGCGATGCACCTTTTCCATACTGAAGTATGATAACAGGGAGGATGCCGGTCGCAACTCTGAGCCACCGCTCAATGAATGCCACTGCATCTTGGCCCTCCGCCCCTTCTGGAAAGCCTATTAGGCGAATGTTTTTGCGTCTTGAGCGCCCTTCTGCATTGTCCACCCTGCTCTCCAGGTGACGAATTCTGGTCTCTCACAGTCCAGCAACTGTTTTTCCACCATCTCAGTATCAGGTTGTACCACCGATAGAGTTTGTGCTGTGACTGCTACTCGGTCCGACAGCTTTCTGTGGACAGCGTGGAGTAGTGTGAGGTCTGCCGCCACACTATCTATTTTATATTCCAGTGAGACACGAGAGCGTTCAATAGCATCTAGCACAGCGTCAAATCTGTCCCCTGATGGGGTGGGGTGTTGATCTTGCGAGTCTACTTGTTCTGATTTCATTATGGAAGAAGAGCGTGAGGAAGTTGTAGAGCCCACACCGCGGGTGCGACCCATTCTTGTCACTTGTGGCGCACTAGCCTCCGTGGGTGTGTACCCTTTTACGTTTTCACACTCCTATAGCGTGGGAAATGAAGCCTACAGTCTGCTGTATGAGGGCGCAATTGCCACTACGCACCAGACATTTGTTTCAGCACAGTTCATAAGTCTCTGAGCTACGCAGGTGACAATGATGCTGTTAGTTACAATGTCCAGAGGGTGATAGTACCATCGTGTGTATGGGTATGCAGCGCTGTGCATGCAGCCTAATTCAGTGGTGTCCAGCACCCTACAACACTATGCAGAGCAGCCAGTGGAGCAAAGTCACTTCATGCACCTTGAGGGGGGGACACTTCCCATGCAGCAGACGCTGCAGAAGGGCAGGTGTTAATCTATTGAAGGAGATTCTTCCACAGTCTGCTCCCCCAGCGGGCCCCCAATAAGAGTGCGAGATTTAGGTCCTCACCAGTCGGATCACTCCCAGGGGGACCCATCAAAAGCTGCAATTTCTGTAACTTCTACTTACAAGGCCTCCGTGTCTGCAGCTCCACCGGTCAGGCAGCCTGGGGTGGGAAGCGCACAGTGTGTAACATTAGCAACAGAATCTGTTCATTCCTCAGCAGCATATTTGCAGGCCTGTAGCCAGTCCCAGTCCTGGGACCGCCACTAGGCGCGTCTAGGCCGCAGCCGTGGGCTCCCGCATCGCCACGTGGCCACCTCGCCTCCAAGCCAGTTCAAGCGGTGCACGGGGCGACTACTCGCGCCCAACTCCAGTCCCCACCGTCTGGGAAATCGGTCGGAGGGCTATCTCCAAGGTAAGAGTGCCCCGCCGATCCCTTCAGTCATGCTTAGCTTGTGGAGTGAGCAGGAGAGGAGCTGATACTCAGCCCTGGGTCTCGGCGCTCCTTAATTAGGCCCCATCCGCGCCCCCCTCCGCCTCATCCCAGCTTCCGTAACTCCAAGGGCTGCCAGGCTACCTCCCACAGTCTGAGCTCCGATATTCCCGCAGCAGCCACGGCCCCTGTTCCTCATTTCTCTGCCGCAGCTCTCCCCGTCATCCCAGATTGCAGCTCGACACCGATCACCCGTGCTCGCGGCTCCCGGCCGCTCTGCACCTCCAGTCGCAGGCCGCCAGCTGACACCAACGGCAATCCGGGCACCGCAGCCTACTTCTCGTCGCGGGAGTAGTCCGGGGGGTTCGGGGAAGGATATGCCTAGATGTGGGTCCTGTGCTCACTGCGCCACTGGATTCAAGCTAGCCTGGCTGATGAGGGGTAATACCCCCAAACCGGTCCCAGGATGCTTGTTTCCGGTCCAGGGAGGACCTGGCTTTGCAGTTCAGGCTGGACTGTTCCCATTAGAGGAACAGGGTCAAGACTGGTTTGTATATGGCTGGGTCCAAACTGGGGTGGCGTGGTGAGCAAAAGAATGATGGATTAAACCCAGATCCTTGTGACTTGGGATGAATGTTTGAATTGTTGAGAATTCCGCCCATCATTTGTTCCTTGCTTTCTAAAAGTAGCATTTTCAGAAATGTTACTTGAAATCTGACTTCACCATTAAAAAGGTTTTAATTACAATGGATTGGGAACAGATCGAGATACTGTTTACACTCAAATGAAGTTATCGCTTGAAAATGGTATAAGGTAACCCAGTATTAGCCAATGGGAGAGCTAGGCCTTGCAACAGTGAACAACTGTAGGAGGACTGTTGCTATGAGCCTTTAGGGACTTCCTTAGGGTTGACTTGTAAGTATTAAAAAGGAAGGTTTAAGCCTGGGAAAATGTTTACTTTGGCAGGTCAAAAGGACAGTTTAACCCCTTCCATGCGCGGCCGATTTTCGCCCTGTGCGAGGCGTTGCATTAAGCGGACGGGTTCATGACGAGCTCAGCTCGTCATGCGCACACGAGCACTGCGCAGCATGACGAGCTGAGCTCGTCATGAGCATGGAAGGGGTTAAAACTGCACTACACGCTGTACTGGCAAGCCTGACACCTTTTTAAAAAGGTTACTATAGTGAGTGGCACAATGGGTGCTGCAGGCCGACTAGTTGTATTTAATTTACAGGTCTTGGGTACTGGTAGTACCATTTTGTTGTACCTGCTGCTCAGCCAGTATGAGTGTGCTGTGTGGAATGCTGGTGCATGGCGATGCATTGGAATGTTGGTTGGCTGCGAGTCATTTGGAGTATGGACCTTTCCTTACATAACATTTTGGTGACGATTTTAAAGAAGAACCTACTGGTGTGAACTGGATGAAGGAAGAAACTTTGGAAACCACACCACATGAAATGAAACCCAGAAGAAACCATAGAAGAGAAAAAAATCTTTAAAGAAACTAAAATTACAGGGAGAAACGGAATGTTCCGCAGCCGTGCAGCCCCACCAGTGACCTTTAGACCGGTCGGCCCCAGCCAGGGCGTGCTTCATTTGATTACTATGAATGGTTTCAGCAACTTGTTGCTTTGACTATTTGTCAGCAATGAGGGGGCAGTGAGAATGCCAACAGAGCTTAATGGATGGACATTGCCAATGATTTCAAGTGAATTCTGTCCCAGAGGATTGGCTCGTGGAGGAGCCTACAGAGATCAATCGTCACTTGCAATGGGAATTGTTAAGTAAAATATGTTTACATCATAACACCACTTTGACGGGCTGTGCAGTCATCGGCGCGTGTGCACTGTAGGTGTAATTGTTCTGCATACAGTGCTGACATGCCGTTTTCGATGATTCCGTCAGCGCTTTGTTCGAGGAAAGCGGCAGCTGACAAGTAGATTGTGCCCGAGAGAGGGAGCCATCAAAAGGGAAAGAGAAACAGTGGTGAGACTCAGCTCTGTGGGGTCGGACAGCTACAACTAAACCCCAGTGCTGCGCAAGGTGTTTTACCAAGTGTATTGTAGGAAAGTAGGATCTGCTTTCATGGTTGCCCCCACTTTTTGCCAGTGTCATTCTGTTTTTCTGACTAGTCTGACTAGGATCCTGCTAATCAGGACCCCAGACACTGTGCTCTCTCCCTAAATTGAACTATGGTAACTACTTTGGTACCTTCCAAATTATGATACTAATGTACCCAGGGCATAGGTACACTAGGGGCCTCTCATGGGCTACAGCATGTATTATGCCACCCATGAGAGACCAATCAAACTGTGGTTACAGGCCTGCCATTGTAGCCTGTGTGAGCTGGTGCGAACACCACTCACAACAGATATGTTTCCTTATATCTGAGGTCACTGCACTTAAAACCTATAAGTCACCCCTAAGGCAGGCCTTTCAATCCTGAAGGCAGGGTGCTTGGTTATAAGTGTGAGGGTGCCCTGCATGAGCAGGACACCCCCCTACAAACCCTGGAGTCTTATTATCCAGTCTTTGTAAGTGCGGTCAGCCATTTTATACTTATAGTGGACATCAAGTCAATAACGAGATGTCTAACTTTATATTGGCTGGACCGAAACCGGTCATGTTTGGTATCAACCATGTTGGAATCCTACCCTAACACCAATTCCAGTGTTGGATGTAGGATCCCATGTCCTGGGGGGCTCCTTTAGGGAGCCCCCCTGTATTCCTGGTATCAGCCTTTCAGGGTCTAACAGCAAGCTAGTGCTGCTGCCGACCACAGACCCGATTCTGCCCTGGTGCTGCTTAGCCAGACTCTAGCAGGGGAAGGTAGAACAATAGGTTTCCTGTCACAGGGAAGTGTGACCACCTCCCAGACAGGACTTAGTGTATTGGGATGGGGGTGCTTGCCAGCGCCACCAGACTGCTTTGAAGGGCACATTTGGTACCCTTCTTGCATACTCCAATTGGAACCAGTTCAGGGAGCCGTTGGCTCCGGCTCTGGTGCGAAACTGGACAAAGGACATGGGAGTATCCTCCCCTCTGTCCGGCCCCTCCTCTGGGAGGGATCCCTGGATCGTCCCAACACTTTCCTTTGGTACTTAAGTGCTTACCTGTGGTTGGCTCTTCAGATTAGTCGTGGGACAAGATTTAGACCTGAAACCACTTCTACTTCAACCGTCTGGGCACTTTGAACTTTGTTGGATTTTGCTTTGGGAACCAAGACTGCATCTGGAAGACTCCTACTGCTCCTGATCTCGTCCACCTGCCAGTCTTCTGCGTCGTCTGTGCATGTGCTCCTTCCAGGTTCTTCTCCAGGTCTGTGGGCATCAAAGACACCTGAAGAAATCTCCCTTGGAGTGAAGGAGTCACTCCCCTGCATCTGCAGGCACCCCAACTCAGCTGACCGGTCTGCTGATCCTGACGTCCTCCGGACTTTGAAAGGCCCAGCAACACAGGTGGTGGTTCTGCAACTCCCTCGAGGCCTGCACTGTCTTCTCAGCTAGTTTGAAGCCAGTATCCCTTGTCAGAACCGCTGGAGGAGTACCCCTGTGCACCGTGTCGACTTGCCGTTGCCAAGGCTTGTTGACTTTCTCCTCCAGAGATCTTCGGGCTTCAAGAAGCTCCAGTATCTCTTGCTACCAAGATCTTCGTCCTCACCACATTCTCTGCACCTTGGGCCTGCATCCTTGGTGAGCTGCTCAAGGTCCTCTTGCGGCTCCTTTGCCTTTGGCTTGTGGGTCTGCTTGAGGGTCGTCTTTGGCTCCGGTGGGCTCCCCTGCTTGCTCTGGGCCTGCTCTGACTCTCCTGCACTTGGCGAGTCCCTTGGACCTTGCTGGTCCCGACACTGCACCTTCTTCATTTTCCTCGTTTGTTGCTGCTGCCATGGCTTGTTGGTGCTTCCGCAAGACACGATCTCCTGGTTCTTGACTTCCGACGTGGGACAGCTCGTGAACGCCTCCTGGTCTTCCACAGCATCGCCTGGTCCTCACAGCTGCAGTGACAAGGTCACTGTCAACTCTCCTGCATGTTTCGTCATCGTTGGTCATTGGTCTTCCGTGCCTTCTGGTCACTCCCGAGTGGCATAGACTCTGTTCCCTCTGCTTGCAGGTACTCCTACGAGAGAACTGCTTGCAGGTACTCCTCTTCAAGAATCCACCCTTGGATTCCACTGGACTCTTCACCTTCTTTGCCAGCAGCATCTTCACTTAGGTCCTCCATTGTGGTCTACATCGGTTTCTGACGTCACTTCACACCTATGTCCCTGGTGTAGATATTGGGGTTCCTGGGGTATCCATGGGTGGGGTGACTCTCCAACCTTCCATCTTCCACTGGGTTTCTTCAGGGGACTCTGGGAAGGGTCCTTCTTGAAAACTGCAACCGCGACTTCCCCATTGACTTGCGTTGAGTACGCAGCTGTGTTTCCACCCTGGCCACGGCCTCCGTGGGGTTCCTGGGTGGTTCCTTGGGTCCTCAGCTCTTCTAAGTCTTCTGGGTCAGGTCTTGACCTCTGTTGCAGTTCGCATTCAACTTTATTAGTATATGGTTTGGTCTCCCCCTGGAGACCACTGTGTATTTGTGCTACTTACCTGTTCTACTATTGAAATATTGTGTGTATTGTGTTTATATCTCTGGGCAGGAGATGTACCTGTGTGTTAGTAAGTGTGTATAATTATTTTTATAACTACACTGTGGGGTTCTTTTTCACTTAACCAACACTATGATTAGTTCTGGTGCTTAACACTCCTTCTGGACTAAGCCTGAAGGCTGCTCTCCACAGATACCACTTGGAGAGCTTTCTATGGTTGTCTAAGATGACTAAAATCACCATAAGGGTTGTCTGGATTAGTGCAAGGTGCTTCACTTAAATAAGTGTGCACCATATACTAAGCCAGCCTCCTACATTGGTGTGCAGCGTTTGGGATTTAAGCCTGCACTGTTTTACCAGCTAATCTAGGTGTGGATTAATTGAAAAACCATCACTAGCATTAGGCACATATAAAAAAAATTTGTAGACCAGTAAGTTCTACTGAACTTTTAGATTTGTTGTTAAGGGTCTAGCACAAACGTTTCTCCAATCTTAGGAAGTTTTGTTTTCACTAGGGTAGGTAGTGTAGGAAGCTTGCTCTGTATATACTACACCAACGTCAGGTATAGTGTGCACAGTCCAGTGGATCCCCAAAGGCTTACAGAGGTAACAGTAGATAATACCTAACTCTCTTTGTGGTAGTGTGGGCGAGCAGTAAGGCTTTTTCAGAGGGTAGTGTTAAGCATTTATTGTACACACTCAGGCAAGAAATGATGGCACACAATCAGACTGAACTCAGACCAATTGTTTGTATCAAAAATATTTCTTTGTTGTATTTTATTTATAGAACCGATCAATCAGGAATTGTAAGCGCACTACTCACCTGTGAGGGTCTCAAGGCGCTGGGGGGGAGGGGGTAGCAGCTCCGTTCAGTCGAAGAGCCAGGTCTTGAGTGTCTTCTTGAAGATGTTCAGGGAGGGGGAGCGTCTGATGTCGATCGGGAGCTCGTTCCAGGTCTTGGCCGCGATGTAGGAGAAGGCTCTTCCAACTGTTCTGGCTCTCTGGATGCGAGGGGGTTCGGCGAGGGCGAGGTCGGCAGATTGGAGGTTTCTTTTGGGTAGGTGGAAGGAGATTCTTTCGTTGAGCTATTGGGGTCCGGTGTTGTGGAGGCATTTGTAGGCGTGGGTGAGTATCTTGAAGGTGACTCTTCTCGACTGGGAGCCAGTGGAGGTTCCACAGGTGTTGGGTGATGTGTTTGTGTCGAGGGATGCCGAGTACGAGTCTGGCTACGGTGTTCTGTATGGTCTGAAGCTTGCGGAGTAGAGTCTTGTTGATCCCGGCGTAGAGGGCGTTGCCGTAGTCTGCTGCTTATGAGTGCGTGGGTGACTGTTTTTCTTGATTCGGGGGGGGATCCATTTGAAGGTTTTTCGGAGGATGCGGAGGGTGTTAAAGCAGTTGCAGGCGATGGCATTGACCTGTCGGGTCATGGAGAGGGAGGAGTCGAGAATGATGCCATGGTTCCGGGCGTGACCGTTGAAGGTGGGAGGACTGCCAGGGGCGGTAGGCCACCAGGTGTTGTCCCATGCAGAGGGGGAGGGTCAGAGGACCTCTGTCTTCTCAGAGTTGAGCTTTAGGCAGCTGCTGCTCATCCAGGATGCGACGTCCTTCATTTCTTTCTGGCAGTTGAGTCTGGTGGTGTCCTTGGTGAGTGAGAGGATGAGCAGGGTGTCATCGGCGTAGGATACTATGCCGAGTCCGTGCTGTCTGATGATGGCGGCGAGGAGGGCCATGTAGATTTTCAAGAGTGTGGGGCTGAGCGATGATCCTTGGGGTACTCCGCAGTTGGTTTCTATGGGTTCGGAGAGGAAGGGAGGTAGTCTGATTTTTTTGGCTTCTTCCGGTGAGGAAAGAGCAGATCCAGTCGAGGGCCGTTCCTTGTATGCCGGCGTCATGGAGTCTAGCGGCGAGTGTGCGGTGGGAGACTGTCGAGTGCTGCGGAGAGGTCGAGTAGCATCAGGGCCGTGGTGTGTCCTTGGTCGAGGAGGGTGTGGCGGCGAGTAGAGCGGTCTTGGTGCTGCGGAATCCGGATTGGGAGGGGTCAAGGATGAAGTTTTCTTTGATGAATTTTGTAAGTTGTGCTTTGACTGTCTTCTCGGTGACCTTGGCCGCGAAAGGGAGGAGGGAGATGGGCCGGTAGTTCTTGAGGTCCGAGGGATCAGCTGAGGGCTTCTTGAGCAGGGGTCTGAGTTCTGCGCGTTTCCAGTCGTCGGGAAAGATGCCGGTCTTGAAGGTGGCGTTGATGGTGCGTCGTAGTTTTGGAGCGATGGCGGTGATGGCTCTGTGGAAGATGTGTGGTGGGCAGGGGTCCGTGGGGGCCCCTGAGTGGATGCCTTCCATGGTCGAAACGGTGTCTTCGGAGGTGACTGGGGTCCAGGAGGAGATGGCTGGCTGGCATTGCTGGAGAGGGTAGTGGTCTCGGACTCGAGCGTCTGGTCGTTGAAGTTGTCGTAGAGGCTCTTGATTTTCAGATGGAAGTAGGATCCGAGCTTGTTGCAGAGGTCCTGGGAAGGGGTGATGTCCTTGGTTTCACTGGCGGGCTTTGTGAATTCCTGGATGATGCTGAAGAGTTGCTGGAGTTGGCGAGGATCTTGTTTTGCATGAAGGTCCTTTTGGTGGATCTGATACGTTTGTGGTATTCTGTCATGGCGTTCTTGTAGGTGGTGCGGTCTTCCAAAGCAGGACTTGGTACAGGTAAATATGATTATACTTTTCAAGACAGATTGTTAAAAAGCAAGCTGGATGAATAATGACTTTTCTTACAGGTTTGTAAAAATGTGCAAATTTCAGTTGTAATTACTTTTGGATTACTTTTGATTTAATTTCAGGATTGCTTTTTCAGGATTGCTTTTTCTACTCCGTTTGATATGCCTAGATATCACACTGGGACATTTCCTGGATGAAAGGTAAGTAAAACAGTTTTTCTCAAAACCAGAGGAAAACAGTCAATGCAATCCTATGGGAAAAAATAGGGTTAACGTTTTGCAGGTAAGTAAACGGTCTTGAGGGTTGAGTTTCTGGAGTTAGTACAAGGGTTACCCCAGGGTCAAGGATTCACTCAAAAAGCACCCTCCGCAGCACTAGGGCGGCCGGGTGCAGAGTGCTGAGTCCCAATGCTAGCCTATGGGGCTAGGGGGGCCGTCGGTTGGTGGCTGCTCATGAGCAGGCCACAAGGTTGAGGGAGCAAAGCTCCTAGAGGTAAACTCAAGGCAAAGGGGGATCCAAGCTGGCACACAAGGTGCACCCTTAGCGGCACAGGGGCGGCCGGGTGCAGGGTGCTGGTTCGACATCGGGAGCCCTGTTGGTTTCAATGGGCAGGGCTCGAAAAACCCACTCGCTTTGTCAAGCAAGATTTATTCAGGAAGAGCTATTTTTAGGGACTACTCGCCCTTTCTGGGGAGTTGAAAATCCTCTAACTTCAGGGAAGACCAACTCAATTTTGACCTCCGTCTCTGAAAGCAGAGCAAATGTGACAAGATAACAAGATTTAAAGGCATCTTTATTGCTCACAAAGTGAAAGAGCAATAAAAATGCCATTAAATCTTGTGATTTTGTCACATTTGCTGGCTTACTGGAGACCGGGGTCAGAAGTCCGCTTATCTTATCACATTTATTTTTCTTTAACTTAAGTTAGAGGATTTTGTAAAGTGAACTGTGTGACAATTGAACTGTGAAAAGCATGTTTAATGAGGCTGTAAGATGTCAGACTTTTTTCTAACACAACACTGAAAAAGCTAAGTGAACTGTTCAAACATTTCAAATATATTTCACTAATTATTAAGACACATTTTTGTAAAACATATTTTTATAGGATCAAAATAAATTGGAACACTTTACTTGGTGATGTGCAAATTTTAAATATTTTTGCTGAAACCCAATTTCCAAAAATTGTTTGCTTTATCAGTAAAACTACATGTTAGTGGGAAAGTTTTGTGGCAATTTCAATGGAAAATATGCTATCTGTAAATAACAATGCACTACCACATCATGCTTTGGTAATTTATTTATGAAAAGTGAGTTTTTAAAGATGAACTCGGAATTATTACTGCTCCTTCCCAGATGACAATGCTATTAGTAAACTAAGAGACAAGCCAGGAATAATGTGTACCCTATATATGGGCTCGATTCTTGTTATACATGGAGCAAACATTTAGTCTAGTAAATAAAAATAGTTTTTTTTGTACAGCAGAAATAGAGAACTTGCATATTTGAAGGTGCTCTCTTATGTGATCATAAAGAAAAAGGCGGCTCCATAAGACAAAATATTTGCCTAAGATCACACAATTTGAGACCAGTTCACGGGTCACGTACATTACAGTTGGGTCGAGTAGATTATTAAAGTTACTAGACCTGCAGGTCTAGTAACATTTTTGTGATTTTGTGAGCCCTGATGGGGAAGCTCCGGTCAGAACAAACACTGCAGGCTCGGGCACGAAGATCTTCTGGAGACTACCACTGGTTGGAGAGGTAAGTAGAGATGTCGAGGGATGGCGGGACACCGTCTGTTGGGCCACCCAAGGCAGCGGGGCGTCGGGTGCAGGGGTGTCTTTTGGCGTTCGGTTTTCCTTACCGGCTCCGGTTGGGGGACCCTTCAGATAGAGGCTGCAGGCGTTGTCGGGAGGCTTAAGGTAGGTCAGGGGGTCACCAGATGCCAGGTCAGGATCGCCAGGGAGACCTCCTCGGGGTGTTGGGCCACTTGAACTCAGGCTGTGGGCTTCGGGTGCTGACTCGCCGATTTGGCCGGAGCCAGAGTCTGTTGGTGAGCGAATCCGGTGCTCACAGGAGACAGTCTTGGTAGGTAAGGCATGGCCGGTCCTCCGGGTTCTGGGGGGCTGCTGGACACACCGGGGTTTTGCTGAAGCAGGTGGAGGTCGGTAGAGGCCGGTAGGGCTGGGGCCGAGTCAGTTCTTCTTTCAGCACGGCTCTTCGGTCCTTCTTCTCGTCTTGCTTGTCTGAGGAGGCAAAGTTCGGGGTAGCCCATAAATACTAAATTTAGGGACGTTTCAGGTAGGTACGGGTCTGGACCAATGGGTCTCTTTCTTGGGGTGGGTACACCCCCTATTATGCCACACTCGTGGGAGGGGGCATAAGCCTCACTCTGGTTAACTGGGTCTGCCCCTCTTCAAGGGGTGGGGTTGGCAAAAGTGGGCACACCTCTCCTCCCGTCTTGGTTTTTTTGCCGATTTTTCCACCCAAAGTGGGGGTCAGAACCAGTGGGGGCCAGTTCCTGGGAGCAGCAAATGGCTGGGTCAGCTCACAAAGGCGGCAAGCCTTTGAAGCTTCCCCTTCATGGACCCTGCCCATCCAGGGGAAGGAGGCTTGACACCTCTGCCCAGGTTGTGCTTTGTTTCAGAACCCTGAGAGTGGGAGGCTCTCTACCCAGCGGTTCAGAAACCTGTCTGGTGGTGGCAGCTGGCAAGCAGCCAGTCAGCCAAGGCACTAGTGAGGTCGTTTTTCAGGGGGCATCTCTAAGATGCCCTCTGAGTGCAATTGGCATTAAATCCCACCCTGGCATCAGTGTGGGTTTAATGTGTTGAGACGTTTGATATCAAACTTCCCAGATTTCAGTAAAGCCATTATGGTGCTGTGGAGTTCGTAGTGACCAACTCCGAGACCATATACTCTTTGTGGTTTTACTGCACTTACAATGTCTAAACATGGACTTAGTCATTGTAGGAGTACAGGGTTCATGGACCTGTATCCTTACGAGTGGTATAGTGCACCCAGCTAGAGGGGTGGCTTGCCATGCCATAGGCAGTGGATTGTAGGCATGGCACACAGGGATGTGTGCCATGTCGACTCTTCACTTTGCTCCTCATCAAAACATGCAGCCTGCATCGGCAGTGTGTTTGTGTTGAGGTACAGGGCCTCAAAGGGTGGCACAATATGTGCTGCAGTCCTTAGAGGCCTTCCCTGGTCGCAGTGCCCTTGGTACCCATGGTACCTTTTACAACAGACTTGCATGTGGCCAGAGATTTGCCAATTTGGTTTGCAACAGTACAGTTATATGGAAAGAACATAGGCCCTGGGTACCTGTTTGGCAGGAACACAGGGCACACTTAGTCAAAGAGCATCAACAATTAAAAAAAGTGAGGGGCAACCATGCAAAAAGGGGCCCTTTCCTACAGGTAGGTGAAACAACACAACACTACACCTAGACACTATGTCTTTAGTTATGGAACCCAGTGGGTCCCAACCCTCTAGATTCAGTGCTCTTAAGTTCCAGTAACTAAGGAGCCTGTGTACTTCTAGAAGGTTAAAGACAGGTAGTAACCCCCCCCACCAAGCACCTCTTAGAGCTGCTTATCCTAGATGACCTCCAGAATCCTAATGGGTCAGAGGAACAGGACAAAGTGGGTGGGGATGCTCCTGAAGATGGGTAAGGAGGGGATGCTGCTAGTGACCCTAATTCTGAGCAGGACCAGGAGTCGTCTGATGATTCTACCCTGGTGAACTCTGATCCCCCAGGGAATAGTACAGAGGGTGTCCGTAGAGGTATGTGCACCTTTGTTCCTCCTGGGAGGGTACAGAGGATGCAGGGGAGGTCTATGTCCTCCTGCTAATTCCAATGCTTCTGTAAATTCCATAGGGACATCCATCTCTAGCAAGAGGGAGGACTCTTTAGAGAGGAAATACCACCTGATCAAACTTGATAGAGTTAGACTCAAGCTAAGGCAAGATCAGTTGGCCCTTGATAGTGACCCTGGAAGTCCAGAGGGCTAGGAAGAATTTGGGAATAGAGTCCCATGGTGGCAGCACTATTGTACCTAGAGTGAAGGAATCCTCCTTTGATACTAGGAACTTGCGCAGGATAGTACCTCCTTACCATGAGGGGGATGATATCCATAAATGGATTACTGCTTTAGAGAGGGCCTGTAAAGTTCAGAAGTTCCCTCAAGGGCAGTGGGCAGCTATCTTGTGGCTCTCTTTTGCTAACAAAGGTAGAGACCAGCTCCTCACTGTTAGAGAAGAGGATACTGACAACTACTAAGTCTTGAAGAGTGCCCTTATAGATGGGTTTGGCTTAACTACTGAACAGTACAGAGTTAAGCTTCGGGATACCCAGAAGGCACACACTCAAGAATGGGTTGATTTCATAGACCATGCTATTAAGGCTGGCTTCATGGAAGCAAGGTACAGGACTATGAGGGATTGTACAATTTGTTGATGAGGGAGCACATCCGTAATAATTGTCAGAATCAACAACTGCACGAGTACCTGGTGGACTCTGATCTCTCCCCAAGAATTGGGAAAGAAGGCAGACAAATGGGTCTGCACCAGGGTTCAGCAGAAAAATCATGGCAGTGGAGGTGACCAGAAGAAGCAAGATTCTTCTAAGGCCCAATAGAAAGGTGGGGAGAAGGGTACAGATAAAAAGGAGTCTTCTCAAGGTCCCCAAAAACCTGCTTCTGGGGGTGAGTCCCGAAACTCCAACAATGGAAAAAAATTACCCTTGGTGTTCCCTGTACGAGGAAAAAGGACATGGGCCAAGGGATGCTAATAGTCCTAAGGCCAACACCAAGGAAGCTACTACCACTGCCCCATAGGCAACTGTTCCCCCTAGCACCAGTACAAATGTTAGTACAGCTCCCAATGGATTAGTTGGGTTAACCTTGGGTTCTGAAGTGGGTTGTAGCCTAGTCAGAACTCCCCCCCCCTCAGGCTGTCCTTGTCTGTGATAGTGGCATGGATCTTGCCACTTTACTAGTAAGTCCCACTAACTTGGGCAAGTACAGGCAACAGCCTCTGATTAATGGAAAGGAAGCTATGGCTTACAGGGACACAGGGGCCAGTGTCACTATGGTGACAGAGAAACTTGTGTCCTCTGATCAGATCCTACTTGGACAAATGTACCAAGTGGCCAACGCCAGCAATGTCCGGACTGATCACTCTTTGGCAGTTGTTAATCTCAGTTTGGGAGGGGTAACTGGCCCTAAAAGAGTCGTGGTTTCTCCAGACCTACCTTTAGATTGTCTGTTGGGCAATGATCTTAAAACTTCAGCCTGGTCTGAAGTGGAGTTCAGGACACATGCAGAGATGATGGGAATCTCTGCCAGTGCATTTGCTTTCCCAGGTCTCAGGGCAAACAGCTAAGCACTGAGGGAGCACTGGATCCTGGGAAAAATTGACCAGCTGGCTCCTAAGAGAAGGAGCAGGAAGGGTAAAGATGTATCCTCCTCCAAAACTTCCAGTGAGGATTAGTCTCCTGAGAAAGACCATCTCAGTCCCTGTGAAGGAACTGTCCCAGAGGAACTTGGGCCTGCCCAGGTTTGGAGCAGAAATCCTGCCCCTCTCTTGAACAGCTTGGAGAGCAAGATGCTGCTGAGTACGCAGGGAATGTCAGTGGATTCCATAAGATCTATTGGGAAGATGGACTCCTGTTCTCAGAGAGTAGAGACCCCAAGCATGGTGCTACCAGGAGGTTGGTAATACCTCAGAAGTTCAGCGGTTTTCTTCTCTCCCTGGCACATGACATTCCCCTTGCAGGACATCTTGGGCAAAGCAAGACTTGGAACAGGCTTGTCCCTCATTTTCACTGGCCCCATATGTCTGAAGACACCAAGGAGTTTTGTCACTTCTGTGTTACTTGCCAAGTCAGTGGTAAGTCAGGTGGCACTACAAAGGCCCCCTTAATTCCACTTCCAGTGGGTGGTGTTACCTTTGAGGGTAGGGATAGACATTGTGGGTCCCTTAAACCCTCCAACAGCATCTGGACACAGTTACATCCTAGTGGTGGTGGACCATGCCACTAAGTATCCAGAAGCTATTCCCCTTAGAACCACTACAGCTCCTGTAGTGGCCAGGGCCCTCCTGTGAGCCATTTCCAGAGTGAGTTTCCCTGAGGAGGTCTTAACAGACAGAGGTACAAACTTCATGTCTAGTTATATCAATGCAATGTGGAAAGAGTGTTGAGTAAACTACAAGTTTACCACACCCTTCCATCCACAGTGCAATTGGCTTGTTGAAAGGTTCAACAAGACCCTCAACGATATGATCCTGGGGCTCCCCGAAAATCTCACTACGCTGCCTTTTCTTTGCCTACAGAGAGGTCTCGCAGAAGGGGGTTGGCTACTGCCCATTTGAACTTCTTTTTGGACATCCAGTTTGGGGTCCATTGAGTCTTGTTAAGGAGGTCTGGGCGCAGCACCTCAAGCCTCCTAAACAGTGACATTGTGGACTATGTCCTTGGCCTGCGTTCATGTATGGCTGAGTACATGAAGAAGGCCAGCAAAAACCTTGAGGCCGACCAGGAGCTTCAGAAAGCTTGGCATGACCAAAAGGCTGTATTAACTGTTTACCAGCCAGGATAGAAAGTGTGGATGTTGGAGCCTGTGGCCCCAGAAGGTCTCCAGGACAAGTGGAGTGGCCCCCACCCATACTTTAGAAAAAAGGTGAGGTCACCTATTTGGTTGACCTAGGTACTCTTAGAAGGTCCCACAGGGTACTTCATGTGAACCGCCTCAAACCTTTAGTTGACGGGGCTGACATGAGCTAGCTCATGGCCACTGATGAGGGACAGGAGGAAGAGAGTGACCCTCTCCCTGATCTCCTCTCTCAGGACCCTGTTGATGGGTCATCTGGTGGAGTTGCCTTGGCAGGCAGCCTCACTGACCAGCAGCAAACTGTTTGCAGGAAAGTCCTCAATCAGTTTGCCCACATGTTCTCTCTGACTCCCAGTCAAACCACCTGGTGTACCCATGAAGTGGACACAGGTGACAGTCTGCCTGTAAAGAACAACATTTACAGACAGCCTGACCCTGTCAGAGACTGCATCCGGACTGAGGTCCAAAAGATGCTGGAGTTGGGGGTCATTGAGCCTTCAGATTGTCCTTGGGCTAGTCCAGTAGTCCTGGTGCCAAAACCTCACACCAAAGATGGTTAGACAGAGATGAGGTTTTGTGTACACTACAGAGGCCTCAATGCAGTCACGTCACTAGGACTGATGCCCATCCCATTCCAAGGGCACATGAGCTTATTGATACTCTGGCCTTGGCCAAGTATCTGAGTACATTTGACCTGACTGCTGGCTACTGGCAAATCAGACTGAGGATGCCGAGCCTAAAACAGCATTTACAACTCCTAGTGGGCATTATCAGTTTATTGTAATGCCTTTTGGTCTGAAAAATGCACCTGCTACATGTCAGAGGCTGGTGAACAAAGTCCTAACAGGTCTGGAAGCCTACAGTGCAGCATATCTAGATGATATTGCTGTCTTTAGTTTAACCTGGGAGGATCACCTGGTCCACCTCAGAAATGTTCTAGAGGCCCTGCAAAAGACAGGCCTCGCTATCAAGGCCACAAAGTGACAGATCGGGCAGAGTAAGATTGTGTACTTGGGTCACCTGGTAGGTGAAGGCCAAGTTCAACCATTGGAGAGCAACATCCAGACCATAAAGGATTGGGTTGCTCCCAGACTCGGGTCAGAGCTTTCTTGGGGCCCGACTGGGTACTGCAGGAGGTTAAGGGATATGGGTCCATTGTGACTCCCCTTAATGATCTCACCTCCAAAAAGATGCCTAAGAAAGTTCAGTGGACAGTTGGCTGTCATGTGCACTGCTTCCATTCTGCAAAGTCCTGATTACTCCAAAACCTTCATTGTCCAGACAGATGCTTCTGAGATTGGGGTAGGAGCTGTGTTATCACAACTTAATGCAGAGGACCAGGACCAACCAGTAGCTTTCATAAGCAGAAGGTTGACCCTCCGGGAGAAACGTTGATCAGCTATTGAGAGGGACGCCTTTGCTATGGTCTGGGCCTTGAAGTTGAGGACATACCTGTTTGGTACTCACTCATTGTTTAGGCAGACCATAAGCCCCCTCTTATGGTTTAAACAGATGAAGGGTGAAAATCCCAAACTTTTGAGGTGGTCCATTTCCCTACAGGGGATAGACTATTCAGTGGAACATAGACCTGGGAGTAACCATGCCAACGCAGACGGACTCTCCAGATATTTCCACTTAGAAAATGAAGACTCAACTGAGCAAGGTTAGTCTCATCTCCTTTCGTTGGGGGGGTAGGGGGGTGTTGTGTAGGAAAGTAGGATCTGCTTTTGTTGTTACCCCCACTTTTTGCTGGTGTCATTCTGTTTTTTTGACTAGTCTGACTGGGATCCCGCTAATCAGGACCCCAGTCACTCTGCTCTCTCTCCTTAAATTAGACTATGGTAAGTACTTTGGTACCCTTCTAATTGGCTACTGGTGTACACTTCTAAGTCCCTAGTGTATGGTACTAAGGTACCCAGGGCATAGGTATACCAGGGGTCTCGCATAGACTGCAACATGTATTATGCCACCCATTAAAGACCACTCAAACTGTGACTACAGGCCTGCCATTGCAGCCTGCATGAGCTGGTGCTAGCACCACTCCCAACTCCCGTTTCCTTATATCTGAGGTCACTGCACTTAAAACCTATAAGTCACCCCTAAGGCAGGCCTTTCAATCCTGAATGTATGGTGCTTGGTTATAAGTGTGAGGGTGCCCTGCATGAGCAGTACACCCCCTACAAACCCTGGAGTCGATTCTCCAGGCTTTGTAAGGGCGTGGGTCATTTTATATTTATAGTGGACATCAAATCCATTACGAAATCTCCAACTATATATTGGCTGCACAGAAACCGGTATCAAACATGTTGGAATCCTACCCCAACACTGATTGAAGTGTTGGATGTAGGATCCCATGTACTGGGGTGCTCCCCTAGGGAGCCCCTGTATTCCCCGTACCAGCCTTTCAGGGTCTAGCAAGCTAGTGCTGCTGCCGACCACACACGATTATGCCCTCCTGCTGCTGAGCCAGGCTCAAGAAGGGGAAGGTGGAACAATAGCTTTTCTGTCACAGGGAGGTGTGACCACCTCCCAGACAGGACTTAGTGTATTGGGCTGGGGTGGGGCGCTTGCCAGCGCCACCAGACTGCTTTGAAGGGCACATTTGGTGCCCTCCTTGCATACTCCAGTTGGAACCAGTTCAGGGAGCCATTGGCTCCTGCTCTGGCACGAAACTGGACAAAGAACATGGGAGTATCCTCTCCTCTGTCCAGCCCCTCCTCTGGGAGGGATCCCTGGATTATCCCAACCCTTTCCTTTGGGTACTTAGGGGCTTACCTGTGGGTGGCTCTTCAGATTCGTCGTGTGACAAGATTAAGATCCAAAACCACTTCTACTTCAACCGTCTGGGCACTTTGGACTTCGTTTTGGGAACCAAGACTGCATCTGGAAGACTCCTGCTGCTCCTGATCTCGTTGTCCTGCCAGTCTTCTGCGTAGTCTGTGCCTGTGCTCCATCTAGGTTTTTCTTCAGGCCTGTGGGCATCAAAAACACCCAAAGGAATCTCCCTTGGAGTGAAGGAGTCACTCCTCTGCATTTGGAGGCACTGCAACTCAGCTGACCGGTCTGCTGATCCTGACATCCTCTGGACTTCGAAAGGCCCTGCAACACAGGTCGTAGTTCTGCAACTCCCTCGAGGCCTGCACTGTCTTCTCAGTAAGTTTGAGGCCAGTATCCCTTGTCGGAACCGCTGGAGCAGTACCCCTGTGCACCGCGTCGACTTGCCGTTGCTAAGGCTTTTTGACTTTCTTCTCCAGAGATCTTCGGGCTCCAAGAAGCTCCAGCCTCTCTTGCTACCAAGATCTTCGTCCTCACCACATCCTCTGCACCATGGGCCTGCATCCTTGGTGAGCTTCTCGAGGTCCTCTTGCGACTCCTGTGCCTTTGGCCTGTGGATCCGCTTGAGGGTCTACTTTGGCTCCAGTGGGCTCTGACTCCTGCACTTGGTTAGTCCCTTGGACCTTGCTGGTCACAACACTGCACCTTCTTCGTTTTCCTCGTCTGTTGCTGCTGCCAAGGCTTGTTGGTATTTCCGCCGGACACAGACCCCGCACACCCTCCACCCCCCCCACCCTGGTTCTTGACTTCTGACGTGGAACAGCTCGTGAATGGCTCCTGGTCTTCCACAGCGTCACCTAGTCCTCACAGCTGCAACGACAAGGTCACTGTCAACTCTCCTGCATCTTTCGTCATCAGCGGTCATTGGTCTTTCATGCCTCCTAGTCACTCCCAAGTGGCATTGACTCTGTCCCCTCTGCTTGCAGGTACTCCTCTTCAGGAATCCGCCCTTGGATTCCACCGGACTCTTTCACCTTCCTCGCCAGCGGCATCTTCACTGAAGTCTTCCATTGTGGTCTACAGCGGTTTCTGGTGTAACTTCACACCTATGCACCCAGCTTCCCTGGTGTAGGTATCCTGGTTCCTGGGGTATCCACGGGTGGGGTGACTCCCCACCCTTCCATCTTCCACGTGGTTTCTTCAGGGTCCTCTGGGAAGGGTCCTTCTTGAAAACTGCAACCGCTACTTCCTCGTTGACTAGCATTGAGTATGCAGCTGTGTTTCCACTCTGCACACGGCCTCTATGGGGTTCCTGGGTACTTACCTTGCGTGGTTCCTTGGGTCCCCAGCTCTTCTAAGCCTTCTGGGTCAGGTCTCGACCTCTGTCGCAGTTCGCATTCAACTTTTATTAGTATATGGTTTTGTCTCCCCCTGGAGACCACTGTGTATTTGTGCTACCTACCTGTTCTACTATTCAAATATCCTGTGTATTGTTTATATCTCTGGGTAGGAGATATACCAATGTGTTAGTGAGAGTGCATAATAAATAACTATTTTATAACTACACTGTGTGGTTCTTTTTCACTTAATCTACACTATGATTAGTTCTGGTGAAACAAGCTGATTAACTCTCCTGGACTAAGCCTGAAGGCTGTTCTCCACAGCTACCACTTAGAGAGCTTTCTATGGTTGTCTACGACCACTAAAATCACCATAAGGGTTGTCTGGATTAGTACAAGGTGCTTCACTTAAATAAGTGTGCACCATATACTAAGCCAGCCTCCTACATGTATGGATCTTTAAAAGGACCGTGAGTGTCGGTTGGAGTATGGGCTGAGCAGCAGGGAGGCTGCTCCTGGTGGGGCTTAAAATCTGGCTTATCCTAGAAGCTTACTTTTGAAACTCCTTACCTAGAACTAAGATAAATAAACCTTCTTACATAATCTACACCTTGGAGTATGGATATTTCCTTCCATTGCAACACATTTACTAGGGACTTGCAAGTAAATTAAATGTGCCAATTAGGTGTAGTCCAATTTTATCATGTTTGAAGGAGGGGGCACAAGCACTTGGCAATGGTTAGCAGTTGGAAAGTGCAGTCCTAATGCCAATAAAAAACTAATTAAGCAAAATAGGAGTGAAAGGAAAACGTTTGGGCGAATACCACACCAAGGATGTCAGGTCTAACTGTATTATTCACTGGCTGTTTGGTGTTTCTAGTGCGGGTGGAGGTGGGATATTGGGAAAACTGATTACAGTATGCAGAGTTCCCTACCTGAAAACTATACACCAGAGTAATATATCTCAGCTCATACGACAGGTTGCACATTATGACCTACATAAGCACATCTTCTTAGATTAAGATGAGTGTGGGAATAAAACATATCCACCCCCTGATATGGACCATATCCGCAGCAGGAGGAGTTGTTTGTAAAATATAAGAAACAATGGAATTATATGGACTTAAAAATATGGATAGGGCATGATTGCCGAAAATTGTGTTTTTTGAGGACTACCTTTATGGGAATTTCACGGTGAATGAATTGTGCAAGCACGGTTTTGAATACAAGGAAGGAAGGAGACATCCTTAACAGAATTTCAGATTTAGTTTAGTTTTGTGATCTAGAAGGCGATGGAATTGATAATATTTATGTATTTCTTTTTAACTTTGCTCCAGGGAGTTGTTCGTTAAGTGGAAACACTACATAGGCAACCATATAAAAATATTCAAATGAACGGTTTGATGTGATTGATTCGAAGTACTCAGTAATAAATTGAATTATTTCACTGTAGCAAAAGCCAATATTGTGATTCATCCCGCAGGATACCATTTTTGTGTGTTGAATGTTTGCAGCCCAGGTATTGTGGGGTTACTTAGGCACACCTCTACAAGTTTCTACACCCCATTATGGATGAGGCACTTTTGAAGATATCAATGATCAACTATATGATGAGGGCAATGTTTTTGAATATCTCCAGGATGCCAGATGTCTGGGTGCCTCCCCCAGACATTGGCCTCTCCCTACCCAATCCAGCCATGCCTACTAAAGAATCTGCCTCCTTCGCCACAGTAATCTGTAGGGAGGCTGAGAGAATTGACCTCGGTCTGCCAACACAAGAAATCAACAATACTCTCCTGACAGAGGTTCTTAACCCTGCACAATCCACTCAGGGACTCTGCTCCCCTTTAACAAGTCTCTTACTGACATCCTGATGGGCACCTGTCAAAGTCAAGATCTTGCTGTCCAGTCAATAGACAGGTAGCGAGACAGCACAGGCCTGCTCCTGGAGAGCCAGACTTCGTATTGAGTGCTCTGAAAATTATAAAAATGTTACTAGACCTGCAGGTCTAGTAACTTTAATGATCTGCTCGAACTAACTGTAATGTACTTGACCCATGAACTGGTCTCAAATTGTGTGATCCTAGGCAAATATTTTGTCTATGGAGCTGCCTTTTTCTTTATTATCAAATAAGAGCGCACCTTCAAATATGCAAGTTCACTATTTCTGCTGTACAAAAAAACTTTTTATTTACGAGACTAAATGTTTGCTCCATGTAGAACACGAATCAAGCCCCATATATAGGGTACACAAGAGTCCTGGCTTGTCTCTTAGTTTACTAATAGCAGTTTCATCTGGGCAGGAGCAGTAATAATTCCCAGTTCATGTTTAAAAACTCATTTTTCATAAATATATTACCAAAGCATGATGTGGAAGTACATTGTCTTTTACAGAGAGCATATTTTCCATTGAAATGGCCACAAAACGTTCCCACTAACATGTAGTTTTACTGATAAGAGTACATAAACGATTTTTGGAAATTAGGTTTCAACAAAAATATTTAAAATTTGCACATCACCAAGTAAAGTGTTCTAATTTGTTTTGAGCCTATAAAAATATTTTTTCACCACAGAATTACAAAAATGGGTCTTCATAACTAGTGAAATATATTTGAAATGTTTGAACAGTTCACTTAGCTATTTCAGTGTTAGAAAAGAGCCTGGCATCTTATAGCCTTTCATTCAACAAGTTTTGCACAGTTCAATTGTCACACAGTTCACTTTACAAAATCCTCTAACTTGAGTCACAGAAAGAAAAATGGATGTAATAAGATAAGCTGACTTTTGACCTCTGTCTCTGAAAGCCAGCAAATGTGACAAGAAAACAAGATTTAATGGCATTTTTATTGCTCTTTCACTTTGTGAGCAATAAAGATGCTTGTTCTCTTGTCACATATGCTCTGCTTTCAGAGACGGAGGTCAAAAGTCAGCTTGTCTTCCCTGAAGTTTTCCTGAATCTTGCTAGACAATAAGAGTGGATTTTTAGAGCCCTACAACATACCACCCCAGAGAGTTTTGTAGTCTAGTCATCTACACGCTGCTTGAAGTCCAATGCCTTCCCTACTACCCCACCTGATAGAGAATCAAAATAGATGGACATGTTTGTAAAACTTATGATGTTCTTGACCAGCCTTGCTATCCGGTCAGTGAATATTACATGCCTTCTGGGCAGATATTTGCACGCATTATGGGACAAAGTGGAGGACATCTTGCCAATGATCTCAGACTGTCAGTCAAATCTTGTAAAGACTGATCTTGGATGGACAAGATGTAGTGAAATATTCCATTAATTCTGGTCTGGACACTACCAGCTGTCTGGGTAGGGCAGTCTGAATCCACGTGGTGCTAGAGTGTTGCACCTGGATTCAATCTACAAGCTTTTCTGCTGATGTCCAACAGTCTCTTATGGACATTGGCTTTAACTGCTCTAGCCTGTTTGGAGCGATGGCAGGCCCTGCCCGGCAGAGGTTTAAAGAGAGGAAGGCCACTGCCTGCTTCTTGGGCATAGCTCCAGAGTTGGGCAGTCGTCTGTCCCCCCCCCCCCAGCCCCCCCAACAACAGCGCCCCTTTCAAAGCTTTTATAGGGCTTTCCAGCGGAGCATCTCTGCAGCAATAGAGCAACTGATTGAGAGTGGCTCTGAGTTTTCTTTTTCTCTTGCACTCGAATCTTACTTGTTGACCATGCTAGGTGGGACATGTGAGCTCTGCAGTGGTATATGAAGTCGGCGTGCTCAGCACCAAGGCAACCTATCAGACTCCATCCAGGTGTCGGAGAAGACTGCAAAAGTTCTCCAGTAGTGGTTGCTTGACCATGATTGGACCGGCGGCAGACCCTTTCCCTATCCCGACCGAACGGTTGTGACGGATGCATCACTTCTGGGTTGGGGAGGTCATCTGGGATAGGAGGATATCAGTGGGCTCTGGTCTCTGGTGAAAATTTGCCTCCAAATAAACTTGTTGGAGTTGCGAGCAATTCGCACGGCACCGAAGGTGTTCTTCCCAATAGTCAAGAGGGAATGAGTGCAGATTCTCATGGACAACACAACTGCTATGTGGTATTGCAACAAACCGGGCGGCATGGGGTTATGGGTTCTGTAATTGGAGGCCTCGCTTCTCTGGAAGTGGCTGAATGCTCAGGGCATCTTCCCAACTGCCCAGCACCTGGCAGGATCTTTAAATGCCAGAGCGGACAAACTCAGCAGGCATTTGCTAGTGGATCACAAATGGCAGCAACACTGAGGGGCCACAGGGAATCTTCCAACACTGGGGAGAACCCTGGCTTGATGCATTTTCCACCACAGGGAACGCCCAGTCTCCAAACCTTTGTGCATTGAAGTTCCTCAGGAAGTACTCTGTCAAAGACTTCTTCCACCAGCATTTGAAGTTGGGACTACGGTACGCCTTTCTGCCCCTCCCTCTTCTTCCCAGAGTACTCAAGAAGCTCACGAGAGACCCGGGCCAAGTCATCCTTATGGCTCCAGACTTGGCGAGGAGCGTGGGGTACCTGGAACTTCTGGCCATGAGCATTTATTCTCTGATCCGGATGACTGTATGGGAAGACTTCCTATCGCAGCAGGGTCAAACCTTCCACCTGAACATCCATGCGTGGAGATTGAGCTGCGACAATTGATGGCTTTTGACCTTCCTCCCAAGTGATTGGTGTCATCTTCGCAGCCAGATGTCCATCTACCAAATCTGTTAATTTGCTGTCAAAAACCGATGCACAGTTGTCCTCTTCACCTACTTACCATCAAAACCGCTTTCCTCATTGCCATAACAGCCAGACAAGTGAGTGAACTCTAGGCGTTGGTAATGGTTCCACCATACGCTTTCATCTTTCCCTTTAAATTGAACATCTAGACCAGTGTCATTTCTGCCTAAGGTAGTCTCCATTCCACAAAGGGCAATACATCACCTTGCTGGCGTTGTATGATCCACCTCCTCCCAAAGAGGACAAATGGCTTAACCACCTCTATCCTAAGAAGGTCCTACGCTTCTACAGGGAGTACCAACAAGACAACCAACTTTTCTTCTGTTTCTGTGGAGCTAAGAAAGGCAAAGCTGTACAAAAGAGAACCATCTTCAGATGGATTGTGATCTGTATTAAGATTTTAAGTTCTTTTGTACCTGAAATATACGTGGGGATCTCGTAACAAATGTTCTCCTGCACAGTTGCCTGTGGTACGCCGATCTGTCCGTTTCAAGGAACAGATTTTAAAGCCACAGGATCTGCTTGTAAGCTCGAGACGGAGCTGCTTGTAAGCTCGAGGACGTGCCGCAGAGCACACCAGCTGTCAGCTAGGGGTTAGGACTCGATCATATGAACCCTTGCCCCGCAAATCTAAACAGGACTAAAAATGACATGTACACGGTGCATGGCAGAGAGCCTTTTAGAATAATGTGGTAATGGGAGAAATGAATAGTAAAATGCAGGCATGCATGGTCCTTTTAGGGTAACTGAGGGGTGTTTGCTATATTTTTTAAAACTAGAACCACCCTTTACAATTGCATTTACAAGTATGCAACACCCCCTGTTCTAGAGTATTTATGCTTTTTTCAAGATTCATGACAAGGCTGTAGAAGACCGAATTGGGTGCTGTTTACCCAGGATCATAGGCAAGTAAGAACTGGAACACGATTTCTGAAACCACAATGAACAACTTAATCGCTCGCACCCCCCCCCTCCCACGATTTTGCCACCGTGTGAATTACACCTCACACAAAGATTTCAGCAGCATATACATTAACCCACTAGGCTAACCGGCAGTGACTGCACCATGCCACGCAATTGCTTAACACATCTATTTGTTACAAATCAAATGCAGTCTTCATTTTCCAACAAAATGGAACCGGTTTTTGCTGTACTGGAAAAAGAGCGTCCAGAAATGAAATGGTAAGAGATTACATATTCGAGGTCGATCGGACATATTAGGCAATGATTTAACGTGTGAACAGCGATATTTGATGATGGTATTTTTCCCTGTAGCAGCTACATTATTTATTTTTCCAAACATGTTTTTCCATAGCTCGAGTGGTAATTGTAATGTTGGTAAGATATTATTGCATACGGTTATGGTAAAGTATCTTAGTGTAATTATCAGTTTTTTTCGACAGGATGTCGCGAGTGCCGTTATACTGGGTATTACTAAAACCAGTTATTTACAGTTTGTAATGACAGCAGTGTGGTGCATTGCAAACACATTGTTAGGTGGATAGGAAGCAGAATCTGTGCCTTTTTGAGGATTACTAGTGCAGAATCTGTGCTAATTAATGCAGTTCATCAGTTCCAGGTGGATTTGTGCTAATTAAGAGAACATTTAGGCAAATGGTGTAGAATCTGCCATTTAGCCAGATGTATGGCCAAATAGTGCTGAATCTGAAGTATTTCACAGGGACTACATTTAGTGCAACTTTCATATTTAACCCAATACACATCTAATTTTGAATCTGTACTGTTTAAGAGGACATTTGGAAAAAATATAGCACAACCTGTGCTTTTCACTAGAACGTATTTTACAGCCCCTCCGGAGGAATAAGGCACAAGGCTTCAATAGGACATTGAGATAAATGGAGGTTACTAATTGTAATGACTGAGTGGCAATTCCAACGTGTTTCAGTGGATTTTTTTAAGCGCTACATTTGCTCTGTGCTTTATCACACTATAGGAAAAAAGCAACACGGGTAAGCGTCAGCCTAGACTTCACTCCTGCTCCTCGTCCTAGTTTGATTGAACATGTCTTTTTTCTGTTGCTTAAAATTTGTTCGTGGGTTTTAAAGAGTTTCTTTCCTTAGATATTTAGCTACATATACAGATTTCCTGGACTAGCCAAATTTACAGTATGTTTGTGTGACCATATCTTTCGCATCGATATGCAAGTGAAGGCAACAACTTTTTGGTGGCCGCCACTTAAATTTAAATTGCTGTGCAGGTTAGAAATATAATGCAGGTTATGACCCAGATAAACTAATACAGACACCAGCTGAAACGCAAACCCACACTGCACATTCAAACAGTAGTACACAACAGTGCACACTGCAACTCGCACGCATACAGTATTGGCTTAAAATGCCACTAATTGAGCGATTCATGTAGAGGGGTACGCTTCTGGGCGCTACAAGCCGAAGACTCTTGCTGTAGGACAAAAGTGCACACTTTGAATCTGCCACTGCTCTTACATTTATAGAAACAGGTTCCAAACATCAGACCTACCACAGCACAGATGCGGAAACTCCTGGCTCTAGGAGGCACTCTCAAGCACTGCACGCAGCTGGTTAAATAACTTTCTCTTCCGCAGAACAAACACAGGAGGACCTGGTGCAATGCCTACCTCTAATCCCCTCACAGAAAATGAGAAAAAAACTTAGCAAGTGGCTGGAAACATGAACAAGCATTGGTTAATGCATTAGGTTTCGCCTATGTGATTAATAATACATTTTTTTGTTGTCTTGTGAGTATTTGCGCAATGTAAATTACTGAAAATCCGTTAGTGTTAAGAGCTGTTTATTGAGAGAGGCAATATATTGTGCTGTTACTGGTGGTATTATAAAGTGGGGACCTTAGGTAAAGGGGGGAAGTCAAAGTGAAAAAAGAATTTACCTGATTAGTAGGGTTGAACTGGGTGCAGCCATGGGCAGATTAGGTAAAGGGCAGGCGAAACCTAAAAATAAGAAGTCTGCCCCAAAGGAACCATCTCATTTGGTCAGCCAAGCAGCCTACCCTGTGAACGGAAGCGCAACATCTCCACCTGTGTTAACCATTAGGACAGCAGCATCCTAAAAGTGTAAACACCTAAATTGATTAGTTAAAGTGTATCACTCTCTGAAACATACATAATTGTTCTTTGAGGGAGCAGGGAGATACGCCGTCTTTACGACTATACGAAAACCACAACTCTATGATTCACAGAAGCGTCAGCAGTAAATATTCACATTGTCCACCGACCAAGTTTACCCGTTATATCTTAAATTTCAGACCACAATCTGAGGGCTTGCCTCAGATGTTTAGCATGTACCCAGTCATTTATTTATTTGAGAGTTTTATATAGCACTTGCTAGACCAAGTCTATACATAGCACCTGAGTCGGAGCGCTTTACAACAGTAAATGTTCACAATATAGATAGCAAGAATAGTAGACATTTATTACAGCGCTAGCTAGACCGGAAGGCATCAGTGTGCTTCACATGCCATGCGACCATGTCCACAAGAGGCAAACGAGGGGATACACAAGAGCCACAGTTGACCCCTGTACAGTGTAGTTCATATCGCTGTCTGATTCCACGCTGCCAAACAGATGTGTACTCCTAAGTGTAAAGTTGTTTTTTGTGCTGAACATTGCAGAAATAGCGACTTCTCAAAAATAGCTCATAATCCACATACCTAATAAAAAAATGCTGAAATGCTGTAGTTTCGGCAAAAAGTGATACACAGCTGTTCACTTCTTGGCCCGGACATCTCACGCACGACTACAGACCGCGGAGGGATGGTGCTGGGGGCGTTGGTGAAGCGGTAGACCTCAGTGGGCCTGTGTGTTGAGATCCGAGGAATGAGCGGATTACATTAACTTGTAAAGTCACAGGAGCAATGGGTTACAAAAACTCCTCCCTGGACAGGTCTCCTCCAGTGAGGGAATGTAGAAGATGAGGGACCAGGAATAATATGGGCCGAATGAACTACCCAGTCTACCTGCATCCGCATTGCCTGCCAATATGGAATAGCTCGGGTAGTATGGGCCAAGAGTCCACTGGAATCGCTGCGTTTTGCTAATAAAAACGCTTTTAAAAAGATGAAATGTATAACTATGTATGTCTGGTTGGTTGAAACGTACATCAGTAAGATCGCTAAAAGTAATGCTGAGGTTTTACTGCGCCAAGTGACAAGTTTGTGGGGAGCGCTAAATGTGTGAGCAGCATTTATTAGTAGCTAATGTGTCATAAAAGCGTAGTTCCCACCTTGATCCGATCCCATGAAGGAAGAATGAAGAGATATATATATATATATATATATATATATATCAAAACAAAGACCAGCGCGTTTCCTTCAAGCACCGGAATCCGACACAACGACAAAGGTATTTCCTCCAAATTGTTTTATTAGCATGTTTTCGAGGGCTATGACGCGTTTCGGCAGGATCCCCTGCCTTGATCATTCATTCATATATATATATATATATATATATATATTTTTGCATGCTCCCATGGTTTTTTGCCGGCCTGCTCCTGAAAGTCAGAGTTCATTCAAGGCTAGGCACAAGCACGCTTGAAATGCGTGAAGCCACAGAGAGATTAGTACACAATCTCTGTATAGGCTAAACATAAAAATAAGCACTTGAGCTGTGCTTGTTTATGTAATCTCCCTGTAGCTGCGCGCATTTCAAGTGTGCTTGGTAAAGGCACTATGTTAAAGGCAATCTGTGAGGTGTAACAAGCACGCTTGAAATGTGTGCAGCCGCAGAGATATTAAGTACACAAGCACCGGCTAAACAAAACTAGGATGGTTTACAAAAGTCGTCATCTTGATAGACGTAGAATTGGCCGATAAAGTGCGATGTTCATTAAATGGGAAACAAAAAATAGAACAAGCGCTGTGCATTCAAAACCTTACCAAAAAAAAAAAGTTCCACAGAAGTGGATGAAAACAGTACTTTGGTGTCGGGAAAGTGATAAGAGAAGCACACGAGGAACAACACAGGAACAACAGGAAACAGTGTGCTACAGGCAATAGAAATGTAGGAAAAGTAAGTGGCAAGCACAGGAACCAATGAAAGGCAAGGAGGTGGGATGTAAGCCCCTTTTAAGATAAATTTACTACAATAGATTTCACAAGCACCACACAAGCCAAACCTAAAAAGGAGTGAGGAATTGGAGTACATGCGAGGTTTAGTAACAGAGGCAGTGTTGGAACTAAAAAGAAATAAAGTATGTAAAAATGCATATAGATTAGAGTAGCACAGGGCATCCCATACTGCTTTCAAACACACAACTGCACTCTGAAGTCTAAAGTTAGTGATGGAAGGATACAGAAACTAGAAAATAGCAACAAATTTGCTCATTGCTACTTTCCTCCCGTCTGTGCTGCTGCCAGAGGAAAACAAGCACGTAAATTATGTCCTTAAGACATTTTAACTGCACTACAGTGATGTCTGCCCCCTGCAAGATCACGCTCCATTCCATTGTAAGCTTGATACTTGATGCCTTTAAGTGAGCCCACTCTAGGCATCCATAGGGCTGCTGGGTCAGGCAGGTGGATAAACCAACAAAATATAATAATCACAGCAGGGTGGAGGGAAAGCGCTGTTTTGTGGAAGAGCACAACTTCTGCCCACTCAAAACATGTACTTTTGGCTACCAGCATGTGTTTGGAGCCAAAGCCCCTCTCTGTAGTTCTCATCAAAGCTCTTTTTTTAGGTTGAGCATATTACATCTGGCTACAGCTGTGGTGTCAAGCCAGACCTAAAAAGTTAGATCAAAAAACTTTTTCAAGTTATGTTCATCAAAAGCCACAAGGCATGCAGCTAGAGAAGAGTGTGTTCTATATACCTTGCTGCTGAAGGTGGGCAAGTTAGATTGGGAGGATTTGGAGTAACCTTTCTCTGAGCTAGAAGTATTCATAGTGATAGGAAAGTTTAAGTCATCAAGGGCGCCACGTCTTCATGGCTTTTCAGCTGGGTTTTTACAAAACATTTCCGCCATAGTTGTTGGAACCTCTCACTAAAATAATTAATTGCATACATTTTTGATCATCCCTAACCCAAACCCATGACAGGCTTATATATACTTTATTTGCAAACCAGGTTAAGACCCTACGTGCAAGTCCTCTAGATATAATTCTCTACTTAATTTGGATGCTCTGCTATGAACTAAAATACTAGCAACAGTTTTATTCCAGTTATTACAAGACCAAATACATCCCAACCAAAATTGTTAGATTCAAGGCAGGGAAGGGGGGTGATAAAAAAATAGTTACACATGATTGTGGTTAGATGGGGTAGTAAGAATGCAGTCCTATTGTTGAATACGAATATGCGATCAACCGAGTGTACAGGGCCTTTATGTTGGTGTCTTGCAACAAGAGGGCCAGGAGATTGAGTAATAGATAAACTGGAAATCCAAAGGAGTGAAGATGGGATGTCTTTAACGTTACAGCACTTGTAGATGGTCTAATTCTGACTTGTCAGGAAAGAGCAGTCGAAACCTCGATAGAGGAATTGCAGCATTATCAGAAGGTATTAGGCTTAAAGACCAAATTGTCTCAATCTGAGGGTTTGAGCATCCATCTCTTGAAATGCACAGTTTAAAATCTGAAAATAAATACGCACCCTTTCAATGGGAAAAGCAGATAGAATACTTGGGCACCACCACTGTAACACCCTCTCTAAATCCCTTGTGAGAAATATATGGACTATAGCATGCACGCACAGTCAAAGCAGAAATACTTAATTGGTGCCACCATCATATTCATGGGTTGGACAATAGCTGCAGTGCGAATGACCATTCTCCACCCAAAAGTTTGCACATTTCTGTTAGGTACTGCAAGGTGGTTGTCCAGGCTTTACAGGCTATATGTTTGAACTATATCTGGAAGATCAAGAAAGCACTCAAAGTTTAGCAACAGGGGACATATAAGCCCAGAGACTTGGCACTGCAGATTTCGCACTTACTCAAATATTTCCTTTTGCCTCGTCTATGGTATGTACTGAAGTTGGCACTTGTGGAAAATAAAAGAATGGTGGTATATTGGTCATACCATAGCTGCTAGGACACCAGGAGTTTGCTTGAACACCTATAGGTCATAAGGACATATGCCTTTATATTTCTCCAGCTTTTCGTGCCACATTGAAATTTTGAGATAAAATGAGCATTTTTCAGAACCGAAGTTCTTTTAATTCTCTTACTACTTTGCTTGATAGCATAGATGTCTCTCCAGGGATTGACTTAATACCTTCCAGGCCTTGTGTAAGGGTGAAGTGTTGCTTTGTGTGACTGGTTGCATAATGGTCTCATTAAACCACTTCAACAGATCAGGGGGAAATGTGGTTTTTAGAGAGGGAGGGAGGGATTGCATTACTTTCAGGCCAGGCATTGAATCCCACAGGCACTAGTCAAAAAGGGAGAGAAGGGGAGGAGTCTGGCCTCTGACATCCTTCAAAATAGTAGTAAAATACATGACCCAAATCCAGGCGATCTCAAAAATACATACAAATTTAACACCACCACCGGCAACTCACCTGCGGCATCAATTCAAAGATAATTGGGGAAAAAAGAATTGGGCTGTGCTCTAGAGGAGAATCAATTGGGTTGAATCTTATACAAATATAATAACTTTGCCAAACATGCACAAGCGAGAGGGATTCTTTAAAAAATATTTTACTGAAGCACTACATGCTGGACAGATTCCACAAAATAGACTCCCGCTTCAGCACTTGTTAGAGGAACTTTGGAGAACAGGGAACGCAGGTTCCTGGCTTCTGGTCATTCCTTAAACTGGAAACCTACTGGAGAGAAGTCCTTGACGATATGATCTTAATTTCAGGATCTTATCTAGTTCAGTCAGTCCCTGTTTATGCTGTGGGCCCCTATGGAATTGGAATTACTTTTACATGGCAATAATGGGATAACAATCTCTTACATGCTGCTGACCACATAACACACACTTCATGCATTGTGGGGAAAGGTAGAAGGTCCAATTTTATAATATGTGGTTTAAAAACTGTGGGGTCTGCTGACCATGTAAAAAGTGTCCTATTGGATTTTCATATCCCTGGTCTGTTTATCAAACGATTATTAGTCACATGCCCTAACAGGCTGCGAGCTCTAACGTCCTGAGGTCAAACAATATTAATGTTCTTTCGGTGGGTCCATAGCACATACAGAAATATATCTTTGAATTGAGCAATGTTTTGAAGGACCCCTACCGAAGAAGAAATAGTCTGCTTAAGGTGCCACATGTTTGAAGCTCTTTGTTCAATAAAGTAGTTTTGTGTACCGAACTGCAAAATTAAATGTAATCAGTTAAACAGTTTGGAAAGTTGGGCTGTAGATACACTGGCGGTCTAAGCGAGAGGCAGTCTGGGAGGAGGTTTTTTTTTTTTGTTGGGCCAATATGAAGGGTGAAAAGATGGTTGTTAATGTGACAATGCTTTATCACTATGCCATGCCGTGCTGTGCTCATGGTCCTCTTAAGGTGGTAATTTCTATTTTTAAATGTGTGTGAATAAATAAATCTAAAAATGATAACCTAAAATTAGTCACAAGTGTCATATTTTAGACAATGTTCGATTTCTATAAGGGATATTGGGGACAAATTGTTGCCCTCCTATTTGTCCTCCCTTGTGCTCACTTTGCCCAGATTCTTATCAGTTTTTTCTACTAATAGACAGTGATGAGGGCATCCTTTCTCTGGGCATAGACTTCACATAATCTATTGTTGCGTACCGTGATTTACTCCTGGCGACAGATTTTTAGTGTGCCCATTATTGCTGCTATTTATTGCAGCAACACCCTTTAGAGATAATGCTTCAGTCACAAACATTCTACAGGTACTATAAAGTACATGGGACTGTTAATGTGACGTGTATTCAAACACAGAAATAACTTGTGTTTGTTTTTCACAGTTTCTTTGTATCTTATTAAACATTTACATCAGTGAAACTGATATAGTGACTAGAAATGTCCACACCAGGCTTGAGGTGAGGAAGGCTTAACACATTAAAAAGTCTGTTCATGAAACAATGGTGAGCCAGTTGTGCTGAAACCCATTCAATTTGACATCCTTTAGGAAAAGGCAAATATAAACCTACTGCAATGACTTTACTGGTATGTTTAGATGGGGTTTTTCCAAGATATCTCTTTAGGGCAGATTGGCAGTCTTGGTGATGCAGTAATTAAGTGGGCGTTTGGTGCACAGAATTCTTCTTTCAGGTAATAACTCTAGGGGACCTCAGAAAAGTTGTAAGATTGTAATATAGCTGTTTTCAAAGCTTATTGGCACCTCATACTTGTAGGATTAATTTGTGTCCTATTAAGGACCGCATGCTGGTAAAAAGATCTTGATCTTGTTGCTCAGTGATTCTAACATAAGTATGTTGCGAGGTGTGCCTTTTCTGAGGTCCTGTTCTACAGTTGGATGTAGCCTTGTCGATATTCTAAGGATGTAATGTTGGTATATTTAGTTCTGAAAGCAAAATTATGCTTCGCTTCATTTTTACAGCTTATAGTTGGTAGGTGCCTAGGTTGAAACTGTAAGAGGCAGGACAAAAACACAATAGGTTTTGGCACACTTCAGTTAATTTCTCTTTTCTTTTCCAAATTGCCACTTTTGCCATTTTGGAATCTTTACCATTTTATAATGATCTTTAACCGAAGGATTAAAATGTGTACATGCAGGTGCATTTAATAGTAAAAATTCCTTTCTTATGATCCAATTTAAAAAGAATGCCCTTCATAAAATACGATGTTGAAGAATTCACTATCTGATGCACAATGCTTCTCAATTAGGAGGTCGCGCGCACCGCGACCCAAGATGGCCGCCTGACGACGGAGCTCCGCATCGCGCCGGACTTTGCGGTTTCTTTTGAAGCGGTTCCAGCGTCTTCCTTCTCATCATGTTGACATATTCCAAAATCTGAATGTGTGCTCTTCAGGAAGATACTTTTTTCATACCTCATTTTCATGAAGAAATGACAGAATTTACAGGTTCATTGAAAATTTTACTGTGTTCCCCTCCATGTTCCTGGTCCTGTTCATGTTTAATTGATGTCCTGGTGTGGTGTGTTGCCCTTTGTTGGGTGTGCTGTTTCCGTTGTCCGTTGCCGCCTCTCATCCTTCCCTTTTGTTCCTCGTAAGGTACGTATTACAGTCGTCCCTTGACATGTACTGTCTCCTCTTACTCTTACTCTTTTTCCCCCTCCTCTCTTTCCTCTTTTTCGTATCTTTCCCCTCTTTTCTTGATTGTTTTGCATTCTTCTTCTTATATGTTCCTTTCCTCATGTGACTCCTTATTATCTTTCCCTTTTCTCTCCCTATATCTTGCTTCATAATTTTATTGCTGCATATATTGTTCTTTATGTATTATTGTTGGTTTTGCATTCAGAGTTATTTCCTGGAAATTGAAAGGTTTTATTAGCCCAATTAAGAGACCGAGAATACTATCTCATCTTGCCTCTTATAATCCTGATTTGGTTCTCTTACAAGAGACACACCTTACAGAATCCGAAGCATTAAAACTGAAAGGTTGGGTGGGTTCAGTTTTAGTTTCCCCTACTTCCACTAAGAAAAACGGTGTTATAATTTTATGTCACAAGAAACTGAATTGTAAAGTTGTATCGCAAGAGATTGATACAGAAGGAAGATGGTTGTTGGCTAAGTTAATTAATAATATTTCTTTGATCGTGTTCAATGTTTATGGCCCTACCCAATCTGATTGTTTTGGCCTCTGATTACACAGAAATGTATTCAGTTTAGAGATGATTTCTTTATACTAGGAGGCGACTGCAATCAAGTTGTTGACCCTTTTCTTGACCACCAATCTCAAGTACGCTTCATTCCTCATAAAACACATAAACACTTTCTCGACACTATTTCTCAAACACACCTGGTAGATGCTTGGAGACTCTCTCATCCCGATACTCTTGATTTCTCTTTCTTCTCTCCTCCTCACAACTCTCTCTCCCGTTTAGACTATTTTTCTCTCTTAATCTTTATCTCAAAACCTATTATCTTCCTCTATTGAACCTATTGTCATTTCTGATCATGCCCCAATTGTAGCTGATCTTGATCTGCTCCCTCCACATCCCAGGTCCTCCCGTTGGCGTTTTAATAATTCTCTTCTCTTGGACCCGCTTTTTTCTTCCTCTTTCATTACTTTTGCTAATGAATTTTTCGACCTAAATGGTGAAACCAACTCCCCTCCCCATATATTATGGGATTCCTTTAAGGCTACAGCAAGGGGTTTTATTATAGACTGTCTAAAAAAAAAACAAAAAAAAAAACGTTTCCTTCAACAACAAAAAGCTACCCTAGCACAGATTAAAGCCTTAGAACACAAATTTAATACCTCATCGGCGGACTCGGTCCTACCAGCTCTTGTCCGTGCTAAATTAGCCTTTAACAAGACCACGACTGATAATGCGTCTTCTATACTTCTCCGTAGCAGTGCTCAATATTACGGTGGACGTAATAAAATGGGTAAACTTTTAGCGAACTATCTCAAGTCCCGTAAAGACCGGACTCTAATCGATACTATCTACTCCTCAGATGGCACTCCTATTCACAAGGATCAGGACACTCTTAATGAATTTATGCTATTTTACAAAAACCTCTATACCCCAGAATCTCCTCCTTCCACCTCCCTTATTCAATCTTATCTCAATAAACTTCCAACCCCGTCTAATGATCACCTTAATCTTTCTGATCTTGAAACAGATTTATCCCTTACCGAATTATCCACTGCTTTAAATGCTTTAAAGAAAGGGAAAACCCCCGGTCCGGATGGTTTTTCAGTTGAATTTTATTTGCATTTCTCTAACTTATTACTTCCTAAACTTTTAGATCTTTTTCATTCATTCTTTCTCTCCGGTAAGACAGACAGCACTTTTCAGGAGGCCACGATTTGTCTCATACATAAAAAAGGCCGGGATCCTATGTTTTGTAAAAATTATCGCCCGATTTCCCTGGTCAATGTAGACTACAAACTATTTGCCAAAATACTTGCTTTGCGTTTAGACCCTCTTATGCCTCATCTGGTGGGTAAGGAGCAGTGTGGCTTCGTCAAGGGCAGACTAACTTCGGACAACTCTCGTCTTTCTTAACGTGTTGAACAAAATTCCTTCCCTTTCCACATCCTTAGCAGCCATTTCTGTCGATGCTGAAAAGGCATTTGATAGGGTTGACTTGTCCTTTGAAGTGGCATGGTTTTGGTCCCAAGTTGATTTCACTTATTTCTTTATTATATTCTGCCCCCAAAGCCTCGGTGTTAGTCAATAGTTGTGTTTCTTCTTATTTTTCCCTTCAACGTGGAGTCCGTCAAGGCTGCCCTCTCTCCCCCCTTCTCTTTATTTTAGCTCTCGAACCCTTTTTATCCTCCATTCGCAACAATCCTTCTATATCCGGTTTCTCCTATGGTGAGCAACATTTAAAGCTTTCTGCTTATGCGGATGACATTCTTCTTTTTATTTCTGATCCCGAAACCTCTATTCCTCCTTTATTACATGAATTCACTTCATTTTCCCTTGTTTCAGGTTATAAAATCAATTCTGATAAAACAGAAATTCTCCCTCTTACAAAATTTTGTCTTCCACATTCCTTCTCTTCCACCGGTTTCGCATGGAATAGTTCCAAAATCAAATATTTAGGTATGTGGTTCTCCAACTCCATCACCTCTTCTGTTAAATTAAATATGACTGAGGCCCTATCTCGGATTGACAAACTACTCTCCTCTTGGAATCCTCTTTCTTTCATGGTGGGGTCGGGTAGACTCACTTAAGATGATGATTACTCCTATATTGATTTATGCTCTTTCCATGCTTCCTGTCCATATTCCTGCCTGTTATTTCAAAAACATTGATTCTCGCCTTTCTAAATTTCTGTGGAAAAATAAAAAAGCCAGGATCTCCTTATTCTTTCTTCGCAAGACAAAATCTAATAGGGGTGTGAATTTTCCTGACTTTCGCATTTATCATAAATCCTTTTGCCTCCGCCAGGCCTCGAAATGGCTCCTTTCCGAACCTTCCCCTTTTACCCCCCTATGGCTTTCCATTGAAAGTGCTTTGCTATTACCCTTTTCTTTAAAGGAAATTCTAGCCTTTTCTGCCAAAACTCCTCATACCTCTCTCCCCTTGTTTAAACACACTTGTTTCCTGCTGAAGCCTTTGACCCAACCAAAATTTTTCTCTAGAGAATCCTTTTTAGAATCTCCAGTTTGGCACAACTCCCTTATTACTATTAATAATAGAACCATCTTTTGGAAATCCTGGAGATTAAAGGGGATAATCTGGGTTAAGAACCTATTTGATGGCTTGTGTCCGTGCTCATTTCCCCAATTTCAGGCTACCTTCCATTGTCCCCACTCCTTCCTACAGAAATTCTCTATTCTAATGGCGGTTATTCTTGATACCTTCTATTCTCTTCCCTCTCTCCCTCCTCTTTCTGACCAAAATTCTCTTCTCAAGATTCTCCTCTCTCTTCCCAAGGCTTCTCTTATTTATAAACTCTCCTTAGCTCCTAATCCTGATCGTACTAAAACTAAAATAGAACGTGCATGGGAATCAGACCTGGGATGTGAATGGACCATCAACTTTTGGGGCAAAATCTGGTCCCGCTCTCTCAAAGTCTCTCGTTCTGCTTCTCTCACTCAATCTGTTTTTCCTTTACCATAGACTGTACTTCACTCCTCCTTCTATTGCTAAGTTTGCCCAATCTACTGATACAAATTGCTGGACCTGTGGCTCTTCTAATGCGGATTTCATGCACCTTCTCTTCCTTTGCCCTTCAGTTTCTCACTTTTGGGGGAAAATCTGGTCCTACATTTCTCTCATGTTTAACATTCTCATTCCTTATTCTATTCCCCTTTTCTCTGGGAGCCTGCTTGATTCCTTGGATCTTCCCACATGGTCTTTTTGACCTTATGTTAGCTTTGGCTTTCCAGCACATAACTCTTAATTGGAAAACGCTTACAAAGCTTTCTGTCCAACACTGGTGGAATAGTCTCTGCCATTTTCACCGACTTGATATTGCTTTCGCCTCCTCTTGCAAGCCGATGGTTAATAGGGAACTCTTTTGGTTGCCACTCACTACTTACTTAGACAAACTAGCATTAACAGATAATTCTTATTTAAATGCGGAAAATTTCAGGCCTCCCTAAACATTTATTTTCTCTGCTCTTTTTCTTCTTACCTTTGTTGGCTTATGGTATTTATTAATTATATTATAATTATTGTTAACATTCCTATGTTGATATGCAATATCACATTTTATCAATTTGTAAGAGTTGCCCCTTCCCTTCCCCCTCTTCTCTCCCCTCCCTCCCCTCCCCCCCTTACTTCCTTATAAGTCTTAAACAGCTTTCTTTTTTCTTCTCACGCTAGCCCTTTTTTATCGTTATTTATTTAAATATGCTATTCTCTGTATTGCTGGCCTTTTGTATTCTGTTATTACTCAAATAAAGCTTTTTAAACATTAATGCTTCTCAATTAGAAATCAATTTTCATTAACTTGTTAATAGTCCTACTCTTTTTTGAGTTTAAAATGATTTTATTAGGATTTAACAAGTACAACAAGATAATACAATCAAAAACAATATAAGAGGCATCTTGAAAGAAAGGGGGAAGGGACACAGAAAATTGGGGAAGTGTAAGCAGAAGGTAATACAAGGTCAAAATTCGCAAACAATCAGATGACATTACGGAAAACATTATGAAGCAATTTAAATAGGTCTCTTTTTTTTTGTTTTTTTTTTTAAAAATCTATAAGCGAGATCAGTTGGAGCCGACAAAAGGAAATCAAGGGGGTTGATGAACTTCCTCAATGATACGTTGTCTTTGAAAAGAAGACTTGGTATGATTGTCACGTTCTCAAGCCAAATCAATATCTGATTTTGCTCTATCGATGGGAATATTACATAAAAGCTGATACATCGAAGGAGCCTTGGAGAAGTATGGAGAAGTGTGCATAGTGGGGAGATGGGTAGTGGAGAGGTATCAGCCCAAGACTGAAAATGAGAACCGACTGTCATAATGGTTTGTAATGTGTGGCATTTATTTTGAATGGAAGAAAAGAAAGTAAAAAGATTTTGAGCTTGTACAAAAGTCAGAAATGTATTAACTAAGAGTCGTTTGACCATATTAGTCAAATTTTTCGTCACGCCTTCCATAAATGTTTATTATTATGAAGTGCATTTACGAGTTTTTCCCATTCTATATAAAGAGTATGGAGTTGATCTGTTTAAAGAATTTGGATGGGATAGATGATGGAATGTTAAAATATAGACCAATGGGTACTGCCATCATCTTTATAGGGTCAAGGCGACCCCACCAGGAGAGATGTAAAGGATGCCAACGATTAACTAAATTTGTAAATTTGTGAATACAATCCTCTAGGCTTAATGAAATAGAAGATTTAAGTGATTGGGAGAACCATAACCCTAAATATTTGTTTTTAGTTGTATTCCAGGAAAACTTAGTGATTTGAAAAATCTTTTTTTAAAGAATATTTATTGAGAGGTAAAATTTTATGTTTATTTGTGGTTTAATTTGTAGCCGGAGACACGAGAATAAGAAGTTACTTCTAGTAAAAAAGCAGGAATTGATGTTTGAGGTTTGTGAAATAAATGAAAACTGCCATTTTGATACGCTGATTATTCTATAGGAAACTCTGTAAGGTTGGGTTTTGTCTAATTTTAGAGATTAAAGGTTCTAAAGCTAAATTGGAGAGAAAAGGTGAAAGGGGGCATCCTTGACGGACACCTCTACCTAATGTAATATAAGGGTAGGCAAGGCCATTAGTAAAAGTATCCGCTTGTTGTGAAAAGTAGGGAAGTGAGATGAGGGTGATGATTTTTGATCCAAACCATTTGAGAGTATGAAAAATAAAGTACCAATTTACACGGTAAATGCCTTCTCTGCATCTAAAGTAATTGCTGCCAAAGGATCCAAAAGACTTGAAGATTTAGATGAAACATCAATCAAGGCCAGAAAATGGCCGACTGGTGAGGAGCCCACAAAGGGAGCTCCTCCGCGTGGGATAGTTATTTTTACAGTTATCCCTGTTAGCACCATCGGCTTTGGCACCAGAACCGTGATACCTTTCTACGTAATACAGACAGAACTTTTAACCTATCTTACCTTGTTCTGAGCCGATGCTTGGTCGGTGAGAACCGGGACTTGGAGCCGCACTGACCAGGACCCCCCCATCTTGGGCGCCGGGCTGGAGGAAGAAAGTGGGTCCTTCAGTCCGCCTATACCCACTGCGACTGCGATCTTGAGGCCGCTGCAAATCCGACCCGATCGCCCCCCCCATCTTGAGCACCGGGCTGGAGGAAGGAAGCGTGTCCTTCGGTCCGCTTGGATCCACTGCGACTCTGCTCTTGAGGCCGCTTCCGCTGCTGGGAACTGTTCGGGCCCTGACCTGAGGACCGAAGGCTTCCCGGTGGCGGGTGATGTCTCCTCTCACCGATCGGTGGGCTTACGGCTCCGGGACTCCAGTTGTGCTGACTGGGTCCCCCCATCCCTCTGATTGAGCTGGATGTTGGGAGTGAAGGCGTTGAACTGCCAGGACTCACAGCGGGTTTGTTGCTGAGCGTCGAGGACACCTGCAGCGGCTGTCTTGGTGCAGATCCCAGGCATCGTTCTCTACCCTGCGTGGCCTCCGCTCGTCCACTCGCCCGCGTTATGAGCTGCGAAACACAGGCAAGCACACACACCAATCGTATGGGTCTTGTCCTCGACTAGGGAAAGGCCCTTGATCGCTGGTGATCATCTGTACACGTTATGGGAATTGCCCGCCCTCCACATGAAGCACCCAGTGGAGACGTACACCGGTAATTCGTGGTGGTGACCGGCGCACACAGTTCTGAGATCTACGAGCGACCTGGCACCCCCTCACCGGCTTACCTCATTTGCCTCAGAGCCGGACCCCACGCTCGAGAGAGCGTTCTCTACGTGATTTATCAGAATAAGCAGGGAGATCCCCCTGACAAGAGGGTCTCATAATTGCGATAAATTCTGCCTATCTGCTAACTTTATTATTTTCTTCTTATTATCCTTCTGCCGTCCTGATTGCTTAATATAGGGAACCCATTTTGGGAATTACACCAGCTGCCCCCCCTACCCAACAAAATGGCAATCTAGCATATACCCATGGAGAAAGGACTAATCAAGGCATGGTTTTAGACAAAGATGGAGAAAGGACTAATTATTATTGGGGCTTAGATTGAAAAGAGACATAGGACTTTTCCCTAAAAACCACCATAGAGAAAAGGAAGATAGGACTAACCAGCACGGCGCAAACAGTAATTGAAATAGGACTACATCCTAAGACAATCTACTAATGGAAAGTGCAATAGGACTACAGCCCAGGTTCAATCATCTGCAGCAAAAGGTGCGGCTATCTTGGACTACCTTTCAAGGTCAGTCACCTGCAGTAAACGTCGTGGCTATATCGGACTGACCTCCTATCCACGGGTTATCTGAAAGAGACACGTTAGTGATAGATTCCTTACCTTAGAATATCCCCAGGCGTCAGGCTGGATCCGGAAAGTTTTGCGTAGCAGTACCCTTGCGCGTCGGTAGGCGGCGTCGTGCGGCTCCGCGTCCGTCGTCGGCGTCGTGATCGCCGGGATGACGTCGCGGGCAGTACTTAGACGCCGCCCCTGCGCGCTGACGTCAGTTCTTCTTTTCCGCGCCAGCAAGCGCAGATCCGGGAAGAGCAGTGCCCTGGTCAATTTTTGACCATACTTTTTGGTGATTTTTCACTGTTTTTTCCATCTTTAAGGTGTCGTAGGGATGCCCGGCTTCAAGCGATGCGGCGCCTGTGCGCGGATGATGTCCGTCACCGACCCGCATTGGGAGTGTCTCTTCTGCCTCGGCCGAGGCCACGACACCGAGTCTTGTCCCGAATGCCAGGCCCTCAACCCGAAAGCTTTGCGAGAGCGGTCTCGAAAGCTCCTCGAGGCCCGGCATTCGGCTCCACGGAGGCCCGGTCGCGTGAGAGGTCCAGGGGTCGCTCGCGGAGTGCACACCGGTCGTCGGCGTCGAAGTCTTCTTCGTCCGGTAAGTCTAAGCACAAGAAGTCCAAGAAGCATCGTCGCTCTCGGACTTCGCCTCGCCCGGTCTCGCGACTCGGCTGAGGCCCCTCCCGGCACCGTCCCGCCCCGCGGCCCCGGACTTGCCTGTGGAGTCGCCCCCGTCATACCCGCCCTTCCCGGGTTCGGGGCGGATCCGGCCAAGGTACAGGAGTTCCTGTCGGCCATGGCCCGCCTCTTCGGGCCTTCAGGCCCCTCCGGTGCGCCTTCGGGCCCGCGGGCCCTGATGGGGTTGCTCCGGCGTCGCCGGCGGCTCCGGCCCCGGCGTCGCCCGGGACTCCAGCCTCGATCCCGGCTCCGGCTTCGGCCCCGGCCTCGATCCCGGCTCCACAACCCCCATCGACGCCGGTCGACCTCACGACACCTCCGCCGGCGCCGATGTCTCCGGTGCCGTTCTCGACGCCGCCCTGGGCTCCGGGCGGCGTCGTCCCCCAGTTCCTTCCGGCTCCGGACATGGACCCGGAGCGACGTCGCTCGACGCCGGCTCCGGCGCCGATGGGCCCTTGGGTCCCAAATGTCCCTCCTCCTCCTTATTTTGAACCAGAGGAGGACCAGGAGGACTGGGAGGGGTCTGATGACCCTCTGACTCGCAACTGTCAGTATGATGAGGACTGGACAGAGAGTCTAGGGAGGCCAGTGGTCTGGATACTTCTCCTGACACTGGCATGCTGTCTCCTCCCGTGGCTACGGAGGAGGGGCCAATTTTGAGTACGGTGTTGCGTAGGGCTGCTGGGGCCTTACGTCTCCAGCTCCCTACTTTGACGGTCAAGCCTAACATCTTGACAGAGGTGCTTCAGCCGGCAGCCTCCTCTGCGGAGACTGTGCTGCCGTTTAACGACGCCCTCACAGACGTTCTTTTGGGCGCCTGGTCCAAGCCCAACACAGGGGCTCCTGTGGATCGGAGCGTGTCACGACGCCATCGCCCCGCTCCGGGCGACCCCTGTTTCTTTCTGTCCACCCCACTCCTGAGAGCTTGGTTGTCCAAGCCTCCGCTTCCCAAACCGCCTTCCCTACCGCTCCTCCGGATAGGGAATCCAAACGCCTGGATCAGTTTGGGAAGAAAGGTTTTTCTTCCTCCAGTGCTGGCTTGCGGTCCGTTAACACCGCTTGTCTTTTGGGCCGCTATACCCACTCTCTGTGGGATTCGGTGGCGGATGTTTTGCCCCAGTGCCCTGAGGAGGTCCAGGCACTGCTTTCCCGCGCCATTGCGGAAGGAAGGGATGCGGCCAAATACACTATCCGTTGTGGCCTTGACACCGCCGACTCGCTGGGCAGGTCGATTGCAACGACGGTGGCGCTCCGCCGCCACGCCTGGCTGAGAACCACTGGTTTTTCAGGGGATGTCCAGAATACTCTCATGGACATGCCCTTTGATGGAGTCGGTCTTTTTGGGTCCAAAGCAGACCATGCGTTGGAGCGCTTTAAGGACTCACGGGCTACTGCCAAGTCCCTGGGCCTTTGTGCTACACGCCCTCCGCTGCCTTCTGCTTTTCGCCCCTATCGTGGCCACGGTAGGGGCGCCCCTTCACGTCAGCAGCCCAGCCACCGGCCCGCGCAGCAGGCGTCTTCGCGTGGCCGAGGACGTGGATTCCGCCGTGGCGGATCGGGCAACCAGCGTGCGGGTCAGGCCACCACCTCCAACCCGTCCGCGGCCTCCAAGCCCTCCTAGTCCCTCCTTTTCAGGTGCACGGCACGCCAGTAGGGGGCAGGGTCCGCCATCACCTTCCCCACTGGCGCACCATCACCTCGGACAGGTGGGTCTTGGACATTGTCCGAAGGGCTACTCCCTCCCCTTCGAGACCACCCCCCAGCCATGCCACCTCAACTCCACCGCATGTCAGGGGATCACTTGGTGCTTCTACAGAAGGAAGTCACGGCCCTCTTGACCAAGAGGGCCATCGAGCATGTTCCGACCCCAGAAGTAGGGCGTGGTTGCTACTCCCACTACTTTCTGGTGCCCAAAAGGGACAAGGAGGACATGCGTCCTATCTTGGACCTCCGGAACGTCAATCGCTTCCTCCGGAAGGAGAAGTTCAAGATGCTCACCCTAGCTCAGGTCTTGACTGCCCTCGACCCTGGAGACTGGTTGGTAGCGTTGGACTTGCAGGACGCATATTTCCACATCCCCGTCCTGCCGGCCCACCGGCGTTACCTTCGGTTCCCGGTAGGCCACGAGCATTTTCAGTTCACCGTGCTCCCCTTTGGCCTTACAAGTGCCCCTCGGGTGTTCACGAAAGTGATGGCGGTGGTCGCGGCTCACCTGCGCCGGGCAGGGGTTTCAGTCTTCCCCTACCTCGACGACTGGCTGCTGAAGGCGGGCTCGTCCCAGGCAGTCGTCTCCCACCTCCAGACTACGGCCGAACTCCTGCACTCGCTGGGGTTCTCCATCAATGTGCCGAAGTCGCATCTGATTCCTTCTCCACAGCTCCTTTTCATCGGAGCAGTTCTGGACACGACGCAGTTTCGGGCCTATCCTCCCGAACGGCGAGTCCGGGATATTCAGGCTATGATTCCGATCTTTCGGCCTTTATCCTGGGTTTCGGTAAGGATGACCCTGAGGCTGCTGGGCCTCATGGCCTCCTGCATCCTGCTGGTCAATCATGCCAGATGGCATATGCGGGCTCTGCAGTGGGACCTGAAGTTCCAGTGGGCGCAGCACCAGGGCAACCTGTCCGATCACGTCCAGATCTCGGAGGGGACTGCAAAACAGTTGCAGTGGTGGCTCTCGAACCGGCAATGGGTCATGGGCAGATCCCTCTCCCTTCCCCAGCCAGAGCATACAGTTGTGACGGACGCGTCCCTTCTGGGATGGGGCGGTCACTTGGGAGAGGCGGAGATCAGAGGCCTCTGGTCTCCGGGCGGAGTCCCGGCTCCATATCAACCTTCTGGAGCTCCGGGCGATCCGGCTTGCACTCAAGGCATTCCTTCCCTCTGTCAAAGGGAAGGTAGTGCAGGTGTTCACAGACAACACCACCGCCATGTGGTACTGCAACAAACAGGGCGGGGTGGGGTCTTGGACCCTTTGTCAGGAGGCTCTGCGCCTCTGGACATGGCTGGAACATCAGGGCATGTTCCTGATGGTTCAACACCTGGCAGGTTCTCTGAACGCCAGGGCGGACGAACTCAGCCGCAGGTGCATGATGGATCACGAATGGCGTCTTCACTCGGAAGTGGCGCAAGGACTCTTTCTACAGTGGGGAGAGCCTTGGTTAGATCTATTCGCCACCGAAGAGAACGCGCAATGTCATCAGTTCTGCGCGTTGGAATTTCCAAGGCGGCACTCGCTCGGCGACGCTTTTCGTCGCGAGTGGAGTTGCGGTCTGTTGTACGCCTTTCCGCCTATACCACTTCTACCCAGAGTGTTGAAGAAGATTCGGCACGACCGGGCCCAAGTCATTCTTGTGGCTCCGGACTGGGCTCGAAGAGTTTGGTATCCCGAGCTACTCAATATGAGCATAGATCCCCCGATCCGTCTGCCTCTTCGGGAGGTTCTTCTGTCGCAGCAGCAGGGGACGGTCCTCCACCCGAACCTGTCCAGTCTACACCTGCTTGCGTGGAGATTGAGCGGCGGCAGTTGATTCCTTTCGACTTGCCTCCCGAAGTTTGTGATGTGATTCTGGCAGCCAGGCGTCCCTCCACTAAGGTGGTATACGCCTGCAGGTGGAACAAATTTGTGGCATGGTGCACAGCAAAGGCTGTGGATCCCCTTTCTGCCCCTCTTTCTGAGGTCCTTCTGTTCCTTCTCTCTCTGGCCCAACAGGGTTCTGCCCTGGGTACCATCAAGGGTTATCTTTGTGCTATCTCGGCCTTCCTCAGGCTCCCTGATCAGCCCTCCCTTTTCAAGTCCCCTGTTGTTAACAGGTTCTTAAAAGGCATTACTCACCTCTTCCCTCCTGTTCCGTTTGTAATGCCTCAGTGGGACTTGAACTTGGTTCTTACCTTTTTAATGTGCGCTCCCTTTGAGCCTCTGCATAACTGTCCTCTTCGTCTTCTGACTCTAAAGGCAGCCTTTCTGGTGGCCATCACCTCCGCTCGGCGGGTGAGTGAGCTCCAGGCTCTTTCTTGCAAACCTCCCTTTCTGTCTGTTCATCCAGACAAGGTTGTTCTTCGGACGCGTCCGTCCTTCTTGCCAAAGGTGGTTACTGCTTTCCACATTGGGCAGACCATCACTTTGCCCACCTTCTTTCCGCCTCCGCATCCTTCCAGAGAGGAAGAGAGGCTCCACCGTCTGGACCCAAAACGTGCGCTCTCCTTCTATATCGACCGCACAAAACACTTCCGGGTGGATGACCAGCTCTTTGTTGGCTACGTGGGCGCCAAAAAGGTCGGGCGGTGCACAAGAGGACCATCTCCCGCTGGGTTACCTTGTGCATCAAGACCTGCTATTCTTTGGCTAAGAAGGAGCCTCCTGTTGGGCTGCGTGCCCATTCCACCAGGGCAACGGCTGCTACCACGGCCTTGGGCCGCGGTGTTCCGCTGCCGGTTATCTGTCAGGCAGCTACGTGGGCCTCGCTGCACACGTTTACTAAGCATTACTGCCTTGACAGTCAGGTCCGGAGGGACGGCTTCTTTGGCCGTTCTGTCCTCCAGGACTTCCTTGTCTGATCTTTGTTCGCAGACCCACCACCGGGGTTGGTATTGCTGGGGTATCTATTCTAAGGTAAGGAATCTATCACTAACGTGTCTCTTTCAGATGCACAAGTTACTAACTTGTGTAACGATATATCTGTAAGAGACAGTAGTTAGTGATAGATTCCTACCGCCCCACCCATCCTCCCCGTTCTGCGAACTGATTTCTAGGGTTAAGGACATCCCTTTCAGGGCCCTAGTATTTTTCAGACACCTGTGTCAGCTTCTTGCATGGCTCTGCGTTCCTGGCGCGGAAAGTCGTGTACAGAACTGACGTCCAGCGCGCAGGGGCGGCGTCTAAGTACTGCCCGCGACGTCATCCCGGCGATCACGACGCCGACGACGGACGCGGAGCCGCACGACGCCGCCTACCGACGCGCAAGGGTACTGCTACGCAAAACTTTCCGGATCCAGCCTGACGCCTGGGGATATTCTAAGGTAAGGAATCTATCACTAACTACTGTCTCTTACAGATATATCGTTACACAAGTTAGTAACTTGTGCATCACTACTAGAACTATCCACTACTAGAGGATCCATACCACATCACCTGGTTCTCCTTGCTAGAAATACTCAGGTGAGAGTTCCCCCTCCTACCTAGCCCTACCTCATTCACAAAGTTTCGAGCTTGGTGCCTTCCAAGTACACTAGAGCCAGTCATATTCCTCCCCCCCCCCCTCTCCCTCCTCTCATCGCTGACTTCCTCATCCCCCCTGTTTATACACTTCCCCAGCTCACGTTTTACATCAACCGATCCACGCCCACCCCCATCTACTCTGACTTTTCCCCTATCTAAGACCACCTTTTCCTCCCCAACCTCACCGTCACTTAACCTCACCCCTCTTCCTCAGTCTCCCCCTTCCCACACTCCCTTTCACCCTCACCTTACGTCACTTTACCTCACCCATTCCCCATACCTTTCTCCACCCCCACATACAAGCGCCAATTACATTATGGAACGCACGGGACAACATACCTATACCATTGTATACTCCCCCAAACTTTCAAAAAAAGCAGCCAAATGCTTTAAACATAATCTGTTAAAATCACATCCCGAGACATTAATCTCAGATCCCTACTTCTCAACAAACAAAGGCTACATAACCAATGACATCATATTTTACACTAAGCGGAGAGCCCAATGGAGGAAAGCCTTTCTCGCCCTGCTCTCGATCTCCTCCACCAGGAAAACAGCGCATGGCCTTACTATCTCTATCATCCCGTCCACAATCTACAAAGCCACTGCAACAATCCCCATTTATCATAATGGGATCATCCTCATTCAATCTTCGGACCATAGCCTAAACCTACTAGACATCTTTCCCCTCATTAAGGAAAAAATCATAAGACCCCATCCCCCCTCCCCAACTGATCCCAATCTCAATCCGCTTCCTAACTCCCCGCATGTTTCCCCCTCAAGACATTCTTCTCTTTTGACCCAACCGACATTTACACTCACCCTAAAGCCATCCGACACCCCTGGAGATGACACACACTCCCCTAATTCCTACTCTACACCTAGCACCTCTAACATCCCCATGTCCTCACCCACACCTCACATCCATCCGTTCCACACCCCTTCATCTCCCGCCATTACACGCCCCCCTCCCAGGACAACCTTCCGGACAGCCTGCAACACAACTACCCAGCTCACAATTTCCCTCCAAACCTCATACATGACCTAATCACATCTCCCCACACAGTCCTATCATTAAATACGTCACCACCCACACCAGACCCCAGACTTTTTTTTTTTTAATTCTTTTTATTGTTAACAAAACAGCACAGATTTTCATTATTACAGTTAACACATCAAAGTAGTCAGTAATGTGGTACATACAGTTCAGCATTGCTATATTAATTCTGTTCTGGCCGGCATCCACTAGAACATTAGACGTTTGACTCTTCCGGGGATAATTGCGACGATAGTTCGGGTGGCTCACAGATGTTCCCTCTATATGCATTCCATTTCCCCCATACTTGCATCCATTTCCTAGGGCATCCCCTTGATGTATACACTGTTTTCTCCCTAAACATGCACCAATCCATATCCTCTTCCCATTCCCTCAGCCAGACCCCAGACTTGATGAGATAATATTATCACTTAAACAAGTCAAAGAGGGCCTCCAAACTATACGCAATCTGATTACTCTTCAACCCAAGATCAAACTATTTGAACAAGAATCCAAGACCAACCCCCACAATACCCAATCCAAACTCTCCCTACAACTGCCAGTACGACCTCAAACATCAGCCCCTAAGGTGGAGAACAGTACCTTACCCTAATGCCTCAACCCGTCCTATCCGAAGGAAAACTCCCTTATCGGATATAGATATACTCTCCCTACTTCGCTCCTATGATCTCCCGCAATTCACCCCTAACACAACGCACTCAGACATACTGCCTATTCATTCACTAATTCAGTCCATCCCCACCAATACTCAGTGTCAAAACACAATTCTAGAGGTATTGTTGAAAACAACCTGACGCGAGTCCCCCTCACACAAGAGCCCAACCCAAATTCCATCAAGCCGCAACTTAAGTGTATACTACTAAACTGTAGATCGGCCGTAAGACATGCAGCTGACATAGCTGACCTCATTCTCACTCATGAACCTGACCTACTAATCCTGACCGAAACATGGTTAAATGAATCATCTACGCCCATCCTCGACATATTGGTCCCCCCAAACCATAACATCATCAGACTAGACAGAACTGATAGGCCAGGTGGCGGTATCGCTTGCATACATCGGACCAATCTCTCAGTGAACCGCTCCCACTCACCGGTTCTATCTTCTTGTGAATACCTGTGCCTAGACATCACGAATAATAACAAACCATTGTGCTCACTGCACACATTTTACCACCCCCCAGGGGACAACCTCACCGTTATCGAACATCTCATGGATATTGTATCTACTAATGCTGAACAACAAAATACGCAAATATTCCCCGGAGACCTTAATCTCCACTGGAATGACCTTAATGATTCAGCAGTCATCAGCCTCAAAACTTTCCTCTCAGACCTCGACTTCACCCAAATCTATAACGGCCCCACACATGATAAAGGCTCAATTCTAGACTTAGTCATCTCCAAAGCTGAAGCCACTCAGTTGGAAACGATCCTCCCCTGTGACTGGTCTGACCACCACATCATCACTTTCTTCATCAATGAATCAGTAAAACCTCACTCTGCCCAACCCACGAGACCCTAAATATGGAAGAGAAACCTAAAAAACGTCGGTGCAGATCTAGTCACAAACTCCAGCCCTAACATCCTGCTTCCCCCCGAAGATCTATCCGATGTGCAAGATCTGACCGATCACTACTTCTGCTCCATAAACAAGATCCTAGACAAAGTCGCTCCCTTGCTATTGAAAAGAGCCTCTACAAAAGATTCTAAACCATGGTACGATGGTAGACTTAACGAGGACAGAAGATCCCTTAGATTAATCGCACGACGATGGAGGTCAGCGCCTTCTTCAGTTCACCTCAAGTTGCTAAGAACCACGAGAAACTCCTACTACAGAAAGATCAGACAATCAAAAGCAATCTTTTTCAGTAATCCACTTGACCAAGCCAAGAACCGCCCCAAAAACCTATTTGAACTAATCAAAACACAATCTAAGGGCTTACCTCACCCCCCCCCCCCAACTACCCCTGACTCGCTACCCAATTACAAAGAATTTGCCTCCTTCATGTTGAAGACAGAAAACATAAAATCGGACCTGCTCAACGACTTAACCCATTCTGACATTCACATAGACACCTCATCCCCCCCCCTCCAGGAGCCCAACTTATATGCTCCCCTAAGTTTAACCTAAAAAACAACGCCTCATGGTCCTCCTTCACTACATACAGTGAACAAGCGATATCAAAAATGCTCACATCTCTGAACCCCTCCAACCACTTCACAGACCCTCTTCCTGCAAATCGCATGAAAGACTTCATTCCACTGTTACTGCCTCTATGGACCAAGATTATAAATACATCTCTCCTGCAAGGAATCATCCCAGATATCCTTAAATCTGGGCAGGTGTCCCCATCTTAAAAAAGCCAACGTCCGACCCGGCGGACTTAAATAACTACCGCCCAATATCCCTACTCTGGCCAAATTATTAGAAAAATGCGCTCACACACAGCTTAGCAAACACATTGACCATTTCAACCTGCTTAATCAATTCCAATCCAGCTTCCGCACAGGGCACAGTACTGAAACAGCCATGACCCATATAATAGATGACGCTCTAAAAATCCTTGATCAAAATGAAGCCTGTCTGCTAATCTTGCTTGACCTATCCTCCGCTTTTGACACCGTCAAACACGACTTATTAGATCTCCTGAAGCACAGAATGGGATTATCTGGATCAGTTCTAAACTGGTTCTCTTCATTCCTTCAAAATAGATCACAAAGATTCAAGGGAAATCAATCCTTGGCCAATCCCGTCCCAGTCACTTTAGGAGTCCCGTAAGTATCTTCCCTCACTCCTACACTCTTCAACCTATTCATGGAACCGCTCACCGACATCCTCCGCTCCTCTAATGTCCAATATCACATGTACGCGGACGATACACAAAAATACTTAAAAATCCATTCACTAGAGGCCATCAAATCTCTCAATGTAACGCTACAAAAAACTCAGACCTGGCTGGCTGAAAACAATCTGAAACTAAACGCCCTCAAAACTGAATTCCTTCTTATCGCTCCCCCCAACCAATCGACCATCATCCTTGATTGGCTGAAACACCTCACAGCACTCAACTGCCAGCCTCTTATTGTTGACTCAGCGAAATCACGGAGTAACTCTCGATAAAAATCTAAACATGCAGAAACACATTAGCAGCGCAACAAAAGGAGCAAATTTTCAAATGAACACCCCAAGAAGACTAAAACCCTTCCTCCCGCAAATGACTTCAAACTTGCAGTTCAAACTCTAGTACTCCCTGGAGTTGAATATGGGAGTGCTTCTCTTTGCGGGCTCCCCAGATCGACGACAACAGTCCCCCTAAGAGCCTCAATCAACTCAGCTGCTAGACTCATCACTGGCTCCAAAAGAAACTGCCACATCTCCCCTGACCTTAGAGCCCTCAACTGGCTACCTTTCGAAGCCAGAGTTCAACTAAAAATCGCATGCATGACGCACAAGGCCATACATCACAACACTCCGAGCTACCTGGCACAGAAATTGGTACTTTCTTGTGGCAATAGATCCTCCGGAAGCGCCAGTAACCTTCTACTGAAACCACAACGATTTTCCAAGAAGAAAACATACAACCGGGCCTTCTTGGGGATTGCTCCCAGGATCTGGAATGCACAACCTCCAGAAACCAGACTGAATCCCTCTATTGTATCGTTCAAAAAAGAAGTGAAATCTATTCTCTTATCCAAATTCACATAAACTATGTTTATAAGTTGTAATACTATTGTATGATATGCACAGAACATAATTTTTTCTTGTAATACAGGTTTTGTTTACTATATCTGCTTGTAAAGCGCTCTGATACCCGCAAGGGTCTTGTCCGCGCTATATAAAACCTTCAAAATAAGAAAATAGGAGACGTGTATTATCAGATATGTACCTCCCCTTGATTAAAGTGGATTTTTCTTTTCCAAGAAGTTTGGACAGAAAAGATCCTAGACGAAGAGCTAAGGCTTTTGAATTTTTTTTATAGTCTATATTGATGAGAAAAATGGGTCTATATTTTTGACAGTATTCTGAATATTTTCCATCTTTTGCAATGAGACAGATAAGGGCGTCCAAAAGGATCCTGATGATTCACCTTTATGAAGAAAAGAGGCAATAAGACAAGATTATGGAGGGAAAGCAATATAGAGAAATGTGTTAAATGAAAAATGTAACAGTGAAGCCATCAGGGCCAGGAGCTTTTTTAGGTTTAAGGGCCGATAAGGCAGTTTGAAGTTGTAACAAATTGATGTCCATCTCTAAATCTGAAAAATCTAAGTGAGTATCGAAAGATTTATGTATGGACGAGAGGCAAGTTGTGATGTCGGGGTCAGAGGGACTATGATATGGGGTACATAAAGTTTTGTAAAATTGGACAAATTCTCCTAAAATGTTTGGATCTTTGTGCAGTAGATTTGAATAACTATTATGGAATCAACTTTATTTCTGTTCTTCCTAATCTTAAAATAATTTGCTAGTAGCGTTCAAATTTTCCTACTCTGTTTTTCAAATATGAATCGTTTCTGCCTGCAGGTGGTTTGTGATGAAAATGGCTCACGAGGTTATGGTTTTGTTCATTTTGAAACACAAGAAGCAGCAAATCGTGCTATTGACACAATGAATGGAATGCTGCTCAATGATCGCAAGGTGTAAGTAAAACTCATTTAAATAGTAAAACTTTCTATATCAGTCTGTCACTTAGTATAGCTTGCATTATTTTGATGGAGTACAGTGTTTGCAATTACATTGTGTGTTATTTTACTACTCTTTCTAGACCAAATCCTGTTCTATTCCCTGCAGTTTTGTCGGCCATTTCAAATCCCGCAGAGAGCGGGAAGCAGAATATGGCGCCAAAGTAATGGAGTTTACAAATGTTTACATCAAGAACTTTGGGGACGAAATGGATGACAAAAGACTAAAAGAATTGTTTTCCAAATTTGGTATGTTTGTTGTTTTTAGATTTGTCTGACTTTGTACCTGTCTTTTTGGCTGTGTTCTTTGTCATCGTTCGACTTATAAGAGAAGTCTCTGACTTAGAGGAAACTTACAAATTTAGATTTATTCAGAATTCTATTTATTAGAAAACCACAATATCCTGCACGACACCCAATCCGGTTTCCGAGCAGGATTCAGCACAGAGACTGCGCTATTAGAGGTAGCTGATTCAGTCAGAATGGCATTGGACTCAGGAGCATCAGCTATGCTGGTGCTCCTGGATCTCTCTGCAGCATTCGATACTGTGGACCATGCTATACTGACGCAATGTCTTCTGGACAGCGGGGTTAATGGCACCGCCCTGGCCTGGCTGAAGTCTTTCCTCCACCTGTGCACTCAAAGGGTGGCCTTACAACCGTATCAGTCCACCCGCAAGCATCTATGGTGCGGGGTGCCACAAGGGTCAGCCCTAAGCCCGCTCCTGTTTAATATATATCTTGCCCCTCTATTCACTTTGATAGCCAACTGGGGAGTGAAGGCGATTTCCTACGCCGACGACACCCAGCTGGTTTTTCCATTCAAGGATCAGACTGAAGAATCTTTTAAGTGCTTTAAAGGCTGCTTAAAAGACATTGCTGGCTGGATGAACAACAACAAACTTAAATTGAATGCCGAAAAAAAAAACTGAAGTGATGTTTTTTGGCAAATCCCAGCCTCCGGATGCAGCCCTTTGGTGGCCTGAGGAAATGGGCCTGCCACCCGTTCCAGCGGGCTATGCTAAAAATCTGGGTGTAAAATGGCAGGATGATCTATCCTTTTCCGCCCAAATTCAGCAGGTCACAGCCGCCTGCTTCAGCAGCCTGAGAAACCTGCGGAAATTTATACATCTGCTGCCAGAGAGCTGCCGCAGGACCGTAATCCATGCCACAGTAACTGCCCGCCTGGACTACGCAAATGGCCTCTACACCGGCTTACCGGCCTACCTTGTAAAGAAACTCCAAATGGTCCAAAATGCGGCTGCAAGATTAATCAAACATGTTCCTTTTCGGCAACACATCTCTCCGCATATTAGAGAACTACACTGGCTTCCAGTAGCCAAGAGAATCAAATTAAAGGCCTTGACCCTAGCATTTCGGGCATTTCACGGATCGTGCCCTGCGTATCTGAAACAGATGCTAGGTGTTTACACGCAGTCGCGTGTTCTGAGAACCTGCTCCCAGAATTTACTTTGCACCCCTCGAGTGAAGAAAACTCGGTTGGGTGGCAGATCTTTCGTGTTTGAGGCGTCTAAATTGTGGAATTCCCTTCCCAACTCCTTGCGTCAGATATCTTCTGAAACACAATTTAGGAAGGCAGCCAAAACCTGGCTTTTTAACCTGGCTAAATTTGACGTTTCCTGATCACTGCCTATCTCCCGTGTGTCACTTGTCGCTTTAGCGTCAGGACGCCTCCTAGGAGGTAGCTGTTCGCGCTCAACAAATGACTGTATTATTATTATTATTAGAGGTGTGCATCACAAATTATCCTTAATATATGGTCTTCACTGTAAAACCTATCAGTGACTGCCGAGGTAATGGGCACTAAATTACTGGCACAATTTTCTTTCTGCATATTCTTGTGGAATTGTAAACTTTGCTCCGAGTTTTCAAAGAGGACAATTAAACAGATATGAAAGTGTTAAAAGTAGATGATTGTCTAAAATATTTACCATTTTGTTTGCTTGTATAACCCATGAAACAAATTAAAAACGTATACAACTGTTTTAACTGTTTCATTATATTCGCTAATGAATGCAGTGCAGAATTTACATACAATTAAATATATTTGTGGTAAAGTGAAGTCCATTCAAGAAAGTTATGCAGTACTATTCTTTTTAGTAAAACATGTTATTTCAGCATGGAATTTTAGAAGGTTACTCCTACTGATCAATGTGTGCCAAATAGGAGCTGTGGGGGGAACGGCATGGGGTACTTTGAAATGTGATCCTGTTCCCCAACGTCTATGCTTACTATCAGCAATTCCAGTTTAATATGTTTAAGTCTTCTGCAAGTCCTAAAATGATATGCCTAATTGTTGGGAATTAATTCAATTGTTTTGGACATCTAGACACGTCATTCTTAAAATTTTCTAAATAAAGGGCATTTATGACCTAGTATGGTGCTACCTCTAAGATTTAATGTTTTTTTCAACTGTCCCATCCCAATTCTAGATAAAAGGGGTGGAGGAAGGGAGCCACACATGTTTAGAGGAGCAGACTATCCATCAATTTAAGAGTACATCTGAGGCTCCACAACTGGAAGTGATATGTTAAACATATTTCAATCTATAGAAGTTCTTTATTTGTTGGACTGACTTTTGCAAAACTTCTTGCCTTTTTATCTTTAAAGAAATGTTGTGACTGAAGCATTGCTTATAACCTGCTACAGAGAACAGCCAGTCTCCTCACCTTTTCTGATGTCCGTGGGAGCAGAAGCTCTTATGCACGCTTTAAAAGACATGCAGGAATTTCAAAGTAACACATGGTTTGAAAAATGTATGCGGAATGTGGTGATCGCCACTGTTGAGGTACAGGTGTGAATTAGATATATATATACTGGTGCCAATTATGCAGTGGTGTAACAAAACTAGAGGCCCCCCTACAAACTACATGCAGGCCCCCCCCGCTCAGGACCCAGTTGGCAGGTCTCAAGCCAGGGACCTTCCAGTGCCAGAGGGGGCCCCCGGAGCTCAGGGGCCCCGCAGGGACTGTGGGGACTTTTGTTACGCCACTGCCATTATAATGTTGCCAAAGGCTGCATTTAACTTGAAAAACATGCATCTCATAGAGACTACTGGCCGTAGATTCCTTACCTTAGAATTATCCCCAGGCGTCAGGCTGGAACCGGAAATCTTTTGTAAGCAGTACCCCTGCACTCCGGCAGGTGGCGTCATTCGCCTCGGCCTGGCGTAGTCTGCACCGGAAGTGACCTGCGCGGTGCCTATATAGGCGCAACCCCAGCACGCTGACGTCGGTTCTTTTCTTTCCACGCCTAGATCCAGAAAGAGCTACCCCAATCAATTTTTGACAGACATTTTTTGACTTTTTGTTGAAGTCTTTTTGAGATTTTTCTCCTGGTGAGGCAGGGTGTCCACCATGAAGACTGACTTCATGCCTTGCGGTGTCTGTAATCTGCAGATGTTGGTGAGGGACCGGCATCTTGTTTGCCTCTGATGCTTCCAGCGCACCTACGACGCGATGACCTGCGTCAACTGCTGTGCCGTGCACCCCAAGGCCTTGAGGTAGCACTCCCTCAGGCTCCTTGCTCCTCCCGATTTGCGACGCCGCAGCAGTCTCGATTCCAGTTGAGAGGGAGGTCCTAGGATCAGTCCAGTTGCGGAGCCCAAGATCCTCGTTGCACTCTAAGCCATCGGGTAAGTCCCCCAAGCGCAAGAAGAGTAAGAAGTTCAAGAGGCCTTCTACTTCGCCCTGTCCATCGAAGTCATCCGACGAGGGAGCATAGTCATTCGAGGGCTGGCTCCACACGTGAGCCTGCCTGGGCTGGCTCCTCACCTCCCCGAGTTTCCGTGAGCTGAAGAGAACCCCACCCTACTCCGTGAGTTATAGGAGGCCATGCACCTCATATTTGTGACCTGTTTCATGCCATCGGGCCCTGCGGGTTCGGGAGCGGCCACCACTGATTCTCCGGTGGTGGCTGTGCCCCCCTGCTCCAGTCGGGCCCCTTGAGTCCATGGATGGATCCGAACTGGTGCCGGTCATACCACCTCGACCTTCCGCATCTCCGGCCCCAATGCCGGCGGCCTCCCCATTCTCAGCCCTGACTCCGACAGCTGTAGGGGCAGCGTCTGATGCCGCCTGGAGCCATGGCTTCCAGGCCAGTGCCTGACCCCTACTCCTGTGTGCTTGGACTCTGGGAGAATTGGGAGGGGGTCGCTGGACCCTGAAGAACACCAGCCTCTAGACCCCAATATGGACTGGTGTAAGGATTTGGCAGACACCAGCGGACTGGACTCTTCTCTAGATATTCTCATCCTTTCTCCCACTAGCGTAGCTACGGAGGAGGGGGGCTTCTTTTGCTATGGTGGTGAGAAAGGCGGCCGAGGTCCTGGACCTTACTCTATCCTCAGTGGCAGTCAAGACTAAAGTCTTGACGTAGGTGCATCAGCCAGAAGTGACCTCCTCAGAACCACTTCTCCCATTCAATGAAGCCCTCACGGGCGTCCTTCTGGGGACTTGGTCCAAACCCTGCACATGGGCACCTTTGAACAGGATGATTGCCCGCCGCCACTGCCCTACCCCAGGGGACCCCAATTTCTTCACGCAACACCGTACTGATGAGAGCATGGTGGGCCAAGCCTCCACCCCCCTGGGTAATTTCTGGTGCGTTCTCTACTACCCCACTGGATAGGGAATCCAAGAGGCTGGTCACCTTAGGAAAGAGAATGTTTGTTTTCTTACACCAGTCTGGCACTGCGGTCCGTGAACACAGCGTGCATTTTGGGCAGTTGCTCCCCTTCCTTGTGGTATTTGGTTGGGCAGGTGCTGCCTATGGTACCGGAGGAGACCTGGGCCATACGCTCTCAAGCTATGGCTGATGAGAGAGATGCAGCTAAATTCACATTTCGATGTGGGCTAGACATGACCAACTCGCTGGGCAGAGAAGTTTCTTCGATTGGTGGCCTTACGGCACCACACATGGCTGAGAACTACTGACTTTTCTGGGGATATCCAAGCGTTGTTTAAGGACATGCCCTTTGATGACTCCTGTCTCTGCAGAAACCAGGTAGACTCTGTGCTGGAGTGCTTCAAGGATAGCAGAGCTACGGCCAGGTCCTTGGGCCTTCCCATGGCCCCTTGCCAACCCCAGTCCACCTTTCGTGGCCACAGAAGGGGCTTCCAGCTGTTTCTTTATCAGCACTGCCACCACGGCGTGCAAGCTTCTCAGCCTCTGTGTGATTGAGGACGCGGTACCCACAGACCCCATGGGTCAGGTAACCAGAGGTCTACCACTCACCCAGCCGGCAGCTGCAGCCTCCGAAACCCCTTTAGTTTGCCCTCTTACCATCATGGGCACCTAGTGGAAGGCAGGAAATGCCATCACCTGCTCCACTGAAGTCTAGAACATCAGACCGCTGGGTTCTTCAGATTGTCCGAAGGGGCTACTCTCTCTTTCTCCCCCCCCCCCCTTCGTGACTGTCCCACCACCCATGCCACCCACTTGCGACAGGCTGATGGCAGACCAGGTCTCCTTCCTCCGCCAGTGTCAGCTCATTTGGCCAAGGGAGCCATGGAGAGGGTGCTGAAGCTAGAAGTAGGATGTGGTTGTTGTTCCTGCCACTTTCTGGTGCCCAGGAAGGACACAGGCCTTCAACCTATCCTAAACTCTCTCAATTTCAACCTCAAAGTTGAAGTTCAAAATGCTCACGCTCTCTCCATTCCTGTCTGCCCTGGAACGGGGAGACTGGATGATAGTGGCAGGCTTGCAAGACGCATATTTCCACATTCCTGCCATGTCTGCCCACTGGCGTTACCTGCGGTTCACGGTGGACCACAAGCACTTTTTGCTCGCCGTGCTTCCTTTTGACCTTAGCAGCACCCCTCGGGTGTTCATCAAGGTGATGGCAGTGGTTGCAGCTCATCTGCGGAGATCAGGGGTGCCAGTCTTTCCCTATCTCGATGACTGGCTGTTGAAGGCGGGCTTGCCGCAGGCTATCCTCTCCTCCTGCACTTGTTGGGGTTCACTAGCAACATGCCAAAGGCACACCTGACTCCGTCTCAGACACTCTCTCTCTTCGGAGCCGTTCTGGATCTGGTGCAGTTTTGAGCCTATCACGAATGGCGAGTCCAGGATATTCAGAAAATGACAGATGTTTCAGCCTCTCTCTTGTATTTCGGTGAGACTGACTCTGAGGCTGCTGGGCCTCATGGCCTCCTGAATCCTGCTTTGTGACACCTGCTTGCTGGGATATGCGGGCTCTGGAGTGGGACCTGAAGTTCCAGTGGGCGCAGCATCAGGGGAATCTCTCCAACATGGTCCAGATCTTGGAGGGAACTGCATAAGATCCTCAGTGGTGGTCTATAAATCGCGATCAAGTCCATATTGGACCCCTCTCCCTTCCCCAACCAGATCTGACAGTTGTGACAGGTCAGTGGCGTAGCTAGCCCCTTGGTCGCCCATAGTGGTCCCTGTATTTGCCGCCCCCCCCGGCAGCATTAAAGAGCGGGCGGGGGAGGGGGTGCTGGCGAGATTCGGCTTATGATTGCTGCCCTGCGACGGCCGCTTTGTAGAGTTGGGGGGGGGGGGGGGTTGCTGCCCGAGGCTGCAGGTAAGCGCGGGCCGCCCCCAAAACTTGGACCGAAAGCCCCCCCCCCCCACCCCTTGCTACGCCACTGTGACAGGTGCGTCACTCCTGGGATGGGGCGGCTATCTGGGAGGGATAGAAATCCGAGGCCTCTGATCTGCAGAATCTGGACTGCACATCACCCCACTGGATCTTCGAGTAATCTTTCTGTCATTAAAAGCATTTCAAGCCATCAAGGGAAGGCTAGTGCAGGTGTTCACGGACAACACCACCGTCAAGTGGTACTGCAACAATTGGGGTGGTGTTGAGTCATGGACCCTCTGTCAAGAGGCCCTGCATCTCTGGACATGGCTGGAATGTCGAAGCATTTCCCTGGTGGTTCAACACCCGGCGGGTACTCTGAATGCCATGGCAGAAGAACTCAGCCCAAGATACCTAGTGGATCACGAATTGCGCCTCCATCCGAAGGTGGTAGAAGGTCTCTTTCAGCTGTGGGGTGAGCCTTGGTTAGATCGGTTCGCCAATATTGAGGATGCGCAATGTCAGCTGTTCTGCGTGCTGTTATTGCCAAGGTGGCTCTCTCTTGGAGACGCTTTTCTTGAGTGGAGCGCAGGCCTCCTGTACGCCTTTTCGCCCTTACCACTCCTGCCCAGAGTTCTCCAGATGGGGAACACCTGGGCCCAAATCATCCTTGTAGCTCTGGACTGGGCTCAGAGTTTGGTATCCCGAGCAGTGAAGCATGGCCATCATTGCTCCGATCAGGCTGCCACTTTGGGAGGCCCTTCTGTCGCAGCAACAGGGGAGGGTGTTAAGATGTGAGATCGCCGGGCCACGTCATATTTAAGTCCTTTATTGAAGTTTCCAGTGTCACAGAGACCCCATCCACAGGCAGGACTGTCATCCGCATCCAACTGCTTCCTCAGCCTCTCGCCAACAATTTAACCTCCACAGGTGATGCCTTGGATACCAACTTGTGCATCACCACTTGGTTACAGAACCCCACATACCAAAGCTTCTGTAATGTAAGATACCACATCAACTCCCTTGTTTACCCAAAACTAAATCTAAATTATAATTCACCTCCCCCCAAACTTAAACAAAAGAAAAATTCAAAGTGTTAAGGCATAAAATCATAACAAGAACAAAGTTTAAACATAGTCACATAACCGAGCTGGTCATTTCCTTATACGTTGGGGGTCGACTCTTGAGTTCCTCAGACAAATCCTTGTTAGAAGAAGCTACCGATTTTCCTATAACAGAGTTGCATTTGGCAACCCTGTTGAGATTCCAAATTTTGTTATTAGTCTTCACCGCATTTCTAAACACCTTCTTTACCCTGCAAGGCTAACTGTATTTTGATAACCTTCCATCTTTCCTATGAGATTTATCCTTCCAATCACCCACCTGTATACCTGTCTCCTTGACCGCTTTGCGCTTGTCATAAAACAACCTTGGCTTTCTCTCCTTTCTTTCTTTCTCTCCTTTCTTTTTCTTTCTTTCTTTCTTTCTTTCTTTCTTTCTTTCTTTCTTTCTTTCTTTCTTTCTTTCTTTCTTTCTTTCTTTCTTTCTTTCTTTCTTTCTTTCTTTCTTTCTTTCTTTCTTTCTTCCTTCCCTCCCCCCTCCCCCCCTCCTCTTACCTCACCTTCATGCTCATCCACTTCCATTCTCTTCTCATTAACCCAAGCAGGGACAACTAGGCAACCTTCCTTTGAATAGCAGAAAAGGAGACACCCATGTAGTGGAATGAGGGGTGAGCCTATACTCGCCTTTTTCCTCATGCCTTCCTCCCCGTTCATGCCACAAACCAGCAACTGCTGCAAACACTCCTTCAAGACCTTAATAAAGCGTTCGACAACTCAGTTGGACTCGGGATGATAAAGAGCAGCCTTTTTGTGCTTCACTTCTCTCACCCTCAAAAATTCTTCAACCACTGCTGAGGTCAAATGAACTCCATTGTGCCTGAGAATACTGGTGGGAAAGCCCTCTCTTTCAAACAGCTCTTCTAAAAAGCACACCACATCCTTTGATTCATTAGAGTTCCCCACCTTAATCTCTGGCCAGCAGAAATACATGTCCAGACACACCAAAACATACTTATCATGTGAACGTACTCTCACTGGCCCAAGGAGGTATAGGGCAATGTCAACCCACAGTCCAGAAGCTTGTTCTCTAATTACCATGGGTTGCGTCCTGCACTTTAACACCTTGACACAACGCATACATTCTATGCAATTACGCACCTCTCTTGCAATCATTACTTCCATAGATGGTCACCAATAGCACTCCCTGATCCTATGTTTGGTTTTCGAGATACCCATGTGGCTAGCATGAGCACCTTTGACCAGTCTGTCTCTTAACCCCAAGGGAGGCACCAGTTTACTCCCTCTCAATAGTACTCCAACAGAGAACTCATTGCACACTTCCCAGTATACCACGGCATACTGGTCACACCTGTTCTTGCTTGACCATCATTCCAAGACCCCTTTCACAACAAACTGTAAACACACATCATTCTGCAACATTCTCTTCCCTTCTTCCTGTACAGTTCCCTCTGACAATACACACATTAACTTCTTCATCAAACTCTTCCACACCAACGTTTTCTTCTTGTAAAACCTCATCAGTGTCTGAAACACGCTGCAACCTAGAGACAGTCGGCCTGCAAATTACTTGCTCCAGGCACATGCGTGAGCTCGAACTCCTACAGCGCAACCACCCACCTTCTAATGCGACTTGAAATTTGATCAATCTCTTTTTTTTGCAAAAATCTTTTTGAGTGGCTTATGAACTGTTTACATCTCAAACTTGCGTCCTGAAAGAAACTTTCTCCGCTTTCTCACAGCCCGAAATACGCCTAGGGCCTCTTTTTCAATAACTGATTAGTTAGTTTCTGCACCTCTCAGCCCATGAGATAGAAATAAAATGGTTCTATGCACACCCTCTGACTTCTGCATCAAAACGGCTCCCAACCCTTTCGAACTTCCATCCGTCATTACTATGATGTCATCCCTGGTATCAAAACTCGCTAAGCCTGAGGCATTATCCAAACCAGATTTCACGTCCTTAAACTCCCTCTCACAACCGTAACTCCACAAAAATTCTTTGCTTTGCTTTAACAGAGACCCAAGAAGAACTGTTCACTCAGCGAATTTGAGCACAAACTTGTTATAGAATTCTGCCATGACCAAAAACTTCACTAGTACATCTTTACACTTGGGCAAGGACAAATTCTTAATGGTGTCCACCAATGCTTTCTTTGGCCGAATCCCTGATCCAGTGATTAGATGTCCTAAATACTCTATCTCAGGTACATTAAACTTATATTTCTCACCTTTCAGTGTTGGCTCTGCCTTCTGTAATCTTCCAAGCAGCTCACGCAACCTTCCATTGTGTTCCCTAATGTTGGACCCTATCACCAAAATATCGTCTTGATAAACCTTCACTCCTGCCACTCCCTTCATCAAACTTTCCATCGCCCTCTGTAAGACAGAGGCTGCCAATATGAACCAGATGGGCATCCTCAAAAACTTAAACGTACTATAGGGAGTGGCAAAGGAGGCCAAAGCCTGCAAAGCCAGCATAATTTTATGATACGCCGAACTAGGGTCTAAAGAAGAAAAGTGCTTAGCCCCATTCAACAAGCTCAGCATTTCTGTGATATTGGGGAGTGGAAAGTGGTCAACAATCACAGCCTTGTTGAGTTCTCTCAAATCCACACATAACCTAGCATCGCTATTGGCCTTGCGTGCTATAACCCCAGGCGCAAGCCATTCAGAAGCTTCCACTTCCTTAATTATACCATCAGCAATGAATCTGTCCAACTTTTTTCATGCTCTCCTTGACTACCAAAGGCACACTCCTAACTTTAGCTACTTTTGTAGGTCCGTTGGCTCAAAGTCTAATTTTATGGACATAGTTCTTCAGGCTCTCCAGGTCTTTTTTTAAAACAGCAGAAAGCTCATTTAGCAAGCTATCACATCCATCCGAGACTCTGCAAACAACTGGAATGTCTTACACAAACCGAAGGATTTGCCTTGGGGGTCCAGATACACAGAGATCGCGTTGATGAATCCAACTTATTAAAGAGTCACCTTTCACAGACACCTAGATCTTCCCAGGTATTATATGATCCCTACATTTTATTAACACCCACAAATACCCCACCAATGTTATCGGTTTCGCAGCATACCCACGGGGTTTAATGTCTGGCTTTGAGAGCTTCACTTTGTTTTTCAGCTTATTCTCATGAAAGGTGTGTGGTATCAATGAGATTTTGGCTCCTGAGTCAAACAACATTTTGACCACTTCTCTATTGACTTGTACCATTTCCAAAGGCTCTTCCAAACCTTCAACATTATTTTGTAGAACAACCACTTCTTCCACCAGGTCAAGTTCACAATCCACCCCTCTCACTTTTTTCACAGTGGATTTACAGCATTTAGTTACATGACCCTTCCTTCCGCAATTCTTACAAGTAGCCTTCCATCCTGGACTCATTTTACTGTTTGCCATGTGGCTTACCTCACCACACCGATAGCATTTGCCTGAGAATGTGACCTTTCTTGCCTCCTGTATCACTTCTACCTTGAACAGATTTATTCTAATTATCTTTCTCTGCTACCACCTTAATAGAAGCTTCTTCATTCTTCCTTGCATGCACTACATCCTTGTGAATAACCTCAAAGCATGCCTTTGAATGTTCTTGTGTTTTGGCTATAGTCAAAACCTCATGCAAAGAGGGGTTGTCTTTCTACCACATTGCTTCCTTAGCCTTTTCCAAAGTGCAACCCAGCAGAAATTGATCTCTCAATTGGTCCTCAATGGAACTCCCAAAACCACAAGTTGAGGCTAACCTGTGTAGCTCTGTAATGTACTGTTCTGCACACTCGCTATGGTGTGGCATCCTCTTCCCAAATTGATAGCGTTCAAGCACTGTGTTCAATTTAGGAAGGTAATGCAGGTCAAGCTTCCTTATAGGAATTTCATATTCATTTAAATCAGCAACCTCATCCTTGGATAGTTCAGTCAGGTGTTCAAACACTTCCTGCCCCTCAGACCCCTGGCAGTGTAATAACAAAAAGGTCTTCCTTTCAGCGTTATGAGAAGCGTCACATACTCTGGTATAATGAGCAAAGACAATTTAATCCACTGAATGGGTGGATTACCAGGAGAGGTCAGAAAAATTGGTGGTACAGTTACATTCTAAATGGTGAAAAGTACTTGCAAAACAAGACCTGAAAGTTCTTCACCCTTCCCTTTTTCTTCAAACAATTTGTTCATAAAGTCGCAATGGAGAAGGAAAAGAATAAAAAAAACTCGTTCAAGGTATGTCAATAAACATAAAACTGGAACACACCTTTCACAGCACAAAACCGGTTCAGTAAAAAGGTGTGCGTCTCACCGAGGCACACACTTGTAACTCCTGCCAAACCAGGCTCAGAGACTACTGCCGAGGTGTGTGTATTCCAGAGATGTTGCTAGTGGAGGGACGGTGTGCACTTCACAGGGATACTCATGATGTGATTCCTGCCAAGGTGTGCGTATCACCGGGATGCTGCTAGTGAAAACCGTGCACGTGTCACCGAACCTGCACTTGTATCTTCTGTCACTCACGAAGATGATGCTCTTCTCCCAAATTGGCCCAAACCAACCTTGGTTATAGAACCACACATACCAAAGGTTCTGTAACCTAAGGTACCACAGAGGGTTCTCCACCCAAACCGGTCAATGCTCCGCCTTCATGTGTGGGGATTGAGTGGCAACAGTTGACCGCTTTCGACCTTACGCCGAAGTCTGCAATGTTATCTTGGCAGCCACGATTCCCTCAACAAAGACTGTATATGCCTGCTATTGGCGCAAGTTTGTTTCATGGTGTGCAGAGAAACAGGTCGGCCCTCTTTCTGCTCACCACTCTCGGTTCCTTCTCTTAATCCTTTCTCTTGCCCAGCTGGGCTCTGCTCTGGGTACCGTAAAGGGCTATATTTCAGCCTTCTCTGGCATTCTGTGATTGCTTGATCAGCCATCCCTCTTAAAATCCCCTGTTGTAAATAGGTTCTTGAAAGGTTTGAAACACAAGTTTCCACCTTCGCCCTTCATCATGCGTCAGTTGGATCTTAATCTGGTCTTAACTTTTCTGATGTGCGGTCCCTTTGTGCCTTTGCACAATTGTCTTCTCAGGTCCTTACCATCAAGACTGCCTTCCTGGTGGCAATAACCTCTTCCCGGAGGGTCAGTGAGCTTCAGGCTTGGTCATCCAAGCTGCTGTACCTGAACTTCTACCCAGACGGCCTGGTTCTTCGCACTAGGGCTTTCTTCCTGCTGCAAGTTGTCACTCCCTTTCATGTAGGCCAGTCTATCACTCTGCCTACTTTTTACGCTCTGTCTCATCCCTCCAAGGAAGAAGAGCAACTTCACCGTCTGGACACAGTGTTGTCATTCTACCTTGACGGCACAAAAGAGTTCTGGGTGTACAACCAACTCTTCGTGGGGTATGCTAGAGCGAAGAAGGTAAGGGCTGTGCAGAAATGGACCATCTCCTGATCGTGCTCTGCATTACAATCTACGATGCATTGGCCAAGAAGCAACCCCCTGAGTACTTTAGTGCTCATTCCAACAGAGCCAAGGCTGCAACCTCTGTGTTAGCACTCGGAGTCCCGGTCCTAGACATCTGCCAGGCAACTTGTTCATTAGAGGATTAATTCTTAGAAGACCCACAACGCTTCAATATATGTATTGGTTTGGAGCCTTTATAAATAGTTGAAAGTGATTATGTAGGACTGATGAGAACTTGTTGGCCTGCACAGTTCTTTAGTGTGTTAATGAATGTCTGATATAAGCAGAATGAGTGTTCCTCCTGTAAGAACACTGTTTCCATGTCACTGCCCAAATTAGGCCTAAATGATTTCTGTTTGTGAGGGTGTCTTGTAGGAGCTATGTCCTGTGTGTATACATGTATTTTGGGTAATTTTAGTCTCTTCCAAACGCTTTGGAAATAAATATTTTTGGAGAGATTAAATTATGTTGTGCAGTGAAGAAGCAATTGTGCGACATGCCTTATCAGTTGTATCAAATCTATTTCTTTTTGTAGACCTTAGATTGAGAGTTGGCTAACATGTAGGAGATACGATTAGAATTTTGTTGTGGATCACTGTTGGAAATGTTGCTCTAAATTTTCTATGTTGTTACCAATAAACATTCAGCAAGCTTCATAATCCTTCTCTTAAGTGTCTCCATTTTATAGGCATCAGAATAGTGGTTTGGATTCTTTTTAAGAATCTGAGTTTCCTTTGGCTTACTACATTGATTTGGGATTTGTGAAAATATGATTTAAAGTAACTATTTTGTACTGTCCTAATAGCACAATGTGATAAGGTTATATGTTTGCTGGTGTTTCTCTGACTGCAAGGATAGGGTATTAGATTTTTCTACTAAGAATCTTTGAAAGTGACTGCATAATTGCTTCCTTTTTTAGGTTTCGCCTGCACAGTGCTTGTGCTGTGCTTGTGAAATCTATTGTATTCAATATACATCTTGAAAGGTACTTGCGTACCGCCCTTGCTTTTCATTAGTTCCTGTGCTTGCCACTTACTTTTCCTCTGTTTCTATTGGTTGTAGCATACTATTTCCTGTTGTTCCTCTTATCGGTGTCCGTGGCCCAAGTACTGTTTTCATCCGCTTTTGTGACCTGCTTGATCTGTGAGCAAGCGTGTTTGTTTCCAAACCCCCCTCCTGCTGTTGGTTCTCTTATTTTATTAATTTAACTCACCCGGAGTATCAGAACGCTTTACATGCGCACCAGTTTAAAACTGGCTGTTGAGCCTCCTGCCGAGACTCAAACCCTGTTCCCTAGCTTAAAGGTTGGCGCTCTAGCCCTTATGCAATATTCTCTGGTGAATTGAGAAGATCAGCTTATAACATGGCTGGCGCTCCTTTGGAGCACATTATTAAAATGCTTTACCATTATGCATTCCAAAGCAGCGCCAGACATCTTTTTTTATTACACTTGTTTTTTTACTTGTTTATTTCTTTTTTGAGATATGGTTGTATGGTAAACCTATCCAGAGTATATAGTGTACATTCGGCATTGGCATTTTGGTATTTTTCTGCCGTCACATGTGGAATGCAGGCGACACAAGGGAGTTGGCCCCGAGCTGGAACTTGGAACTGCATCGTGAGCGCGTCTTGAATGCGCTTTATGCGAGGACTGTTTATAGCTGGACCATAAAGCCGGTTTATGGCCAAACAGATGCATTCAATCCTCAGCACCTCCTTCCCCAGCTCTGGCAGGCTTCCAGGGACCGGCACTAAAAGGTGAGATGAAATCTACGAGTTGAGAGGTAAATCAGCTGCACCTGTTTTTTACAGCCAGCATAAAACTGATCCTGCTTTTAAGGCCCGTTCCAGCTTCCGACCTGGGACACCAATTTCAGGCATCCCTCTGGGAATAGAGAAGGACTAACTCATTTATATGAAAGCTCTATTCCACAATGCACGTAGCACGTTGCGTAGATGCAGAGTCTGTAGAAACAAACTAAAGTTATACAGCTAGCTACTGTGTGAAGCATCACCTGAGACACGTGTCTTCTCACTGGACCGGTCAGCAGAGGGTTGCCAGCATTTCCTCCTATAGTGGTAAACCACTGAGTCTGCTTCTTGCATGGCCTGCTCACAGTTGATGGCAATGAATTGTGACAAATTAACACTCAAAGACTTTCTTGTGCAGTTACTGGCTGTGATTTATTGACTGCACTCCATTCCACACACTCCTGTAAAAAGCAGGGTTAAGAAAGTATGCTGTGCCAGTATATAATCAGGATCAATGCACCAGCAAATGCATAAATAGCATAACAAGCATTTGTCTCTTTACAGTTCCCCAAAAATTGCAACCACCTGGAAGATAGACCCAAAGCACAACTAGACATATCCTAAGATGTAGGAAGGGAGATAGGGAAAGAGCCATGAGCACCAACCCAATTACAAGTAGTGGCGAAGGGGAGCAAAAACACACTCTTTATTGCACTCTTTCTCTACCGCTCAGTCACCTTCTCTCTCATTCTCTCTTGTCCCCACAGTGTGTGTTTAATATACACACAGACACAAACCAAACACACTCACAAACATATACATGGATCCCACGTTGATGCTGCAGCAATGGTGACAAATCATCATAATTCATGGCACTGATGTCTGTATAAACAGCCCAACAGTGCAAAATACTGTGCCATCTGAGCACATTGAGATTCCACAAAACAGCACATCAGTGGCACAGAACAGACTCCTATAACCGCATACACTGTCAACCACAGCTTCAGTGACATGCGACATCAGTGTCAGACATAAACCATTAATGGCACCAAAATCCGTAAGGGAGTTATGGGCAATGGAATTGCTGGATGTTAACACAGCTGGTAATGGTGCTTCTGGGACCGACACGTGTCGTGTGACAAGGAGCAAAAGCAAGTGCAAAAATCCATGTCTAGCAAGATGTTGATCAACGTTTAAACCCAGCTAAATTACAGCAGGATAGCTGTCCTACACATCAAGAGAAGACTCGCTCATTTAACTGGGGAGGGCATCCACTGGTATGTATTTGAAGCTGTTGGGTAGGCTGATAGAATATAGACTGATGTGGCAAGGGGGGTCCATGTGTCAACATAAGTTGGGATGACCTGCTTGGAACAATGAGCAAGGATAGTGCACAGCGCAACTTTCATTAAGCCTGCATCTGTGTAAGATAAGATGCTGGATTTGAATGAGATGGCAATTGCAGAGACAAATATGGTCAAGTACACATTGGCCTGTACACATGAGTATGGATGTGAAGGATGAAAATGGAGCTTGCGCTCAACATGCATTGATCTGTTACACCCGTCGCACAAGCGCAGGCAGTGGGACTGAACACACAAGTCATAAGGAGGGGTATCACTGAACCCAGGATATACCTTGTTAGACCTGACATCCTGAGCGTAGTATTGCCCCAAATCTTTTTCTCTCACTCCCTTACCTTGCTGAACTTGTTTTTGTTGGCATTAGGACTCTGTGTACTTTACCTCTGCTAACAACTGTTGAAGTGCTTGTGCTCTCGCCTTAAAACATGGTAACATTGGCTTATACCCAATTGGCACATTTAATTTACTTGTAAGTCCCTAGTAATGGTAATATCTGTGCAAACTGAAATAATATGCAAGTTAGATGCAGAGCCATCTCTAGGGGAAAGGTCATGTTGGTTTCCTCCAGCAGGGGGCACCTCAATGCCCCCACAAACAGTAAATGTGGCTCCACTAACGGAGGTGTGAATTTCATTTTGCTCAGTGTGGCAAAAAAAACAAACCAGCACCAATTGTATGTTGGAAAAGAGCAAGCAGTGAGACTCAAACAGTGCAGTGGGAAATTCACTACTGAGGGACTGCTGCTAGTGCGTTAGCTTAGCAGTGCATACAGTACTGGCAGTGTCTCTAGTTGATAAACTGATGGCAGTGATTCCCCTAAATTATGTCTGCATCTTATAACATGTGTAAATTTAAAGTAATTTACACTGTTTATAGACTATTCAGTGTCGAGATTTGCATGACTTGAAGAACACGTGATATCAACCCTCCACAGGAAAGACCCTGCCACATTGTAACACTTGTAACAATGCTTCGCTTTCTCTTTGAGGTGAAAGCCAAAAGGATATTATAGTGACAGTATGATTTTACAGTGCTTCAGATATAACCGACCTCTAACATTCAAAATGTATAAAAACAGTAACTTCTATATTCCTAAAGACAGGCTATGGTTGGTGAACATTATCTTCAACATATTTTATTTGGGAATTCCGCCGCTTACCTAAACAACCTGTGTTCGCCACCATTTACTGTACGTTTGCTGTAAAACTATTGTACGTACCTGATTTGCACAGATTTTCTCCCCCGCCCCCAACTCACAAGTACACAACATGCTTTTCAAAAATGTAATTCATCCCTGCTTACAGTTGTACTTTTATACTCCACCCTTTACCTAATCTCCCCGTGGCTTCATGCATTTCAAGCGTGCATGTCACTACTGTGTGTTATGTACCAGTCTTTCCCCGTTCTCTTTCAAAAATTGTTTGTATTTTTATGCAGCGCAAACTAGATCCAAAGGTATCGGAGCACTTTACATAACCACCATTTGCATTACAGATGGCAACGACGGCTGGTGCCGGTTTTTATTTTGTTTGCTGTTTTATACATCGAAAAGCCAAACCAAAACTCGCCAGAACGGCCTCGCTAATATCCTCTAAACACACAAGTGCACTAGTGGCTGCTGAAGGCAGATCTGAGATTAAAAAAAAAAATCAGATTTTGAAGCATAACTGATAATCGTACAGGAGCACTTTATATTGGCACCTGTTACTGCACAGTATATTGACCTTTCCCAATAAACAAGTCATAACACTTTTACCGAGTTTCTTTAACTTATATTGCACAACTGCTCACCAAGCTAAAACTTGCAGGAAAAGAAAAATTATTAATCACATAGGCGAAACCTATTGCATTTACCAATGCCTGTTTCTCACTTGTGGGCTCTTTAACTGTTAGGAGATTGTCTAATTTTAAGTGTTTGGACTGCCTTATGGGCATATCTGTTTAAGATGGGGAGGATTTGCAGTTGATTTGAGAAGTCACATTGACGTATGTTATTGTATTTGGGGGATGTCTTTTAGATGATTTCTTCTGGTATTATTCTAGCATTTGTGATAAATCAAGTGATTTTAACTGTTTAATTACTCAATTTTCAAACCGTTTTGGTTTTTGGGGTTGGAATTTCTTTGGAGCAAACGGCATTCTACTGTATTCTGATGAATCCTCCTCGGGCCTCTGCCAAGATGATAATTCTAGATTTGTAAAACGCAATTTATCACCCCTAAGGGTATCCAGGCGCTGGGGGCCATCGGGGAGGTTAACTGAGCTATATTTGTAAAAAAAAAAAAATAAGTGCTGGGGCTCTTGTCTGGAGGCAGCTTGCACCAACTATTAAAGTAGGGAGAGGATGTGGCGTAATGGCCAGAACTGCAGACTAAGGAGCTGGAGAACCATGTTAGAGTATTGGGGTCGGCACAACATCCTATGATTCTGGGCAAATCACTTAATCTCCTCGTCCCTACCATAAATGAATGTGTCTTTAACTGGTGCTCATGAAAAGCACCCATGTTGATAAATAATTGATGGTGCTGCGCACCGGAAACTACCGGCTCAAATTAAGCACTGTATTCTCAGTCACATGATGCTGAACTGAGCTGCAGTCAGTGATTGAACCGTGACCGTTATCTAGAGTCAGCCGCTCTGGCCGCTGCGCCACACCTCACCCTGTGATGTAGGATAAAGTTTCTCTTTAGAAAAAGAGAGCATTGATGGGTTGCCAGCTAGGGTTAGATGTAGTTTCATTTAGGTATAGAAAAAGTTGGTGATCAAAGGAATTTTGAGAGTTTTGCTGTAGCTGTTGAGGACCTATTGTTATGGTGAAGACTGAAGTGAGATCAATAGTTTCGGATCTTCAGTGAGTAGCTAGATTTGAATCAATATTTCACTTGATCCAATAGCTGCTGGTTTTCTCTTGTCCATGACTAAGTATACCAAGGCTTTAATTTGGCCTTCAGATTTTTTTTTCTTTGTTTTTCTGTACTTGGATCATTGTCTTTTCCACAGTTTGCCCTCCACTTGAAATCCTCGCCCCTTAACTTTACCTACGTATTCCATGTTAGATTGCTATTGACAGATTAGTGGTTATCTTTGCCTGTGCACTCTGTGGTGTGCATTAACCATGACTTTAAATGTATTTCTTTTTTTTCCTGCTTCCTTACTGCTTTTTGAGATATGTAATGCTTTGTAGGTATCTGTATAGTTACACTTCTAATGACCATTGAGTAATTTATGCCACGTCTTAACAGTTGGTTATTACTGAAATCATTGAATTCTTTTACCAACCTAATTTACATAACATTTGTTGAAACCTGGAAGAATTCAAATGTAACCCTCGCAAGTGGGATGCAAATGTTTGCATTGAATTCATAATCTACTTTGCTATTTTCCATTATTAGAACTTGTGACCCCCAGGTTACACTGAACTGTTTTAGTAGGACAGAAGCCTGCACCTGCAGGTTACTCGTAGTACTGTGCAACCAGCACATTAATCCTCTAAACTTTGCCACAATAATGCAAACCAGTTAAAAGTAGATACCTTTCTGAACTACTTTACTACCCAGAGATTTCATTGCCACGTGGGTCTTAGCAGCATTTATTAACCCTGTGAGCTACTTTCCCAGTGGATATACTTAGCAAACATATCTCGTTTGTAAGTTATCTTAGTGGCTTAATGTCCCTATTGTGGTAATTTGATGGCACCCCACAAGTCACCAGTTCTTTTACTGCTCAGGCTAACTCTGCTTTTTATCCTGCTAGGCTCCTTGGAGTACCACTGCAATGAGTAACAACACCAAATACCATTTCCATTAAAATACCAATCTGATAAGGACATCTAGTCGCAGATTCCTTACCTTAGAACATCACAGGTGTCAGGCTGGATCTGGAAGACTTTTACTCTAGCAATACCCTTGTGCACCGGTAGGTGGCATTGGTTGTCGGCTCCGCATGGCGTCGTCCCCGCCGTAAGTGACCTCCGTGTCACCTATATAGGCACCACCTCCACGCGCTGACGTTGTTTTTTTTCTTTCCACACCAGCTAGCGCAGATCCGTGCAGAGAGCTTTTTGACAGGCTTTTTTCGAGATTTTGTTGAAAATCTTTGGTGTAGGATTTTCCCAATGTCGAAGAAGGCTTCTGGATTCAAAGCGTGCGGCGCCTGCCATCGCCCCATGTCGGTGACGGATCCACACTTGGTTTGTCTATGGTGCCTGGAGAGTGACCATGACTCTAAGTCGTGCTCTGACTTCTGGGCCATGTCTCTGAAGGTCTTGAGGGAGTGGTCCCTAAAGCTGCTTGCAGCCCAACATTCGACTCCATGCCATTCACCCTGAAGGTCTTGTTCCTGCTCGAGGGCAGGTCCCTGCACCGCCCCCGGAGTCCTAGTCCTCGTCCTCCCACTCAGTCGTCGAGCTGGTCAGGTAAGAGGCATAAGAAGCACAAGAAGTCGAAGCGTGCTTCAACGCCTCACCATCTGTCGGTCGCCGTGACCAGAGCCTCGACGCCATGGGCCTCGTTCTGTGAAACCTGCGCTATGGTCGGGTTACTTGCTTTCCTGCCATTCCAGGAACCAGAGCGACACCGGCCCAGTTAAGACTTCTATGACGCAATGTTCTTCATATTTGGGCGACCTGACCCTCCCGGCGCGCCTTTGGGCCCCTGAGGCTCAGGCGGGGCTCAAGAGGATTCCACGCCGGCAGGTCTGATTGTCCGCCCCCCCCCTCCCCCACCCCATCATGGATCCGGTGGTGGATCAGGACCGGTGCCGGTCGTTCCCCCTGTGATCTTCCCTGGCGCTAGCACCCGCGCTGAGACTCCCAGCGCCACCGGCACAGCCCCATTCTCATTCCCAATGAACCCGGTCGGCGCTTATGGACTCCGATTCCAGCGCCAAAGTACTCTTGGGTCCTAGGTCGAGTCTTAAGCCTTCTTTTGAGGGGCTAGGAATGGAGGATGATTGGGAGGGATCGCTAGATGCTTTACAAGACCAGCCTGAGCACGAAATGGACTGGTATGAGGACTTGGGTGAGGCCAGTGGCCTGGATACTTCACCAGATTCTGGCTTGCTTTCTCCCCGTACCGTGGCTACGGAGGACGGAGCTTCATATGCTACGGTGGTAAGGGCAAGCTGTTATGTTTTGTAATGTACCCCAATATAGGCCTGGGTAATCACCTAACCTTTCACCTACATTTTCCTGACATTGTAATACATAACAGTTTTTGGTAGTGACCTTTTACCTAGTTAGGTGCTGCATAAAATGTTGTGTGGTTCTCCCAGAAAATTAGCCTCATTAATTATGCATGAGGATTCTCAGAATCACAGCAGGATTACCATCTTCTGCATAATAAATATGTACAAGGGTCATCCCTTCCGTCATCCTCGGCCGACTTGACACAGCAAGGTAGAACACCTGAGGGTACCTTTTGGGTATATACACACCATATCTTTGCTGGGGGAGGCAGAGGAGAAAGACTTCCATGTTGACACACTGATGCGAGACGCTGAGGTTCCTGCACACAGACACTCCAGCACGCAGTGGTCTGACCTCCCTCGCGGGGTGTCCATCTCGAGACCAAGACGGGGCCCTTCATTCTCTCACACCAGGTAATGGTGTTTTGGCTTAATCCTAGGGGGATTCTTGCCTATACACATAAATATATGCTAGGTACATTTAGGTGCATCTAGTTAGGGTCTGCATCGTAGGAGTATGCATTATTACTGTTAAGTATTTATATGCTTTGTTTTAGCACTATGGTAGAAATCTACCATACATTTACTGTTGGTGCTTATAATCATTAATATCTATTTTACACTAGAATGACGCTGGTTCAATAAAAGCTTATTGAAAACGTCCCCACCGTTTATTCTGTGCATCTCACTGAGACAAAGTTTCCACGATCCCTGATGGGACAGGGTTGTCATGTTTGATAGTTGCCAGAAACTATTCTCTCCTTGGTAAGAGGAGGTCATAGTGGCACTGTGAGCTAGCTGGTATACAGGCGAACATACCCAGTGGCGGTGTCTGGAATCAGTCTGGACACCAATCCCACAGTTTATGTTGCCTAAACGTGCAGATCCTATATAGATTTATAGGAACTACACGACAAGCCCAGGTCCTGGACCTTAGCTCTCTTCAGTGGAAGTCAAGACAAACATCTTGATGAAGTGCTGCAGCCAGGGTTCTCCTCCTCGGAGCTCCTCCTGCCTTTTACTGAAGCCTTGACTGATGTCCTTCTGGGAATCTGGTCCAAACCCAGCACGGTGGCCCCTGTGAATAGGACAGTTGCCCACCGTCCTCGTCCTGCTGCGGGAGACCTGAAATTCCACCCTACCCCCGAGAGTTTGGTGGTCAAGGCCTCTACCTCAGAGGGTGCGTTTACCTCTGCACCCCCGGACAGGGAATCCTACAGACTGGATAGTTTGCGCAAAAAGATTTTTTCTCCCGGTAGCCTTGCATTACAATTGATGAACACTGCTTGCCTATTGGGCTGTTACGCCCACTCTTTGTGGGACACGGTTGTGCATGTGCTGCCACAGGTCCCGGAGGAGGCCAAGGACCTTCTCTCCCAAGCGGTATCAGACGGGAGAGATACAGCAAAGTTCACTTTTCGTTGTGGGCTTGACACCAGGACTCTCTGGGTGGCAGAATGTTGACAGCCGTTCGACGCCACGCCTGGCTCAGAACTTCTGGCTTTTCTGGGATGTCCAGGCTTTCCTTATAGACATGCCCTTTGATGGCACCCGTCTCTTCAGAGACCAGGCAGACATGGCTCTGGAGCGCTTTAAGGACTCGCAGGCTACTGCCAAGTTCTTGGGCCATTCAGTGCCCACCCGTCCCCCATCTGCTTTTCACCCCTTTCGTGGCCACAGAAGAGGCTTTCTGCCGAGCCAGCTTATCCCGCCCAAATTCAGCAACCTCTGCGCAGATCAGGGGTGCCAGTCTTCCCCTACCTTGATGACTGGATGTTGAAGGCAAGCTCGCCCCAGACTGTCCTCTCTCACCTCCAGCCTACGGCGAATCTCCTGCTTTCGACCGGGGTTTACTATCAATGTGCTGAGGTCACACCTCACTCCCTCTCAGGCGCTCCCTTTCATCTGAGCTCTTTTGGACTCTGTGCGATTTCAGGCCTATGCTCCCAAGCACAGAGTCTAGGATATTCATTCTGTGATACTGATGTTTCAGCCTCTATCCTGGATTTCAGTGAGAATGACTGAGGCTGCTGGGCCTCATGGCCTCCTGCATCCAGCTAGTGACACATGCCAGATGGCATATGCGGGCTCTGCAGTGGGACCTGAACTTCCAGTGGGCGCAGTATCAGGGGAATCTCTCCAATGTAGTCCAGATGTCGGAGGGGACTGCACAGGATCTGCTGTGGTGGCTGACCAACCGCGTTTGGGGTCAGAGGCAGGTCCCTCTCTCTTCCCCAAACAGGTCACACAGTAGTGACGGATGTGTCACTCTTGGGATTGGACGACCATCTGGGAAAGGTGGAGATCAGAGGACTCTGGTCTCTGGCGGAATCCGGACTCCACATCAGCTTACTGGGGCTCAGGACGACTCGCTTTACATTGAAAGCTTTTCTCCCTTCCATCAAGGGAAAGCTGGTTCAGTTGTTCACGGACAACATCACCACCATGTGGTACTGCAACCAGCTGGGCAGGGTAGGGTCCTGGACCCTTTGTCAGGAGGCCCTGCGTCTCTGGGCATGGCTGGAACAGCAGGACATATCCTTGGTGGTTCAACACCTGGCAGGTACTCTGAACGCCAGGGTGAACAAACTCAGCCATTGATGTCTAGCGGATCTTGAATGGCGTCTCCATCCGGAGGAGGTGCAAGGTCCATTTCAGAAGTGAGGAGAGCCTTGGTTAGATCTGTTCGCCTCCACCGAGAACTCGCAATGTCAGCAATTTTGCACCCTGGAGTTTCCAAGGCGGATCTCGCTTGGCGATGCTTTTACATCTCGAGTGGAGCTCAGGCTTACAGTATGCCTTTCCGCCAATACCACTCCTGTCCAGAGTGCCCAAGAAGATCAGCAGCGACAGGGCCCAAGTCATTCTTGTGGCTCCAGACTAGGCATGGAGTGTGTGGTATCCTGAGCTTCTCCAACTGAGCATTGATCCTCCGATCAGGCTGCCCCTTTGGGAGGATCTTCTGTCGCAGGAGCAGGGGAAAGCCCTCCACCCGAACCTGTCAACTCTACTCTTTCTTGTGTGGAGATTGAGCAGCGGCAGTTGACCACTTTTGACCTGTCTGTGATGTGATTTTGGCAGCCAGGCGTCCCTCTAACAAGACTGTGTATGCCTGCCGGTGGGAATTAAAAAAAAAAATATTGTACAGAACGGTTTACTGACCCTCTTTCTGCTACCCTCTCTCAAGTCCTTCTCTTTATTTTGACCCATGCCCAGCAGGGCTCTGCTCTGGGCCCTCTTAAAGAGTACCTTTTGGCCTTGTCTGCCAGACCAACCCTCTTATTTAAATCCCCTATTGTAAACCGATTTCTTAAGGGGCTTGTACATATGTTCCCACCTGCCCCATTCATCATGCCTCAGTGGGACCTCAATTTGGTTCCCACGTTCCTGATGTGCGATCCATTCGAACTTCTGCACAACTGCCCCGTCCAGCTGCTCTCCATCAAAACAGCCTTTTTAGTGGCAATAACTTATGCCAGGAGGGTGAGTGAATTGCAGGCTCTGTCATCTAAGTCTCCTTACCTGACCATCTTCCCTGGTAAGTTGGTGCTTTGCACTAGGGCCTCTTTCTTACTTAGTGTTAACACCATTCCACATGGGGCAGTTAGTGACCTTGCCCTCTTTCTATGCTCCTTCGCACCCCTTTAAGGAGCAGTTTTGGGCCTATCCTTGCGGACTGCGAGTCCAGTATATTCAGGCTATGATACTGATTCAGTCTCTATCTTGGATTTCGGTGAGACTGACCCTAGACTGCTGGACCTCATGGCATCCTGCATCCTGCTCGTGACACGTGTGCTGGGTTTTGCGGGCTCTGCAGTGGGACCTGAAGTTCCAGTGGGCGCAGCATCCGCGTCATCTCTCTGACATGGTCCAGATTTCGGAGGGAACTGCAAAAGATCTGCAGTGGTGGTCAACAAACCGGGATTGGGTCAACGTCAGACTCCTCTCCCTTTCCCAACCAGATCTGACAGTGGTGATAGATACGTCACTCCTGAGATAGGGCAGCCATCTGGGAGAGCTGGAAATCCGAGGCCTCTGATCTCTGGCAGAATCTGGACTCCATGTCAAATCACTGGAGCTCCGGGCAATTCGGCTGGCATTAAAAGCCTTTCAAGTTAGTGCAGGTGTTCACGGACAACATGACCACCAAGTGATACTGCAACAAATAGGGCAGGGTGGAGTCGTGGACCCTCTTGTCAAGAGGCCCTGCATCTCTGGAAATGGCTGGATTGTCAGGGCATTCGCCTGGTGGTTCAACTCGTGGTTGGCTTTCTTAACGCCTTGGCAGATGAACTCAGCCGAAAACGCCTAGCAGATCACGAATTGCGCCTCCATCCAGAGGTGGTACAAGGTCTTTCAGCTGTGGGGTGAGCCTTGGTTAGATCTGTTCGCCAATGCTGAGAATGCGCAATGTCAGCAGTTCTCTGCACTGTGATTCCCTAGGCAGCTCTCGCTTGGAGACGCTTTTCATTTTGAGTGGAACTCGGGCCTCCTGTACGCCTTTCCACCCGTACCAATCCTGCCCAGAGTTCTCAAGAAGACCAGGAGTGACTGTGCCCAAATCATCCTTGTGACTCCAGTTTGGGCTTGGAGAGTTTTGTATCCCAAGCTGTTGAGCATGGCCATCGATCCTCCGATCAGGCTGCCACTTTGTGCGGATCTTCTGTTGCAGCAGCAGGGGAGGGTTCTCCACCAAAACCGGTCACTGCTCCGCCTTGCCTTCATGCGTGGGTATTGAGTGGCGACAGTTGAGTGTTCGACCTTCCACCATGTTATCTTGGCAGCCAGGCGTCCCTCCAAGACTGCATATGCCTGCCGTTGGCACAAGTTTGATTCATGGTGTGCAGACAAACAGGTTGGCCCTCTTTCTGCTCCCCTCGCTCAGGTCCTTGTCTTTATCCTTTCTCTTGCTCAGTCGGGCTATGCTCTGGGTACCCTAAAAGGCTTTCTTTCTGCCATCTCTACCTTTCTGCAGTTGCCCAATCAGCCATCCCTCATCAAATTCCCTATTGTAAATAGGTTCTTTAAAAGTTTGTAACACAAGTTTCCAAACTTCGCACATCATCATGCATTAGTGGGACCTTAATCTGGTCTTAACTTTTCTGACATGCGCTTCCTTTGAGCCACTGCACAATTGTCCTCTTGGGCTCCTTACCATCAAGACTTCCTTCCTGGTGGCAATAACATCTGCTCAGGGGGTCCTTGAGCTTCAGGCTTGGTCATCCAAGCCTTTGTACTTGACCATCTACCCAGACAGGCTGGTTCTTCGCACTAGGGCTTCCTTTCTACCAGAAGTTTGCCACTCCCTTTCATGTAGGCCAGCCCATCATCCCTTGCCTATTTTTTACGCTCTGCCTCAAACCCTCCAAGGAAGATGAGCAACTTCACTGTCTGGACCCAAAAAGAGCATTGTCGCTCTACCTTGACCGCACTAAAGTGTTCAGGTGGACAACCAACTCTTCGTAGGGTCCGCTGGGTCAAATGAAGGTCGTTCAGTGCAGAAGAGGACTATCTTGCAATGGGTCTTCCTCTGCATCAAAATTTGCTATGCTCTGGCCAAGAAACAGCTTCCTGAAGGCTTAAGAGCTCATTCCACCAGAGCTAAGGCTGCGACCACAGCGTTGCAACGTAGTGTTCCAGTCCGTGACATTTGTCAGGCAGCAACGTGGGCTTCCCTGCACACGTTCACTAAGAACTGCTTCCTGGACAGTTAAGTCCTCAGGGATGTCCTTTTTGGCCGCTAAGGCAGTCCTGCAGGACTTCCTAGTCTAAACCTGTCCACAGTCCCTCTTCAGGGGATGGTATTGCTTGGGAATCTATTTTAAGGTAAGGAATCTGCAGCTAGAGTCTCAATCTGATGGACAGTTACTTACCTTAGGTAACGCCTTATCTGGTAGCGACCTAATCTAGCCACAGATTCCTTACTGACCCACCCATCCTCCCCGCACTGTGGATGGGTTTTTAGGATCAGGGATGATCCCTTTCAGGGCCCTAGTTATTTTAAACACACCACTGTCAGTGCACATCACTCTGCGCTCCTGGTGTGGAAAGTCGTGAAAAGTAACTGATGTCAGGGCACTGAGGTGGTGCCTATATAGGGGACGCGGATGTCACTTAAGGCGTGTACAACGCCATGCAGAGCAGACTGATGCCCCTTTACTGGCGTGAAAGGGTATTGCTCGAGTGAAAGTCTTCTGGATCCAGTCTGACCCCTTGTATATTCTGAGGTAAGGACTCTGCGGCTAGATTGTGTCTACCAGATAAGGCGTTACCGAAGTAAGTAACTTGCCCTTTAAAAACGTGTTAACACCGATGTGTGCGAGTATTTTGTATTAAGACAATGGCTGTGTCGTATTTTGTTTGGGCTTAACACCCTCATTTTGCTTGGTTTGAAAATGGTAACTGTACTTTGGTCACAGGATCATAAAGGTTAGGTTGAGCCGAAAAGCTGCTTTTGCACAGTTCTGTCAAATGTCTTTGCTGTAAAACAGGAAGGGGTTAGTTTTTAACAGATATGGACGATAGTACTAAGTGAAGTGACAAAAAACACATCAGAGTCTGTATAGTTTTTCTTTCTTACCAACAAGGCAAGCCAGTATAGCTTTATTGGAGCATTTCTTATTGTCACGCTTCTTCTACCGATGACATCTGTAAGTGATTCCAGTAGATCAACATAGGTTTTCATGTAAGCTCCATCGATTTGCTAATGCATGTGGCAGAAATGTTATACCACAGGGTAGTTGTAAAGTATTTTTATTTTACTTTATATCATGTAGATCTGTTCCACTTTATTCTAGGTTGGCATGCATGGGATTTTGATGTACAGGTCAAGCACACTATTGTGATGTAGTGAATATCTGTTTACACTCACCGATTCAAATATATTAAGTTAATTCCATAAAAATTGCAAAGGATATTCCTTTTTCCCCATTATTTGTTGAATTAAAGATCCAAAAACGTTTTTCAAACCAGGCTGTTTGGCACACCTTTTGATGCTAATGTATTTTAATGATGTTTTTCAGGAAAGGCAATGAGCGTAAAGGTCATGAGTGATGAAACTGGTCGATCCAGAGGTTTTGGTTTTGTGAACTATGAAAATCATGAAGAAGCATCAAAGGTAAGACACTTTTGAGAGTTACAGTTTCTGGATACTTGCTTGTGTGCTGTGAGCTTGACTGTCGCTACTTTGAGTCATTACATCGTGGCCACCAGGTTGGGAGTCACTACATCACGACTACAATTACTTCGCTTGTAAATCAGTCTACCTTATGTATCTTATCTATATACATACATCTTATCTACATCTGTTTTATCGATCTAAAGTTTTTAACACAGTCACTTAGTCCATTCCATTACTAATTTATATATATCACCTACTGGCACTCGCCATTAGGAAGTTATAGTTAGGATCATGTTTCCATAGGAAGTGTTTTTTGACTCATTGGGGATAAAAGGTGTGTTGCGGTCCTGCAGCATGGGAGGGGGGGGGGGGTGCCGAGTGCCTGCTACATGTGTAACTGCTGCAGGGAAAAGTACTGCTGTTTTGCCGCCGCTATCCGAGGAGACTGTCATCCAACTTCAGGGACACTGCCAACAGACTGGGGAAGCCGCTGCGGACGCACCTGCTGCTGCTCGGGTCCACAGGTCCCAGAATCCCCTCTGCCTGCACACCTGCGCTCGATCTCAATTAGGATAAAGGGTGTGTTGCAGTTCTGCAGCGCGGACCACTCTCGACCCAAGGGCAGGCCCGTCCTGCGCCCTTCAGCGACAGGAAGAGGCATGGCAGGGCCACCCCCCTTGGCTCCACTATCGAATGATCTTGACTGATAGTGCATACGTGGCTTTTGCCTTTGTGGGACACAGTGATCAGGTAAACTGTTGAGAATGATCTAACTTTGCCACTTTGAGGCCTTCCCTGCATTGGAATCCTGACCCCTGATCTTAATGGGCCATTGAGATGCTTCGTCTCATTTGAACGTTGTGACTGCTGTCTGCTAAGCCATTAAACTTCTCTGCCCTGGTGGGTTCTTAGTAGCCTTGTGGGGAGGAGGCTTATGTACCGGTTAGTTACAGCAAACCTATATTGGCTTTTGGATTTCAGGGTGTCTATCAATTATTAATTTGCTTACTTGTTGTCATTGTGCTATCGGAGGTTAGAGCTTTAGCACGATACGCCCTTGCTCTTTTTTTCTTCCTTGTACATTTTACACTTGGCTTTCTTACAGTCAGTGCCCTTGATATGCAGCTGAAGAGCACTCTGAAAGGTGGTAGTGTTTGACCTTAAGTACAGTATCGCAAAGCTACCAAGACATGGGTAAGCATAAAACCTCGAACACTCTTTTGGGGAAGAACACTAAAAGCTCTAAATCTACCCCTACCCCAACCTCTGGCGAGTCCCTAACAACATTAGAGGATATAGACGCCTTGTTAGAGGAGGTTGAGACCTTATTGGGTGCCAAAAATGCCAACAGCAGTGAATCGGCGAGGGCCGCAGATAAAGTTGCACCTGTATTTACTACTCGCAAGAAGCCCAGATCTTTGGACCTGGCTTCCAAGCAGTTCATGCCTAGAGATCGTGCCCAAACACATGATGTAACATCCAATATCCCCTCTTCCTCTGTGTCCACCACTGAGCCCCTTAGGCATACCACCGAAACACTGACCTCTTTACCAGAGTGCTCAAATAGATTTTCCATTCTTGCAACTTTGCCCTCATCCCCTTATAAGGAGAGTGATTCATCTAGGGCTAATAGTGGGCATACATCAAGCAGATTACTCAAAAGTAAAGTGGCACATCCGAATGATAAACACACGGATCTGGCCAGCATTGTTGGAATGGTTGACCCTTCGGGCTGAGGTATCTTCCCTCAAAACACAGGTGTCAACTTTAAATGCTGAATTAGGTGAAATGAAATTACTATTAGCATCGCCAAAAAATAAACCTTTTGCACACGAGTTACCTCTTACTTACACAGCCCTAATAGATGAAAGATGCACGCGGAAGACCCCTGCTAGACAACCTCTTAAGCATCCCTCCTGCCCAGCACTCTGGGTCTGCTGTTAAAGATATTGGTGTATTAAAGGAACCAGATCTTCCCACCAAGGGTCCAAATCAAGGTCAGCCCCCAGGCAGGCCAGGGAAGTTGCCCCAGAGATCGGGGACCATTTATATGCTAAGGGTACCCAAATTGGACGAAGGACGAAGATTCCCTTACCAACAAGTGTATACATTATGTAAGGTCCATTTGGAATTGTTGTTCGGTTATATGCTCCGACATAAAGTATGCCAGATGGTACCATGACCCTACAGATCAACCCAGGTCTCTTGATTTTGAGTTGATTTTTAAGTAACTTTTTGGTTGACTCAATAGTAGGGTTAGTATTGCATGAAAAACTACCAACTGATACCACTATAACATTTAAGCTAAACCCTCCCGATGCCCCTAGTTACCCAATTCGTCCTCCCCCCCCTCCCCCCCCCCCCCCCGAGTCCTCTGATGCATCCAAATATCTGGCACCACGATTACCAGCCCACCCCCGCATGAATGCCCTAATACATTGCATGATCTGGGCTCTGCTATGGTGTACTGACTTGGAGGTTTTCCTGAAGGGGACGACATCAGTGTATTGGGGCATCCGGAGATTAGGGATATATCAGTGCCTGAGGGTATCCTAATGCCCATGACCCAGAGTAGCAAGGATCCAACTAGTATGCCTTTGATGTATCACCCTGATGACCCCCCCCCCCCTAACCATTTATCATTAACCAACTTTTTGTCCTGGAACATTGCAGGAATTAAATCTAAGCTTGACAACTCGGCTTGGGGCTATTTTACAGATCAATGCGACATATGCCTCCTACAGACCTAGAGCACTGATCCCATTTTTAGGTTGGGCTATGTCAATTTCTTTAAACCTGCATGCTATACAGGGATGGGTGCCCCGTAGGCGGCGTTTTGATCTAGGTGCGAAACTCTTTAAATATGAAATTATCTCTAGTTGATACAGCCTCTGATGATTTCATTGGAGTTAAGATGACAGTGGAGGGCTTTCGTACAATTTACTTATATAATGTATATAATCATGGGAAAAGGGGGGGCAAAGAAACGCAGACCCTACATCATCTCACCTCTCATAGAAACCTTTTTGCAACGCATGATTCGTTAATCATTGCAGGCCATTTAACACAACACATGAGCCTCTAAAGCCTAATAGCTCTTCGCTTTTTGAAGCCGAGAATAATTTTTTGGCCACCCCGCCCACAAACGCTCCACCTGTGAAGCAAGGTAGTGATGCAAAGTACCAGTTATTATCATTTACCTTACCCTTTGGTTTGAGCGCTTATAATGGCCTTACCACAACTGACCAAATCGCAGCACATACTTTTAATGGACCAGGTTCCACCAGTTGGTTAGATTATATACTGGTCGCCCTGCATCTCTGGCCCTCTATCATGGATATGAGTATGATACCTAGAACAAAAAGTGACCATAATGCACTACACAGTTCACTTCGAGATATCTCCAAACAACCTGAAAACACTCCCACTTCACTTACTGCAGAATTACAGTCCTCTAACAATTGGAGCAGGATAAAATGGGCTAAAGATGAAACACAACTTGACCTTTGGATTGAAATGAACAGTGCCGTATTAAAAGCAAGTTTTGATTTGGACACCTTCCCTTCTTCCCCTATAAGGCACCCCACAACCTTACAGATTCATGACCATCTATTCCACACTTTGGGAGAGTGCTTCACATGTCAGAAGGCACCCAATTGCTTGACCCCAAAACTAGGCCGTACCTGGTTTAACATAGGTTGTAAAAAGGCTAAATCGGACTTGTCCGTAGCTCTAAAAGGAGGTGACCCAAGTGGCATTAGAGCTGCAAGGAAACTATTTAAACTAGCCCAAAGAAAAGCGCACTCTGAGCGGGATACACAACTATGGGAAGCTATGTATGTGGCTGCAGCCAACAAAGATTCCAGGAAAGTCTGGCGGATAGTTGCAAACCAGGGGCAGTGGCCTATATCCCGTTTGGCGGGCTCTGTCCACCCTGAGACGTGGTACAAACATTTCTCTTGTATGCCCAGACGACAGTAAGGAACTTTGATAAAACGATATTGCCCCCTAAAGAATCCCAAGCCCCCTTTACCCCATTAGTCATCGCAAACAGTGAGACCGAGAGGGCCATTAAATCTATAGCAGGTGGTAAAGCTGCAGGACCGGATGGTGTTCCAGGAGACTTCCCTCTATCAGACATTGAGAATTGATCTCAATATATAAACAGGTTAACTAATGTAATATTATGAGGGATGGAACTCCCATCTAGCTGGAAGGCATCAGAGGTTATAAAGCAGGGCCTTAACATCAAACCCCCCTAAGTACAGACCAATCAGCTTCATCAAGGTAACCCAGAAGGTCTTTATCAGGCAGATCTTGTATCTGCTCGAACAATGGATTGAGGAGACTAGGGCTCTGTCATACCTGCAGGCATTGTTTAGGATCCAGATTAGTACCATAGACGAGACATTTAGGTTTCTGGTAATTTACTGGAAAACGGTAATCATTGAACAATCACATCTATGCCTTGTATTCGTGGAGCTAAAGTCAGTTTTTAATTTGGTTGCCCGACAAAAACTTTGGGAGGTTTTGAAGGCCAATGGGGGTGATGTCCCTCTCCTGGACATTCTCGTCCGTCTACACCAGGGTACATATGCACAAGTCAGATGGGGCCCTGGAGGGGATCTGACTGAGCGGATAGGGGTAAATAAGGTTGTCCAACAGGGGTGTGTCCTTCCTCCCACACGGTTCTCTTTCCTTAACGATGTGGTCTCTTACTTGGAGGACAGTAAGAATGACTCCCCCATCCCCCAAGGTTTTAGGTAGGAAGATACCCCTACTCCTGTTTGCAGATGACACTTGATTGGTCCCAAAAACCTGAAACGAACGCACCGGGCTGCTGCAATTTTTAAGTGTTATAAAGCTTCCAAATGTAAACTCATTTCACGTACATTAAAAGTATATAGAGCTAAGACAGAGGGCAGTACACTGTACGGGACTGAGGTTTGGGGCCCTTTGGCCGTGGGCGAGCTGTGAGTTGCAGAGAATAACTTTCTTATGGACTTAGCTAACCTACCCAAAAGTAAACCCCTTTTACCATTACGACAGGATATGGGTCTTGCCCCGGTGACACACAAAGCCCAGCTGAGGGCCCCTGCTATTTGGGCGCATGTTGAAGTACACACCAGCTCTGGACGACTATCACAATGACCTTAGGGAAATAGTTGCACTGGACAAATCGAGCAATATAAAATGTATTGGCTTCGTAAAAAGCATGCTGAGTAATCTTGGCCTTGGTGGATACTGGTCTGATGACGACAATTCCGCTCAACTCTGTAGGGTAGCTCTTAAAGATGCCTTTTGGGGATGGAAATGGGAATAAGAAATTCCTCCCAAAGCACTTTCTTGCACTTTTCATGATATTAAACCCTCTACTGAATTTGAGCCATTCCTTGATTTTTTTTTTAACAAGCCCTGGTGCCAGACAACTTACCTTAAGTTCCGTCATGGAACTCTTCCCTTATTGTCTTTTTGCTCAGATTGGTACTCTTGTCTGGATATGTCCAAGGCATTCCCGCAAGCGGAAGAAACTCTATCTCATTTTATTTTCTCCTGTCCTGGCTACGTCCGCCCAAGGAAAAGCTGCATCATTCTGGTTTGTAGGCTCCTTGGATGTATACAGTATTTGCCAATGCTTAGGCTCTTACTTACTGACACTAGAGTCTGTTGTCTGTGCCGTCGCCAGACTTCTCCATTGGAGCTGCTCTATTTGAGCGAAGGTGATGGCATAATTATCAGTTGAGCTCAGTAATAGTCTGGCCTTTTAACTTAGTTAACTTCCTCCTATTGTTTTGCACGTTTGCCTCTGTGCTGTTAGAGGTGGAAAAGGATAGATATGTGAATTTTTACTCCTTGTGTGGTCGGTTTTTCGCTGTACACACCCTTTTATAATATTTTAGGCCCTGTGTGTTATCATTAATTGTCTTATGGCTATTTTATAGCGGTTTTATTCAAGTTTTTTTAAGAAGTGGTTTTACGTATGTTTATTTGTGACATTTTATTGTGATGTTTTGTCTTTTTATCTGTACTTTTCTGGTCGCAAAAATCGAATTAAGTATTTTGAACTTTTTTTGACTTGCCTATATCTTTGGCGCTGTTTGACAAATCTTCAAAAAATGTTAAAAAAAAAAAATGTTTGCCGGTGATTCTTGTTACGCGTGGAAAGTTTTTGGGCGATCCATCAAGTGGTGGCCGAGAAAAATGGGAGGTCAAAAAGTGTTTTTCCCCATGTTAACTTCCATAGAGATTTTAGATAAGACTATAGCCCGAACCGCTGAATGGAATTACACCAAGTTTGGCAGAAAGGTAGCTCCTAGTCAAGAAAAAATCCTTTTTGTTATTTGGTGTAAATCTGTTCAGTAGATCTGAAAGAGACAATTAGTTATAGATTCCTTACCTTAGAATTACCCCCAGGCGTCAGACTGGATCCGGAGAATTTTTCGTCAGCAGTACCCCTGCGCGTCGAAAGGTGGCGTCGGTCGGCTCCGCGTTCGTCGTTGGCGTCGTGGTAGCTGGGATGACGTCGCAGTAGCTACTTAGACGCCGCCCTTGTGCGCTGACGTCAATTCTTTCTTTTTCCGCGCCAGCCAGCGCAGATCCAGAGAGAGCGGTACCTCCAGTCACTTTTTGCTGAATTTTGTCGACACCGTTTTTGAGTCTTCCACTCCTTGTGCACGTCAGAGATGCCCAGTTTCAAGGCTTGCGGTTCCTACCGAAAACTGATGTCGGTGACGGATCCTCACCGCGTGTGCCTGTGGTGCCAGGAACGCGACCACGATCCCAAGTCGTGTTACGACTGCCGGACCATGAATCCAAAGTCTTTGTGGGAGCGGTCCCGAAAGCTTCTCGAGGCCCGGCAGTTGGCTCAGTCCCGGTCGCGGAGCCACCACCACCACCACTCGTCTTCGAAGTCTTCGCACTCCTCAGGTAAGTCGAAGCACAAGAAGTCGAAGAAGCATCGTCGCTCTTCGACTTCATCCCGTCCGTAGGCCGACGCAACGAGGGATGCGGGTGGTGCCCCTCCCGCGGCTCCGCGTACAGAGCCCGAAGGGGTCGGCTCCGAGTCGGAGCGACCCCTGCCCAGCTTTGACAGTTTTACGAAGCGATGCATGCCATCTTTGGGCAGTCCGACTCCGCTGGCGTGCCTTCGGGCCCCGTGGACTTGGCTGGGGGCCCTGGGCCTTCGACGCCGGCGGCTTCGGCCCTGGCACCGCAGGGTCCCCTTGGATCCAGGTCCGGATCGGCGCCGGTCGACCTCATCACACCTCCACCGGCGTCGATTCAACCGGCACCACACCCGCAGCCGGCGCCAGTTGTGTCCCCAACCGGCGTCGACCCCGGCCTTCATCCCGACGTGGCGTCGGACCAGCGTCGACCGATGCCGGATCCTGCGCCGACTGGTACTTTTGTACCCCTGTTCCACCCTGGTTCTTTCAGACCAGATTGGCAACCAGAGGAGGGTGAGGAGGACTGGGAGGCACCTGGAGACCCTTTAACTGACCAGTTGGAATATGATCCGGACTGGAGAGAGGAGTTGGGGGATGCCTGTGGTCTGGATACCTCGCCAGACCTTGGCATGTTGTTGTCTCCTCCTACCGTGGCTACGGAGGAGGGAGCTTCTTACGCAGTGGGGTTGCGTAGGGCGGCCAAGGCTCTTGACCTTGAGCTACCTACGGTGGCGGTCAGGACTAACCTCCTGACAGAGGTGCTTCAACTGGCAGCGAGCTCTTCGGAGCCCCTGCTGCCGTTTAATGAAGCCCTAACAGACCTCCTTTTGGGCACCTGGTCCAGGTCCAACACAGGGGCTCCTGTGGATAGGATGATTGCCCGACGCCACCGCCCGGCTCCGGGCAACCCCACTCTCCTCTCCCAACACCCCACCCCTGAGAGCTTGGTGGTCCAAGCCTCAACGTTCAAAGGCGCATTCCCTAACGCTCCACCTGATAGGGAATCCAAAAAGCTGGACCATCTTGAAGATGTTTTCTTCCTCCAGCTTGGGACTGTGGTCGGTAAACACTGCATGTCTATTGGGCCGTTACACCCACTCTGTGTGGGATACGGTGGCGCAGGTGCTGCCCCAGTGTCCGAAGGAGGCCCGGGCCGTGCTCTCCCGTGCAGTTGCCGAGGGGAGAGACGCAGCCAAGTTTACCATTCGATGTGGACTGGACACCGCCGACTCACTAGTTAGGACGATTTCAACGTTGGTAGCCCTTCGACGCTAGGCTTGGCTGAGGTCGACTGGTTTTTCCGGGGATGTCCAAGCTACCCTAATGGACATGCCCTTTGATGTCCGTCGCCTGTTCGGCGACAAAGCAGACAATTCGCTAGAGCGCTTCAAGGACTCTCGGGCTATGGCCAAGTCCTTGGGCCTTTCCTCCACCCGCCCTGCGCAGTCTGCTTTTCGCCCCTTTCGTGGCTACGGAATGGGTGCCCCACGACGTTCCACCCAGAGCCACAGGCCGGCGCAAGCTGTTCAGCCCCTGTGCGGCCGGGGACGTGGGGCCCACCGCCGTGGGTCTGGGAGCCAGCGAGCGGACCAGTCCACCACAGCCCCCTCTGTAGCAGCCTCCAAACCCTCCTAGTCTGACCTTTCAGGGCCACCAATTGCCGGTGGGCGGCAGGATTCGCCATCACCTCCCCCACTGGCGCACCATCACGACGGACAGGGGGGTTTTGCAGATAGTCTGAAGGGGCTACTCCCTCCCCTTTGAGACTACCCCTCCATCCATGCCACCTCAGTACCGTCGTATGTCGGAGGATCATTTGGCCCTTCTCCAACAGGAAGTTACGGCTCTCTTAGCCAAAGGAGCCATCGAGCGAGTTCCTGCCCCAGAAGTAGGTCGTGGTTGCTATTCCCACTACTTTCTGGTGCCCAAGAAGGACAAAGGCCTGCGTCCTATCTTGGATCTCAGGAACGTCAACCGCTTCCTCCGGAAGGAGAAGTTCAAAATGTTGACGCTAGCTCAGGTCCTGTCTGCCCTCGACCCTGGAGACTGGATGGTAGCGTTGGACTTGCAGGGCGCTTACTTTCACATTCGTGTCCTGCCGGCCCACCGGCGTTACCTGCGGTTCACAGTAGGCCACGAGCACTTTCAGTTTACTGAGCTTCCCTTCGGCCTTACCAGCGCCGCTCGGGTGTTCACGAAAGTGATGGTGGTCGCAGCTCATCTGCGCATATCAGGGGTTCCAATCTTCCCCTATCTCGACGACTGGCTGTTGATGGTGGGCTCGCCCCAGGCAGTTGTCTCCCACCTCCAGACTACGGCGGACCTCCTGCATTCGCTGGGGTTCACTATCAACGTGCCCAAGTCACACCTTACTCCCTCTCAAAGTCCTTTTCATTGGAGCCGTTCTGGACACGACGCAGTTTCGGGCTTATCCTCCAGAGCAGTGAGTCCAGGATATTCAGGCTATGATTCCGATCTTTCAGCCTCTATCCCGGGTTTCGGTCAGGATGACCCTGAGACTGCTGGTACTCATGGCCTCCATACATCACTCATGACATGGTCAGTCACATCACTCATGACCTCATCCACAGAAACGCTCACATACCCACTCGCACCCCCATAAAATGTCTTGTACACCCACACCACCACGCACATATCCATACACAGACCCATACAAGCACTCACACACCAACTCGCACATCCACTCACCCATACACCTGCTCACACAACCACTCAGTCACTCACTTACCCATACAGTCACTCACTTACCCATACAGTCACTCACTTACCCATACAGTCACTCACTTACCCATACAGTCACTCACTCACCCATACAGTCACTCACTCACCCATACAGTCACTCACTCACCCATACAGTCACTCACTCACCCATACAGTCACTCACTCACCCATACAGTCACTCACCCATACAGTCACTCACTCACCCATACAGTCACTCACTCACCCATACAGTCACTCACTCACCCATACAGTCACTCACTCACTCACCCATACAGTCACTCACTCACTCACCCATACAGTCACTCACCCATACAGTCACTCACTCACCCATACAGTCACTCACTCACCCATACAGTCACTCACTCACCCATACAGTCACTCACTCACCCATACAGTCACTCACTCACCCATACAGTCACTCACTCACCCATACAGTCACTCACCCATACAGTCACTCACCCATACAGTCACTCACCCATACAGTCACTCACCCACCCATACAGTCACTCACCCACCCATACAGTCACTCACCCATACAGTCACTCACCCATACAGTCACTCACCCATACAGTCACTCACCCATACAGTCACTCACCCATACAGTCACTCACCCATACAGTCACTCACCCATACAGTCACTCACCCATACAGTCACTCACCCATACAGTCACTCACCCATACAGTCACTCACCCATACAGTCACTCACCCATACAGTCACTCACCCATACAGTCACTCACCCATACAGTCACTCACCCATACAGTCACTCACCCATACAGTCACTCACCCATACAGTCACTCACCCATACAGTCACTCACCCATACAGTCACTCACCCATACAGTCACTCACCCATACAGTCACTCACCCATACAGTCACTCACCCATACAGTCACTCACCCATACAGTCACTCACCCATACAGTCACTCACCCATACAGTCACTCACCCATACAGTCACTCACCCATACAGTCACTCACCCACCCAGTCACCCACCCACCCAGTCACCCACCCACCCAGTCACCCACCCACCCAGTCACCCACCCACCCAGTCACCCACCCACACAGTCACCCACCCACACAGTCACCCACCCACACAGTCACCCACCCACACAGTCACCCACCCACACACTCACCCAGTCACTCACTCACCCACTCACCCACCCACTCACCCACCCACTCACTCACCCACCCACCCACCCACTCACCCACCCACTCACCCACCCACTCACCCACCCACCCACCCACCCACCCACTCACCCACCCACCCAGTCACTCACCCAGTCACTCACCCAGTCACTCACCCACCCACCCACTCACCCACCCACTCACCCACCCACTCACCCACCCACTCACCCACTCACCCACCCACTCACCCACCCACTCACCCACCCACCCACTCACCCACCCACCCACTCACCCACCCACCCACTCACCCACCCACCCACCCACCCACCCACCCACTCACCCACCCACCCACCCACCCACCCACCTCACCCACCCACCCAGTCACTCACCCAGTCACTCACCCAGTCACTCACCCAGTCACCCACCCACCCACTCACTCACCCAGTCACTCACCCAGTCACTCACCCACCCACCCAGTCACTCACCCAGTCACTCACCCAGTCACTCACCCAGTCACTCACCCAGTCACTCACCCACCCACTCACCCAGTCACTCACCCACCCACTCACCCACCCACTCACCCACCCACTCACCCACCCACTCACCCACCCACTCACCCACCCACCCACCCACCCAGTCACTCACCCACTCACCCACCCACCCACCCACTCACCCACCCACCCACTCACCCACCCACCCACTCACTCACTCACCCAGTCACTCACCCAGTCACTCACCCAGTCACTCACCCAGTCACTCACCCAGTCACTCACCCAGTCACTCACCCAGTCACTCACCCACCCACTCACCCACCCACTCACCCAGTCACTCACCCAGTCACTCACCCAGTCACTCACCCAGTCACTCACCCAGTCACCCACCCAGTCACCCACCCAGTCACCCACCCAGTCACCCACCCAGTCACCCACCCAGTCACCCACCCAGTCACCCACCCAGTCACCCACCCAGTCACCCACCCAGTCACCCACCCAGTCACCCACCCAGTCACCCACCCAGTCACCCACCCAGTCACCCACCCAGTCACCCACCCAGTCACCCACCCAGTCACTCACCCAGTCACTCACCCAGTCACTCACCCAGTCACTCACCCAGTCACTCACCCAGTCACTCACCCAGTCACTCACCCAGTCACTCACCCAGTCACTCACCCACTCACTCACCCACTCACCCACCCACCCACTCACTCACCCACCCACCCACTCACCCACCCACTCACCCACCCACTCACCCACCCAGTCACCCACCCAGTCACCCACCCAGTCACTCACCCAGTCACTCACCCAGTCACTCACCCACTCACTCACCCACTCACTCACCCACCCACTCACCCACCCACTCACCCACCCACTCACCCACCCACTCACCCACCCACTCACCCACCCACTCACCCACCCAGTCACCCACCCAGTCACCCACCCAGTCACCCACCCAGTCACTCACCCAGTCACTCACCCACTCACTCACCCACTCACTCACCCACTCACCCAGTCACTCACCCAGTCACTCACCCAGTCACTCACCCAGTCACTCACCCAGTCACTCACCCACCCACTCACTCACCCACTCACTCACCCACTCACTCACCCACTCACTCACCCACTCACTCACCCACTCACTCACCCACTCACTCACTCACCCACTCACTCACTCACCCACTCACTCACTCACCCACTCACTCACTCACCCACTCACCCAGTCACTCACCCAGTCACTCACCCACCCACCCACCCACCCACTCACCCACCCACCCACCCACCCACCCACCCACCCACTCACCCACCCACTCACCCACCCACCCACTCACCCACCCACTCACCCACCCACCCACTCACCCACCCACCCACTCACCCACCCAGTCACCCACCCACCCACCCACCCACCCACCCACTCACCCACTCACCCACCCACCCACCCACCCACTCACCCACCCACCCAGTCACCCACCCACCCAGTCACTCACCCAGTCACTCACCCAGTCACTCACCCAGTCACTCACCCAGTCACTCACCCAGTCACTCACCCAGTCACTCACCCAGTCACTCACCCAGTCACTCACCCAGTCACTCACCCACCCACCCACTCACCCACCCACCCACTCACTCACTCACTCACTCACTCACTCACCCACCCACTCACTCACCCACCCACTCACTCACTCACTCACTCACCCACTCACCCACTCACTCACTCACTCACTCACCCACCCACCCACCCACCCACCCACCCACCCACCCACTCACCCACCCACCCACTCACTCACCCACTCACCCACTCACCCACTCACTCACCCACTCACTCACCCACTCACCCACCCACTCACCCACCCACTCACTCACCCACTCACTCACCCACTCACTCACCCACTCACTCACCCACTCACCCACTCACCCACCCACCCACTCACCCACCCACTCACTCACCCACTCACTCACCCACTCACTCACCCACTCACTCACTCACCCACTCACTCACCCACTCACTCACCCACCCACTCACTCACCCACTCACCCACTCACTCACCCACTCACTCACCCACTCACTCACCCACTCACTCACCCACTCACTCACCCACTCACTCACCCACTCACTCACCCACTCACTCACCCACTCACTCACCCACTCACTCACCCACTCACTCACCCACTCACCCACTCACCCACTCACCCACCCACCCACCCACCCACTCACCCACCCACCCACTCACCCACCCACCCACCCACCCACCCACCCACCCACCCACCCACCCACTCACCCACCCACTCACCCACCCACTCACCCACCACACTCACCCACCACCACTCACCCACCCACCACCACTCACTCACCCACCCACCCACTCACCCACTCACTCACCCACCCACCCACCCACTCACCCACTCCCACCCACTCACTCACCCACCCACCCACCCACTCACCACCCACTCACTCACCCACTCACTCACCCACTCACTCACTCACTCACTCACTCACTCACCCACTCACCCTCACTCCCACTCACCCACTCACCACCACCCACCCACCCACCCACCCACCCACTCACCCACCCACTCACCCACCCACTCACCCACCCACTCACCCACCCACTCACCCACCCACTCACCCACCCACTCCACCCACTCACCCACTCACCCACTCACCCACTCACCCACTCACCCACCCACTCACCCACTCACTCACCCACCCACCCACCCACTCACCCACTCACCCACTCACCCACCCACCCACCCACCCACTCACTCACTCACTCACCCACTCACCACTCACTCACTCACTCACTATCACCACTCACCCACTCACTCACCCACTCACCCACTCACCCACCCACCCACTCACCCACCCACTCACCCACCCACTCACTCACCCACTCACCCACCCACTCACCCACTCACCCACTCACCCACTCACTCACTCACCCACTCACTCCACCCACCCACTCACTCACTCACTCACTCACTCACTCACTCACCCACCCACCCACTCACCCACTCACCACCACCCACTCACCCACTCACTCACCACCCACTCACTCACTCACTCACTCACCACTCACCCACCCACTCACCCACCCACTCACTCACTCACTCACTCACCCACTCACTCACCCACTCACTCACCCACTCACCCACTCACTCACTCACTCACTCACTCACTCACCCACTCACCCACTCACCCACTCACTCACCCACTCACTCACCCACTCACCCACTCACCCACTCACCCACTCACCCACTCACCCACTCACCCACCCACCCACCCACTCACCCACTCACCCACTCACCCACCCACCCACTCACCCACCCACCCACTCACTCACCCACTCACTCACCCCACTCACCCACTCACCCACTCACCCACTCACCCACTCACCCACTCACCCACTCACCCACTCACCTCACCCACTCACCCACCCACCACTCACCCACTCACCCACTCACCCACTCACTCACCCACTCACCCACCCACCCACCCACCCACTCACCCACCCACCCACCCACTCACCCACCCACCCACCCACCCACTCACCCACCCACCCACTCACCCACTCACTCACTCACTCACCACTCACTCACTCACTCACTCACCCACTCACCCACTCACTCACTCACTCACCCACTCACCCACCCACCCACTCACCCACCCACCCACTCACCCACCCACCCACTCACCCACCCACTCACTCACCCACCCACTCACCCACCCACCCACTCACTCACTCACCCACTCACTCACCCACTCACTCACCCACTCACTCACCCACTCACTCACCCACTCACCCACTCACCCACCCACTCACCCACTCACCCACTCACCCACTCACCCACTCACCCACCCACCCACTCACCCACCCACCCACCCACCCACTCACCCACTCACCCACCCACCCACTCACCCACTCACCCACCCACCCACCCACTCACCCACCCACCCACCCACTCACCCACTCACCCACTCACCCACTCACCCACCCACCCACTCACCCACTCACTCACTCACTCACTTATCACTCACTCACCCACTCACCCACTCACCCACTCACCCACTCACTCACTCACTTATCACTCACTCACCCACTCACTCACCCACTCACCCACTCACCCACTCACCCACTCACTCACCCACTCACCCACTCACCCACTCACCCACCCACCCACCCACCCACCCACCCACCCACCCACTCACTCACCCACTCACCCACTCACTCACCCACCCACTCACTCACCCACTCACTCACCCACTCACCCACCCACTCACTCACCCACTCACCCACTCACCCACTCACCCACTCACCCACTCACCCACTCACTCACTCACCCCACTCACTCACCCACCCACTCACTCACCCACTCACTCACCCACCCACTCACTCACCCACTCACCCACTCACCCACTCACCCACTCACCCACTCACCCACTCACCCACCCACTCACTCACCCACCCACCCACCCACTCACTCACCCACTCACTCACCCACCCACCCACTCACCCACCCACCCACCCACTCACTCACTCACCCACCCACTCACTCACCCACCCACTCACTCACCCACCCACTCACTCACCCACTCACTCACCCACTCACTCACCCACTCACTCACTCACCCACTCACTCACCCACTCACTCACCCACTCACCCACCCACTCACTCACCCACTCACTCACCCACTCACTCACCCACTCACTCACCCACTCACTCACCCACTCACCCACCCACCCACCCACCCACTCACCCACCCACTCACTCACCCACTCACTCACTCACCCACTCACTCACTCACCCACCCACCCACTCACTCACCCACTCACTCACCCACTCACCCACTCACTCACCCACTCACCCACTCACCCACTCACCCACTCACCCACTCACCCACTCACTCACTCACCCACTCACTCACCCACTCACTCACTCACCCACTCACTCACCCACCCACTCACTCACCCACCCACTCACCCACCCACTCACTCACCCACTCACCCACTCACCCACTCACCCACTCACTCACCCACCCACTCACTCACTCACCCACCCACCCACTCACTCACCCACCCACCCACTCACTCACCCACTCACTCACCCACTCACCCACCCACCCACCCACTCACCCACCCACTCACCCACTCACCCACCCACTCACTCACTCACCCACCCACTCACTCACCCACCCACTCACTCACCCACTCACTCACCCACTCACTCACCCACCCACTCACTCACCCACTCACTCACCCACTCACTCACCCACTCACTCACCCACTCACTCACCCACTCACTCACCCACTCACTCACCCACTCACTCACCCACTCACTCACCCACTCACTCACCCACTCACCCACCCACTCACCCACCCACTCACCCACCCACCCACCCACCCACCCACTCACCCACCCACCCACCCACCCACCCACCCACTCACCCACCCACTCACCCACCCACCTCACCCACCCACCCACCCACTCACCTCACTCACCCACTCACTCACCCACTCACCCACCCACTCACCCACCCACCCACCCACTCACTCACCCACTCACCCACCCACCCACTCACCCACCCACTCACCCACTCACTCACTCACCCACTCACTCACCCACTCACCCACTCACTCACCCACTCACTCACTCACCCACTCACCCACCCACTCACCCACTCACTCACCCACCCACTCACCCACCCACCCACTCACCCACTCACTCACCCACCCACCCACTCACCCACCCACCCACTCACTCACCCACCCACTCACTCACCCACTCACTCACCCACTCACTCACTCACTCCACTCACTCACTCACTCACCCACTCACCCACTCACTCACCCACTCACTCACCCACTCACCCACTCACTCACCCACTCACTCACCCACTCACTCACCCTCACTCACCCTCACTCACCCACCCACTCACTCACTCACCCACTCACTCACCCACTCACTCACCCACTCACCCACTCACTCACCTCACTCACCTCACCCACCCACTCACCCACCCACCCACTCACTCACTCACCCACCCACCCACTCACCCACTCACCCACTCACCCACTCACTCACCCACCCACTCACTCACCCACCCACCCAGTCACCCACCCACTCACCCAGTCACCCACTCACTCACTCACCCACTCACTCACTCACCCACTCACTCACTCACTCACCCACTCACTCACTCACTCACCCACTCACTCACTCACCCACTCACTCACTCACCCACTCACTCACTCACCCACCCACTCACTCACTCACCCACCCACTCACTCACTCACTCACCCACTCACTCACTCACCCACCCACTCACTCACCCACTCACTCACCCACCCACCCACTCACTCACACCCACTCACTCACTCCACTCACTCACTCACTCACTCCACCCACCCACTCACTCACCCACCCACTCACTCACTCACCCACTCACTCACTCACCCCCCACTCACTCACCCACCCACTCACTCACTCACTCACCCACTCACTCACCACTCACTCACTCACCCACTCACTCACCCACTCACCCACTCACCCACTCACTCACTCACTCACCCACTCACTCACCCACTCACCCACTCACTCACCCACTCACTCACTCACCCACTCACCCACTCACCCACTCACCCACTCACCCACCCACTCACTCACCCACTCACTCACCCACTCACCCACTCACCCACTCACCCACCCACCCACCCCTCACCCACCCACTCACCCACCCACTCACCCACCCACTCACTCACCCACTCACTCACCCACTCACTCACCCACTCACTCACTCACTCACCCACTCACCCTACCCACTCACCCACCCACTCACTCACTCACCCACTCACTCACTCACCCACTCACCCACTCACCCACTCACCCACCCACTCACCCACCCACCCACTCACCCACCCACCCACTCACCCACCACCACTCACCCACCCACCCACCCACTCACTCACCCACTCACTCACTCACCCACTCACTCACCCACCCACTCACTCACCCACTCACCACCCACTCACTCACTCACCCACTCACCCACCCACTCACCCACTCACCCACTCACTCACTCACCCACTCACCCACTCACTCCACCCACTCACTCACCACCCACTCACTCACTCACTCACTCACCCACCCACTCACCCACCCACCCACCCACTCACTCACCCACCTCACTCACTCACCCACTCACTCACCCACTCACTCACCCACCCACTCACTCACCCACTCACCCACTCACCCACTCACCCACTCACCCACTCACCCACTCACCCACTCACTCACTCACCCACTCACTCACCCACTCACTCACCCACTCACTCACCCACTCACTCACCCACTCACTCACCCACTCACCCACTCACCCACTCACCCACTCACTCACCCACTCACTCACCCACTCACCCACTCACTCACTCACCCACTCACCCACTCCCACTCACCCACTCACCCACTCACTCACCCACTCACCCACCCACCCACCCACTCACCCACCCACTCACTCACCCACCCACTCACTCACTCACTCACTCACTCACTCACTCACCCACTCACTCACCCACTCACTCACCCACTCACTCACCCACTCACTCACCCACCCACCCACTCACTCACCCACCCACCCACTCACTCACCCTCACCCACTCACTCACCCACTCACTCACCCACTCACCCACCCACTCACTCACCCACCCACTCACCCACTCACCCACTCACCCACCTCACTCACCCACCTCACCCACTCACTCACCCACTCACTCACCCACTCACTCACCCACTCACTCACCCACTCACTCACCCACTCACTCACCCACCTCACCCACCCACTCACCCACCCACTCACCCACTCACCCACCCACTCACCCACTCACCCACCCACACCCACTCCACTCACCCACTCACTCACCCACTCACTCACCCACTCACTCACCCACTCACCCACCCACCCACCCACCCACCCACTCACCCACTCACTCACTCCACCCACTCACTCACCCACCACTCACTCACCCACTCACTCACCCACTCACTCACCCACTCACCCACCCACTCACTCACCACCACTCACCCACTCACCCACCTCACTCACCCACTCACTCACCCACTCACTCACTCACTCACTCACCCACCCACTCACTCACTCACCCACCCACCCACCCACTCACTCACCCACTCACTCACTCACCCACTCACTCACCCACTCACTCACCCACTCACTCACCCACTCACTCACTCACTCACCCACTCACTCACTCACTCACCCACTCACTCACCCACTCACTCACCCACTCACTCACCCACTCACCCACTCACCCACTCACTCACCCACTCACCCACTCACTCACCCACTCACCCCACTCACTCACCCACTCACCCACTCACTCACCCACTCACCCACTCACTCACCCACTCACCCACTCACCCACTCACCCACTCACCCCACTCACCCACTCACCCACTCACTCACTCACCCACTCACTCACCCACTCACTCACCCACTCACTCACCCACTCACCCACTCACCCACCCACTCACCCACTCACCCACCCACTCACCCACTCACTCACCCACTCACCCACTCACTCACCCACTCACCCACTCACTCACCCACTCACTCACCCACTCACCCACCTCACTCACCCACTCACTCACCCACTCACTCACCCACTCACTCACCACTCACCACTCACTCACTCACCCACTCACTCACCCACTCACTCACCCACTCACTCACCCACTCACTCACCCACTCACTCACCCACTCACTCACCCACTCACTCACTCACTCACTCACTCACTCACTCACTCACCCACTCACTCACCCACTCACTCACCCACTCACCCACTCACCCACTCACCCACTCACTCACCCACTCACTCACCCACTCACACACCCACCCACTCACTCACCCACTCACTCACCCACTCACTCACCCACCCACTCACCCACTCACCCACTCACCCACCCACCCACTCACCCACTCACCCACTCACCCACTCACCCACTCACCCACTCACTCACCCACTCACTCACCCACTCCACTCACCCACTCACTCACCCACTCACTCACTCACTCACCCACTCACCCACCACTCACTCACCACTCACCCACTCACCACTCACTCACCCACCACACTCACTCACCCACTCACTCACTCACTCACCCACTCACTCACCCACTCACTCACCCACTCACCCACCCACTCACCCACTCACTCACCCACTCACCCACTCACTCACTCACCCACTCACTCACCCACTCACTCACCCACCCACTCACCCACCCACACACTCACCCACCCACTCACTCACCCACCCACTCACTCACCCACTCACTCACCCACTCACTCACTCACCCACTCACTCACCCACTCACCCACTCACTCACCCACTCACCCACTCACTCACCCACTCACTCACCCACTCACTCACCCACTCACTCACCCACTCACTCACCCACTCACTCACTCACTCACCCACTCACTCACCCACTCACCCACTCACCCACTCACCCACTCACCCACTCACTCACTCACCCACTCACTCACTCACTCACCCACTCACCTCCACTCACCCACTCACTCACCCACTCACTCCACCCACCCACCCACTCACCCACTCACTCACCCACTCACCCACTCACTCACTCACCCACTCACTCACTCACCCACTCACTCACCCACTCACCCACTCACTCACTCACTACCACTCACCCACTCACTCACTCACTCACTCACTCACTCACTCACCCACTCACTCACTCACCCACTCACCCACTCACTCACCACTCACTCACTCACTCACTCACCCACTCACTCACTCACTCACTCACCCACTCACCCACTCACTCACCCACTCACTCACTCACCACTCACTCACCCACTCACCCACTCACTCACTCACCCACTCACCCACTCACTCACTCACTCACTCACCCACCCACTCACCCACTCACTCACCCACCTCCACCCACTCACTCACCCACTCACTCACTCACCCACTCACTCACCCACTCACCCACTCACTCACTCACCCACTCACTCACCCACTCACCCACTCACCCACCCACTCACTCACTCACTCACCCACTCACTCACTCACCCACTCACTCACCCACTCACTCACCCACTCACTCACCCACTCACTCACCCACTCACTCACCCACCCACTCACTCACTCACCACTCACCCACTCACTCACTCACTCACTCACCCACTCACCCACTCACCCACTCACCCACTCACTCACCTCACCCACTCACCCACCCACCCACCCACTCACCCACCCACTCACCCACTCACTCACCCACCCACCCACTCACCCACTCACCCACTCACTCACCCACCCACTCACCCACTCACTCACTCACTCACCCACTCACTCACCCACCCACTCACTCACCCACTCCACCCACTCACCCACCCACTCACTCACTCACCCACTCACTCACCCACTCACTCACTCACCCACTCACCCACCCACTCACTCACCCACTCACTCACTCACCCACTCACCCACCCACTCACCACTCACTCACCCACCCACTCACTCACCCACCCACTCACCCACCCACTCACCCACTCACCCACTCACTCACCCACTCACCCACTCACTCACCCACTCACTCACCCACTCACTCACCCACCCACTCACTCACCCACTCACCCACTCACCCACTCACTCACCCACTCACTCACCCACCCACTCACTCACCCACTCACTCACCCACTCACTACCACCCACTCACTCACCCACTCACTCACCCACTCACTCACCCACCCACTCACCCACTCACCCACCCACCCACCCACTCACTCACCCACTCACTCACCCCCACTCACCCACTCACTCACCACTCACTCACCCACCCACTCACCCACTCACTCACTCACCCACTCACTCACCCACTCACTCACCCACCCACTCACCCACTCACTCACTCACTCACTCACCCACTCACTCACCCACTCACCCACTCACCCACCCACTCACCCACTCACCCACCCACTCACCCACCCACTCACCCACCCACTCACTCACCCACTCACTCACCCACTCACTCACCCACCCACTCACCCACTCACTCACCCACCCACTCACTCACCCACTCACCCACTCACCCACTCACTCACCCACTCACTCACCACTCACCCACTCACCCACTCACTCACCCACTCACTCCCACCCACTCACTCACCCACTCACTCACCCACTCACTCACCCACTCACTCACCCACTCACCCACCCACTCACTCACCCACTCACTCACCCACTCACTCACTCACTCACCCACCCACTCACTCACCACTCACTCACTCACCCACTCACTCACCCACTCACTCACCCACTCACTCACCCACTCACTCACCCACTCACTCACCCACTCACCCACTCACTCACTCACTCACACACACCCACACACCCACACACCCACCACTCACCCACTCACTCACTCACTCACCCACTCACTCACCCACTCACTCACCCACTCACTCACCCACTCACCCACTCACCCACCCACTCACCCACTCACTCACCCACTCACCCACCCACCCACTCACCCACTCACCCACTCACCCACTCACCCACTCACCCACTCACTCACCCACTCACTCACTCACTCACTCACCCACTCACTCACCCACTCACTCACTCACCCACTCACTCACCCACTCACTCACCCACTCACCCACTCACTCACCCACCCACTCACCCACCCACTCACCCACTCACTCACCCACTCACCCACTCACCCACCCACTCACTCACCCACTCACCCACTCACTCACCCACTCACCCACCCACCTCACTCACCCACTCACTCACCCACTCACTCACCCACTCACTCACCCACCCACCCACTCACTCACCCACTCACCCACCTCACCCACCCACTCACCCACTCACCCACTCCACCCACTCACCCACTCACCCACTCACCCACTCACCCACTCCACCCACTCACTCACTCACCCACCCACTCACCCCCACTCACCCACTCACTCACCCACTCCACTCACCCACCCACTCACTCACCCACCACTCACTCACCCACCCACTCACTCACCCACCCACTCACCCACCCACCCACTCACCCACCCACCCACTCACTCACCCACCCACCCACTCACCCACTCACCCACTCACCCACTCACCCACTCACTCACCCACTCACCCACCCACTCACTCACCCACTCACTCACCCACTCACTCACCCACTCACTCACTCACTCACCCACTCACCCACTCACTCACCCACCCACTCACTCACTCACTCACCCACTCACTCACTCACTCACTCACCCACTCACTCACCCACTCACCCACTCACCCACTCACCCACTCACTCACTCACTCACCCACTCACCCACCCACTCACCCACCCACCCACCCACCCACTCACCCACTCACCCACTCAGTCACTCACCCACTCACTCACCCACTCACTCACCCACTCACTCACCCACTCACTCACCCACTCACTCACCCACTCACTCACCCACTCACTCACCCACTCACTCACCCACTCACTCACCCACTCACTCACCCACTCACTCACCCACTCACCCACTCACCCACTCACCCACTCACCCACTCACCCACCCACCCACTCACCCACTCACTCACCCACTCACTCACCCACTCACCCACTCACCCACCCACTCACCCACCCACTCACTCACCCACCCACTCACCCACTCACCCACTCACCCACTCACCCACTCACTCACCCACTCACTCACCCACCCACTCACTCACTCACCCACCCACTCACTCACTCACCCACTCACTCACTCACCCACTCACTCACTCACCCACTCACTCACTCACCCACTCACTCACCCACTCACTCACCCACTCACTCACCCACTCACCCACTCACTCACCCACTCACTCACCCACTCACTCACCCACTCACCCACTCACTCACCCACTCACTCACCCACTCACTCACCCACTCACTCACCCACTCACTCACCCACTCACTCACTCACCCACTCACTCACCCACCCACTCACCCACCCACTCACTCTTTTAGTTACTCACTCTTTTAGTTACTCACACACCCACTTACTCATACATATAACGTATGTACTCGCGTACCTATAAAGTCACTAACACAGCACACTCGTCCATACAGCCACTCGCACACCCCATCACTCACCTATTCAGCCTCACATTCCCACTGACTCACTCACCCATGCACCACTCACACACCCATGCACCACTCACACACCCATGCACCACTCACACACCCATGCACCACTCACACACCCATGCACCACTCGCACACCCATGCACCACTCGCACACCCATGCACCACTCACACACCCATGCACCACTCGCACACCCATGCACCACTCGCACACCCATACAACCACTCACACACCCATACAACTACTCACACCCATACAACTACTCACACCCATACAACCGCTCGCACATCCATAAGTGTAAAAAATCTTATAACAAAGCAGATAGTTCAACAAGAAGACAGAGGCAGTTAAAAGAAATTAAGAGTCGGAATGTTTCGTAGTAGGTTTATACACAATCTCATAAGAACTAGTATAAAAGGAGTTGAGAAGCAGTGAAACAAACGGAACGTGTTGAGGCTGTAGTTGATAAGGCATTTGTCCTCAAGATGAAGCTATTTATTTTGATTCTGAGCAGAATGAGAACACTGGATAAAATTGTGTTGTCTGAGGAAAGGAAGCCAAAAGAAGACTTGTGCAAAGTTTCCAGTGGCGAACAGAAGCATACTTCGATTACTGAGCCTTTTTTTTTTTAATGAACAGCTTGCAAGAGAACACGTTAGTGCATGCAGTTGAAACTGGACGATGTTATGAGAGCTTACTTATTTGTAGAACGCTTTGATTTGTCTACACGACACATTATATACAAGTACTGTTGTGATAAGTTGAAGGATAATAAAATGCCAGCTAGAGCAGTATATAACAAGTTAGAATTAGTATCTATTCCACAAGATTTAAAATGTTTATGAATAAATTCTCATACAATGTATACACCCATTTCATGCTATACTTCTTATCGAGGCAAAGACCGGGAAGCTGTCACCAACTGACCTTCAAAAAGGCCTTAACCCCTTCGCTGCGCGCGTCGGCCAACGGCCGTCGAGAGCACTACCTCGGTAGTGCTGCATACGTCCGTTGGCCGACGGGGTCCCGCCCACTCGTTTAAACCGCCGCACCGCGGTGGAATTCGCGCCGCGGTTAAAGGAAGAGTTGTATACTTACCTTTAGCTTTTGAACAGAATATTGAAACTGTTAGTGTACACCTAGATGATCATGAACCCCTCATCATGTTAGTAAATGGTGTGCCTACCAAAGTAAAAATAAATCTGGCAAGAGTTAGTGGATGATAGTGAAGTAAAAAAAAAAAGCAACATTATACCTGGTACAAAATAATATTCATTATAAAAATCTTGACATTGTTCAAGATGTGACAGGAGAAATTTAAGAACACCACAGCCTCCATCCTCTGCATTCTCAAAGAAGCCATTGGTTATGCTATTGATAACTTTCAAATTAAGCAAGCAAAAGGAGCTCCCATGAGTGTGTGGGAGAAAAGTTTAGCAACTCTCCTTTTTTCACAACTATTTCCCACTGGAGGAGGTGGGCTCTTTGATGACCGCCCTGCACAGACACCAGCAGCTGAATACTGGTCAACCAGATTATACACCAAGGATCCAAGATTTCGTCAATGTGTTCCCTACATATTCCATCTTCTGTTTGAGAGTGACTTGTCTGGACTTTCATATGTTGTTAACCATGTACTGAAGACAGGAGTTAATGGTCAAAATCTCTCTGCAAAGGAATTCATTGACAAAGTTCATGACGAGGGCGAAAATTAATTTGATGGCGTGCCAACGTGGCACCAATGAGTATTGGTATTGCCATCACGGAGAACTGAAATGTTTGTTGAGAAATCGAAGTGTGCCTACTTTCTGACTCAGTTGTGCTGAGTACGCCGGGGATGACCTGCTTAAATTTTTGAGAAAAGCAAATTCGAACATTAAAATGCATCCAAGTGAAGACAGCTAGAGATCTTAGTTCTTGGGATCCCGCTAAAGTTTGCAGATCTTTTAACCACAGGTTTCAAGCTATGATGTCTTTTATCTCCAACAAAAGAAATCCTCATCTTGGCTAAGTAACTGATTTCTTTTGGCAAAAAGAGAACTAAGCCAGAGGTGCTCCTCATAGTCACATGCTGTTATGGATAAAAGATGCACTGAAATTTGGAACAGACCTTGATGAGTTTGGCTTGTCTTTCATAAAACAGTATGTGACATGCACCATCCCAAAAGACAGTAGTGAAAATGGCGTGAGACAACAAGTTCTGCGCTTTCAAACTCCTAGATGTGGGGAGTACTGGTATCAAATACAGATTCAACGGAAAAATTTCCACAAGATGTCAGTTTGGATTTCCACGAGCTGTGATTTTTGAAGGAAGAGTGAACAGCTTTTTGTCTGCAGTCAGACATACATTGACACGGAAGTCGCCAAATAACACATACAACTTGAGGAGAACATAGGCTTCCAAGTCTATTAATAACTACAACCCTGTGTTTCTCAAGATGTGGAGTGCAAATATTGATCTACAATTTGTTGCAAAGAACTCCATTGCTGTTGCTCGGTACTTTACTTCTTACATCACAAAATTGGAGAAAACAGATGAAGGAAATGTGGGAGGAGATTTCTTCAGAAAAGACTATCTAAGAAATTGTACAGCTTCAGCTTAAAAATTCTTCCCCATAAGAGATGGGATCCTAGGAGTGCTGTGACCAGTTGAGCTCGGTCAGTGTGTTCTCAAAGTCAAGGGGCATTGTTTGGGTAAGTCTAGTCCTAACAAGTACTCAAAAATAGAGTGTTAAAGTCTTTCCCAGAAATTCAATACCTAGCAGAGTTTGACCTGGAAAGTAGAGAGATTGTGAAATCAAATGTTAGACATGTACTATCCAAGAAGAAGTCGACATCTAGAAGACCTGTACCTTTATGAAGTACTTAAACACTACACATACAAAAGGAATGAAATAGAGAACATAGAAGAAGGGAAATATGCCATAGTTGGATGTGTAGGTTGTTTGGTGAAACATGCAAAAGGAAATCTAATTAAAAACAGAAAACTTAGTTGCCAAACGCTAGACAAAATAAAGTTTTTCTGTTTGGCACTTTTACTGCTCTTCAAGCCTTGGCGTGCTGAATCGGAATTACTTTGACACTGACTGCTACAAAGATTCTTTAAACGCTGTGAAGGAGACTAGTCAGTGTTCAATCTTCGGAAACTATTTGCAAATGTTAAATGATATTCAACTGGAGGAAATAATTGCTGCTGTGATAGTTGAGGAGTGCTCACAAAGCAGCCAGAGTTCTGGGCCACTGATTCAAGATCCTCTTGGGCAACCCATTATTGAAAACGAGGCTGCAATAGCCACGAATGAGGTGAAAACTGCAATGGAACAAACAAAACAGGAGTCGATTTCAGAAAGTTAGTTGGACAATTGAACAACGAACGGAAAGAAATTTATATGGAGATAAAACAGAAAATAGAGCACAGATTCTTCCAGGAGAATAAAGAATGCAAAGGTTCATCATTTAAGCCAATACAATTATACATAAGTGGCCAAGCTGGCACCAGGAAAATCTTTTAAATTAAAATTCTCTATGCTTACCTACAGAAGACTACAGAATCAAATTTCATGTGTAGTAACAGTACCCACTGGATTGGCTGCACACAACAATAAAGGAATTACTCTACGTAGTCTACTAATACTACGTGTTGAACATGACCAATTACAAAACCAAAATGTATCCAGTGAAGCTTGTGATGAGGTAGCAAGTGTTGAAAAGACTAAATCTTTTGATCATTGATGAGGTGAGCATGGTCTCAAACGTAATGCTTGCCTTCGTACACTTGAAAATAAAAAAGATTTTACGGAGTATGATGTGCTCTTTGGAGAAAATAATTTAATTGTCTTTGGTGAACTACTGCAACTTAACCTGTCAAAGGACAGTCTGTTTTCAAGATACTGCATGATGAAACTCGAGTTTCTTTGGGCAGTATTGGCAATGTAAACATTTGGCTAAACTTTGAATACAGCGAACTAGTGAGGAATATGCGTGAAGCATCCGAAATGGAATACGGAAATATTCTGAAGGACAGAGTAGGAGTTCTCTCAAAGGAGGGGAAATGTACCTTAGAAAGTCGACTTATCAGCAAACCTTTCCCCTCTAAGAATACAGCAGCACAGCTAATGTTCAATTTCATTGATGAAGGCAAATCTATAGTCTGTTTAATGCCTACACTTCAAGAGTGCTCCACTTTTAATGAACAATTACTAAAAACTGGAGATAAGGCATTTTGGAAGTTACAGCTATTGACAAAATGGAACGCCAGGGAGTAACAGTACTGTTAAGTGGAAAGCTACAAGCAAAATTGGCTTGATTGGAGAAATCTGTATCCAAGACTGCAGTATTAGAAAAGCGTTTACGCGTAAGCAAAAACTAGAGAGTAATTTTGTCTAGAAGTTTAAGTGTAGAGGAAGGATTAGTAAATGGTGCTATGGGTAAAATTATTGATTTCATAAATTTTTCAAATAGGGATGAGGGTGAATACTTAGATTTAAAATTTGATCAGATTGATGATGTGAAGCAGATTGGCCGATGTATAGTGCTTTTTTGCTTGTAAATGACTTTTTTTTAATTTATTTTTTTTAGAGTTTTATATAGCGCGAACTAGACCCGAGACATCGGGTATCGGAGCGCTATACATGAGCACTAGTTTCGTTACAGATGGACACATTCATTTTTGTTAGGCACAGGGAGATTAAGTGATTTTCCCAGAATCACAGGATGTTGAGCATCGTTGCCGAGACTCGAACCCAGTTCCCCAGCTTCGAGGTCGACTGCTCTAGCCTTAAGGCTACATCTTCTTCCCTTATATGTCCGGAGACAGCAGTTCTCAGTGTCTCTAGCGTATGCTGTAACTATCCATAAATCTCAAGGTTTAAGTGTAGACGCAACTTTTATTGATATTGGTAGTACCAATTTTAAAGAGGGTTTTGGCATATGTTGCATTGTCTTGAGAAAGAACATTGTCCGAATTGTTTTTGGTTAATTTTGATGACTGCAAAGTTAGTGTCGATACAAGCTGTGTTAAATAGTACAATCGGTTAAAAAGTGTTTATGCTCCTCATTTAGGACAGTATTCCATTTATGAAAAACCAATAATCTGTCTAAAGTGGAAGCTTACAAAAGATTCCACAGAATTTGCTGAAAAGGACAACAAGAACTATGTTGAGAAGAGAACTTGAGAATGAGGGAGAGATTGTTGGTTACCAGTTGTCAAACACTTGTGGTGTCAACTGCCATGCAAATGTTGTTCTCAATGTACTGTTCCATTTACCACATCGTCTTTTAAATGCAATAGAACAGAAGGCACAGAAGAGATTATGTTCTGCACTAAGTGCTTTGCAACTGCGTTTACTTAGTGATAGGACTATAATGCTTTGACCTTCAGGCATTCGAGATCTAGTAGATATTGTAGTGGATCAGTGCTATTTACTTGGAACACTCAACAAGACGCACAGTCATTTATATTGGTCCTGCTTGAAGTTTTAGAAGAAGAAGAAATAAACCTAGTTTAATTATTTGGACTGAGTTGCAAATAGAACCGTGACTGTGAAGATTGCTCTTTTTCATCTAGCACTCAAATTCTGAGAGATTTCTGTATTTAACACTACCAGTATCCAAAACTGTGCCTTTTGACAGATTGATTAAAATGGCTAACCAAAATATGAAATGCCCAAATTGTAGATCAGATATTATGTCTTCACTGCATATACAAAGGTGTGGGAAATACCTTGTATTAATGATGCAGAGCAGATGGATCTAATTTAGAAATTAAATTGCAAACTTCAAAGCTGGACAAATATACATTTCTGGAAGAACTTATACTACTATGGCTATCATCTTTTATGAAGGACTTCATGTAATATCAGGACACTATACTGGTTATTTAAAGAGTGAAACTAAATGGATGGAATGCAATGACACCAACCTTCAGTTCAAACCAAATCTGCCTTTCAAACTACGAAATCCTTACCTTTTGTTTCTTCAGCCAAAGTTCTAAGGAGTATTTTTGCGAAAGAGGTGTGGATCATCAGAGTTTTAGACCTTATTCGGCCTATCAGGGGTGAAGTCTTAAAGTTCTCCAAAATTCAAGAGTACTTATGTTCCACAAAGGAGTTAATATAACATCTGGATACTACACTGACTAATCAAAGTGGAACTGGATGGGCACAATGCAAAGGAGCATTAAATTGAAACCAAAAAAACAGCCTTTCAAACTAAAATAAAACTGTCACTTTTTCTTTCATCAACCAAATTTCTAATTACTATTTGTGGGAAAAAGTACTGTATTGGATTTTGTATATATGGATTATGAGCGTTTTCGACATTGTTCAGCCTACTAGAGGTGGTTTTCAAAAGGTTTTTCAAAACTCGTGTGGTTTATATTTCGTAGTAGTACTGTACCAGTTATAATATTAAAAGATATATTTTTTAAGATAGTTTTTTTTTTAAAGTCGTGTAGTAACTAAGTAAAACAACTTATTACTGAATTGTAGAGAGTGCAATGCATAGTGTCGCTTAATTACAGTGATAATGTGCAGGTTTTTTTTTATATACAATGTTATTGTTTTTTCCCCCACTGTTGATTTGATTTAAATATTTGTAGAGCGCAACTATTACTCCGAAAGGAGCATCTTGGCACTATGCGGAAGGGAGCAGTGAGAGTCATGTAGACATGTACTGTCTCAATTTATGTAAGTGAAGAACAGAATGCGTCATTGGACCCAAAGATCCAAGTCTTCAAGGCCTTCCTGAATTGGGATTCTGGTTGCATCAGCCTTAGTTGCGTAGGCATGAGGTTCCATGCTCTAGTTCCTAGAACTGCCAAGGAGTTTCCTCCTTTGATTTTGAACTTAAAGGCAGGAGGTTTAACGAGGTTTGCTAAGGAGGATCGAAGTGTCCTAGTAGTGGTGTAGGGAGTGAATCTAGCCATTAGATATTTGGGTCCCAAGTCTCTAAAAGCTCTAAAAGTGATTAACAAGACTTTAAATAGGATTCTTTTTTGTATGGGCAGCCAGTGAAGGGCTTTAAGGGCTGCCGAGGCAGATAATCTGGGCAGTTTTAGCACCAAGCGGGCTGCTGCATGTTGTACAACCTGTAACTTTTTTAAAACTGGTTTATTGACTCCTGCAAATAGGCTGTTGCAGTAGACTAATCTAGACCGAATAAGTGCCACTGCAACCATCTTCCTTGCGGAGAAGTGAATGTAATCCCAAACCTTTGTGAGTTTTTAATGAGGTTGAAGCACATCCCAGCCACTGCAAGGGCTTGTGGCCGAAACGAAAGAGGCATCAAATTTTACCCCAAGATTCTTGGCCACTTCTACTGTGTTGGGTGGAGCAGGCGCGTCTTCTGGCCACCACTGGATCGGCTTAAAAGGGTTGTCCTTCCCTATTAGCATTATCTTGGTTTTATCAGTGTTGCATTTAAGATGGTTGAGTCTCATCCACCTGATGACCTCTGTTAAATATTGCTTAAAGTTAAGCTCTGCTTCATTGGAGTCTGTCTAAAACCAGGATCAGTTGTGTGTCATCTGCATATGATTTTGTCTCAATATTGAAGGAAGTTAATAATGAAATTAACGGGACCATTTAAATATTAAACAAAAGGGCTGAGGGAAGAGCCTTGTGGAACACCCAAAGTGATGGGACGTTCGGTTGAGAAAAATGATCCTAATGTAAATGCTTGTCTGAGGTTGGTGAAAAAAGATTAAAGCCAGGCCAAGGCAGTGCAGGATATACCAAAGTTTTTCATTTGAGATAAAAGAATGTCATGTGAAATAGTGTCAAATGCGGCTGACCAGTCTAATAGGATCAGAACCGCATTTTTTCCTTTATCAAGAGTTAATTTCAATGTATCCACTATTTCTGGTAGTGCAAATTCAGTTGAGTGCTTGGGGCAAAAGCCGGATTGTTGAGGGTGTAATATCCTGGCGTTCTCAAGAAAATCGGTAAGCTGTCTATTGACCAGTCTTTGTGTGAGGCTGGAGAGCGTGGAAGGATCCATGTTTTTTTTTTTTTTAGTGGTTTGACAATTGCCAATTTCCATTCAGCAGGAACTGTTGCTGTGGCCAAAGATGAATTAACTATGTTGTTGATTACAGGATTGACAATATCTATGATCTTATGAAGTATCATAGTGGGACATGCATCAAGGGAGAGCCTGATTTGCAAGCAATAATAGCTTTTTCTGATCAAGTGGAATTTTCTCAAAGGCCTGGCAGAGCGGTCCAGTATGGGTGGGATCAGGCTCTAGATCTAAATATTGTGTGTAGGGTGTTAAATTCTTTTTGAAAACTAAGAATTTTTTGCTCAAAGAAGATGGAAATCTGATCGCATAGCATCTGCGACGGTGGGATATTTTTTAAAACTTATTTTAAAGAGGTTTTATTCTTCCGTGTTGTAGGCTCTTCTCCACCTTCATTCCAGTTGCTTGCACTGGAGGTGAAGCTCTGCTAGTGTGGGTGTATACCAAGGGGCTGACATTTTGGGTTTGTGTTTATTTGTAGATTGTCCTAAAGAGCTAGCTTATTGCTAATCGCTGTATTCCATGCGTTGAAGAGTTGGGTATCATCTAGGGTGTTTTCTGATAGGTTATATATGGATACATTTGCCAAATGGGGCAACTCTTCGTTCGCTATCCTCTTGGCCCATTTGCGACTTGGTAGTGGAGTTGATACTTGATTACAAGAGTAATTTGTGCATGAAATATTAATATTAAATGGAATTAGCAGATGTTCTGACCAGACTTGAGTAACTGGAGTACTAACCGTTAAACTCCGTCAAGAATGTGTCCTGCCTGATGTGTAGGGGCTGAAACCAACTGATGAATTCCAAGGGTTTCTAAGATTTCAAGAAAGTTATCTACCCCTGGTTCTTTCCGGCATTCAAATTGGAGATTAAAGTCTCCTCGGAGGGTAAAGTTAGAGTCCCGGAACGTAAGGTGGCCTAATATATCTCCTAGAGTTTCCAGGAAATCACCGCTAGGGCGAGGGGGACGATAAATCAGGGCTCCTACAAAGGCGGAAGAACCATTGAGTTTAAAACAGAAACCCAAGCTTTCCGTACCTTTCAGGGAGGAAAGATCAAAGCTCGTACATTGAAAAGAGTCACTGAAGATAATTACCAGTCCCCCTCCTCTTATTTCACTTCTATCTTGTCTGCAGTTAGTATATTTAGGGAGAAGCGCTAGTACAATGTCAGGGTTACACCATTCCTTGAGCCATGTTTCAGTGATGAAAAGGAAGTCCAGTTGTAATTCAGTGATCTTCTCTTTAATGTCTTGAACGTGTTTACAAAGGGAGCGTGCGTTAATAAGCCCCCCTTTAACTGTTTATTGGACAATGTGTTGCTCGGTGTCATCTATCTGATATCAGAGAACTTAAATTCAGTTCTGCATTTGAGACACGTTAGAGGGCCTTTGATTTTGCAGGTTACCAGACAGTGGTCACATTTCCCACCCCTGTTAAACGTTTTCAAAAACTCTTGACATAGGGATATCTGGGGGAAATCGAGCAGCATGGCTGGCGCTGGCTGCGTTACAGACGCGGACGGGTGCAGACTGGCTTGCCTCTGGCGCGCCAGCGGCATGCTCGCTGCGCGTCCGCTTTGTCAGGCCCATTAAGTACTGGTGCCTGCGAACCACTAAAGCGCTGCAGCAACAAATTGGCAGCTCAAAAACTGGCCTTCCTCCTCCCAGAAGGGGAGGGGGAACAAAGTGCCAGGTGCAAACTGAGTTGAATTAGGGAAAAGAAGAGACGCTACGGAACGTCCACAACACGAGGACACCGTGCGCAGCGCAGGCAACTCAGATAAACAGTAGCAATAACAGAGTCTTCAATTAAATTGAGTTCCCTCAACCTTGTTCAAAAAGTGTTAATTTAAAAAGGGAATGAATATTAAAATGTAAAATAGTGCCACAATATTTGAAAACAGCCGCAGTATGGCATGCAGCCTATCCTTTGCCGTCTCCGCTGCACGTCCGCGTGGGCAGGCCCATTAAGTACTGGTGCCTGCCAACAACTAGAGCGCTGCAGCACCAAAGTGGCGGCTCAAAAACGGGCCTTCCTCCTCCCAGAAATGGGAGGGGGAACAAAGTGCCAGGTGCAAACTGAGTTGAATTCGGGAAAAGAAAAGACGCTTGGAAGGATGAAGCTTCTTACAGGACATAGTTTATGGTGAACAATTATGAAAGCTGAGAACAGTAAAAAAGAGAAAATGAAATGTTTTACCAAATTGTGATATACTGTTACAGCGTAAGCAAGGTGTACTAATGTTTCCGGAATTTTTTTTAATCAAATACTAACTTATTTTTCTATTCTTTTTCTTTTACATCTGTGATTGCAGGGATAAGTCTTTAGATGTGTTAACATACTTGTAGTGCCACAAAAATACTACTTTGACATACTCATAGAGAGGGTGTTCATGTATAAAAAGCACTCGATTAATTTTGCCACCAGTTTCTTTTTGCAGGAGGTGGATGGTGAAATAGTCACATGCAATTGATTGCCGCTTTGTTGTGCTGTGGCAACTACCATCTGATGCGATTTTATTTGCAGATAGTATAGAAAGCAACAAAATTAGATTTAAGAAAAGAACCGGTGGTGAATTGTGAACTGGGTATTTTTTATTTTTTTTAAATGTTTGTGATCCCCACTGTTGAAAAATGGATATTTATTCAGAACATCAATTATGGTATACGAATCCAAAAACTGAAAACTGTAAAAAGGGAAAAGAAATTCCATTACTATAATGTGAAATACTATTACAGCATAGGAAATGTCTATTTTAGAACAGATGAATGACACCATTTATTGGAGTCAAGTAATTTCATAATTACTACTTTCTGTGTAGTTTAACAAACTTACTTTGACATAGTACACACAAAGGCAGATAGTGATACAACTACTTAGACATCCAGACACACACTGACACACTCACTGACACACTAGTACATGCTCTCACTCACTCGCTCACCTATACAGCCAGAGAGACTACAACTCTGAACCCAAAATAGTTTCTAACACATCCATCTCACCCATACAGATACTCATACACCCACTCATGTACTCATACATATACTAACATACATGCTCACCTACACGGTCACTGACGGAAGCAGTCATTCACCCATACAGCCACTCACACCCAGTCACTGACTCATAAAGCCACTAACATACTCACTCAGCCATACAGCTACTCACAGACCCACTGACAGAGCCATACAGCCACTCACACACTCATGCATCCATTGAAGAACTCTCACCCAGCCAGTCAGTCACGCATACAGTTAGCCATACAGTCACTTACCCACCCATACAGTCACTGACACAAAAACTCACTTAGTATAGTCATTAACAGTCACTCACTCATCCACCCATACAGCCACTTACACACCCACTGACAGACCTATACAGCCACTGCCACTGCGGCAGTTTCTATCAGATAGGTATCAAACCATCACTCTGGGTCCCTACCGGTCAGAAAAAATGCAGTTGGATAAGGGGGTTCCACAGGGGTCCTGTCTAAGTCCCACATTGTTTAACGTTTATATGGCCCCATTGGCAAAAATAGTTGAACAGTTTGGGTTCGAGATAATATCATATGCTGATGATACTCGGCTTATGTTTACAATTGGCCCTAATTTAGAGACCGAGAAAACCCGCTTTGCTACGGGAATGCTTGCAATATCTAGCTGGATGACGGATAACTACCTCCAATTGAACCCTGGTAAGACTGAGATTATGTTAATGGGGAAAGCCTCATCTATCCGGTCGGGTGACTGGTGGCCCACCCAACTGGGAGAGGTCCCCGTACCCAGACAAATTGTGAAAAATTTAGGGATAAAATTGGACCAAACATTAACAATGAAAGATCACATAACCGCAATAACTAGCTCTTTATACCCTGCACCTTTTACGTAGGATCTTCCCTTACCTGCCCATAAACTCCCGTAGAACCCTTGTTCAAGCTATGGTGATTAGCAGAATGGACTATGGAAATGCCCTATTAGCAGAGGCGGGTGAGACCTCGCTTGCTAAATTACAAGTGATCCAGAACACTGCAGCAAGGCTAATTCTAAACCGCCCTACAGGCTCCTCGTCCGGTCCTCTGCTGAGAGAACTACACTGGTTACCGGTAAAGAAGCGATCCTATTTTAAAATCTGTTGCCTCACGTACAATGCCCTCAGAGGCAAAGGGCCTCGTTACTTGCAGAGAAAACTTTTAAAATACGTTCCATGCCGAAATCTCAGATCCAGCTCACTTGCCCTCTTACAGGTGCCTCGAATACGCCTTAAGCGTACTGGGGAAAGCTTTCTCCCATCTCGCTCCTAAATATTGGAACAAGTTGCCCCTGGCTCTCCGTGAGACTCCTTCTTATAGCACCTTCAGGAAAAAACTGAAAGCCTTTTTGTTCTAGTGCATTAGGTAGTCCTTTCAGGTATGTCTCTAAACAAGCGCCGAGATGCCCCCGGGTGAGTCGTGCGCTATAGAAGTAGTTTTAACATAACATAACATATATACCCATAGAACAACTCAGCCAGCCAGTCACACATACAGCCAGTCAGTCACTCAACCACCTATACAGTCACTGATAAAAAACACTCATTTAGATATACAACCACTCACTGGCTCATACAACTATTCACACATTTACTCACTCAGCCATACAGCCACTCACCCATAAAGCCACTCATGCACCCTCTCACTTACCAATACACACACTGACACACCCACTTGGACACATACAGCCACTCTGACACCCACTCACCCATGAAACCACTCACAGCTACTTACCTACCCATGCTACCACTGACGCACAAACTCACTTAGCCATGCAGCCACTCACACAGTGACTCACTCATACAACCTCTGTCAGTCATTCACTCAACCATACACCCACTCATACAGCCCCTCATGCACTCACTCACCCATATACAACTAACATATATATATATATATATATATATATATACACATATATATACACACACACACACACACACACACACACACACACACACACACACACACACACTGACAGGTGTTTTTTTAAATGTTATTTATTTAAATTTAAAGAGCTTGTAAAGCGCACGGCTACCCCGAAGGGTCTCCCGGCGCTATTGGGAGTGCAATAGCAGAGGACAAAGTCTGAAGCAAAACGAGCATTTAGTCAGGGCTGCTAAAAAGTAGGGTTTTTAGATTTTTACGAAATTGAAACAGTGAGTTGCAGGATCTGAGAGAGAGCGGCAAGGCGTTGGAAAGTTTCTGGCCCAATACAGAAAAGGAGTGGCCCCTAAGACGAGCTCTGCGAAATCTCGGCACCGAAAACAAAGCGAGATTGGCAGATCTCAACTCACGGGTCGGGACATAAGGAGACAACAGAGGTTGGATGTAGGAGGGGGCGAGACCATGTCTAGTGCGAAACATGTAGCACAGGGCTTTGAACTTGATCCGTTTATCAACTTTTACCCAGTGCAGTTTCTGCAACAAAGGGGAAGTGGATGAGAATCTCGGCAGCCGACAGAGAAGGCGTGCGGCTGCATTTTGAATGATCTGCAGACGGCGAATCACGGCTTGGTCAGCACCCAGATAAAGGACATTCCCGTAATCCAGTCTGGAAGTGACCAAGGCTTGCAGCACAGTTCTCTGAGCATCTGGTTGGATCAGCCAGAGGTGTTTACAATGACATACCAACAAAAAACATGGTTATACTTTCTTTCTTTAAACCAGATAATGTGGTTCTAAAAAACCTTTTTTTGTGTGTTTTTCCAAACAAGTTTTTGCTTTTTGGATGTTTCTAAATGTTTACATTTTTTGGGGTGTATTTTTTTCATTTTTCAAAACGCCAACTGGAAAAGAACTAAAAAAGTGATATGCACAAAAATTGTGCAACAGGTTGAAACTAAAAATGTATTACATCTGTGGCATCGTTTGGCTTCCAGAATTGCAGAAAGTGACTGCTCATCCACAGATAATACCTTGTTGCACTATCTGCAAAAAGTGCCCATATCTTTTAGTTCAGGTATTACTGCAGGGAACACTTCAGTCCCAGGCACAGCAATGGTGCCGCCAACTGATCGTTCCCCTGAAGCAGGTGCTCTTGCTGCCTCACGTTCCTTCTCCGCTCTGCAGAGGTCAGTTGGATGAATAGTATGGAGGTGCTTCAGCATCGGTTGTCCCATGGCTGTATTTTTAGCCATACCTCTATGCAGTATTTTAGAGCAGATCTTGCACTGTACCTCTCGTGCCATGCCTTTTTTCCCACCGGAAGCGATGGAAAAAAGTTTTGAGATAATACCTTAATTTCATTTTGGAATAAGATCTGATTGGCTGCCACAATATCAACAAAGATATGGTGGCAGCCATTTTTAGACCTTGAGACTCCGTCTCCCCCTGGAAACAGTTTTAATACAAATTGGTGCTGCAGATCCATGGACGATCCGCAATATCAACTTTTAGGACCCGAGGGGGCGCATCATAATGTTTTGGGGAGTGGGTGATGTGCAGCCCCTTCTCTGAGCCTTAGTCGGGCCCCGGGAACCCCCTGGCCTCTGTTTATATAATGGGGAGCACAGCCCGCTTCCTCGAGCCTGCATGAGGCCCTGGGACCTATTCCCCCAGGGCCGGGATTTATGTAATGGGGAGGTGCGTGGCCCCACCTCCCCAAGCCTTAGAGGTCCCGGGGACTGCATTCCTGTAGGCTAGAGTAGTTTTATTCTCTGGAGCTTAGTAGCAGTGCCCCGGGTTACCTTCCCCTGGGAGACTGCGCCTCCCTGCAAAGTAGAATGCGGGCAAGGAATAGAAATCTATTCCCTAACCTCACTCTCGCAGTCTGGGAAAACAACTTGCTCTCTTCTGGGCGGGTGCAGAGAAAAATGCTTCTCCTGCACAGGCTGGAGCTAAGTAATGGAGCCTGCTCCCACCAACACAAGGTACAGTGCTGGATGGGGAGCCGGCTGGGCGTCAGGGTACCAACCAGTAATGGAAGAGGCCAGCTCATGCCAGGAGAGCCAGTAGGGGCCACAGTGGCCCTGGGGCTATCCCTGCGGCCCCCAATGAAAAGAGTTGCGGGTGCCATGGGTGGACACCGAGGCGGCCATCTTTAATTTAAAAAAAACACCTTGCTGACTCCTGCCGGGCACCCACTATGGGTGCTGGCTGGGGAGCCAGCAGTGGCCACGATGGCCTGCCTCCGTTTTGGCGTCCGTGGACGCAGGGCCTGGCCATAGGCCCAAAACGGATTTGGGGTCCCAAAACATGTGTTCCACATTTATTTTCCCATCGGAGTATTAAACAGTATTGCTGCCAAAAGTGCTCAATGGAATTGCACCAAATTTGGAAGAATACTAGATATTGGTCCAGAAGGTGTGTTTCTGTGTTTTGTGTGCATACAGTAGTTTTAGAGAATTTAAGGTTAGAAAAAAATACATATTTCATCCCGGGAGGATCAATGGCGCTGACAAATCTTAGGATAAGATCTGATTGGCTGCCACCACATCAACAAATATGTTTTAGAACTCGGGGACTGAGTACCTGGTGAAAAAAAAAAAAAAGAGGTAAAAAAAAAGATACAAGGGTGCAGGGTAGGGATAACCTGCCCTCCTAGTACTGGTGGGGGCCAAAAAGCTACATTTAAAAAATAAAATGTATTGCAAATTCTCGGCGGATCAGAAAAGCCATGGTAAATTAAAAAGAAAAAAAGCGTGATATAAGGAGATCTTTTTGCAGGATCACCCCCCAAGTTTTAGGTGGAAGTTGCTGGTTTTTGGACTTGTAGTGCACTTGGGCCTTCTAACCAGACCTCCGTGCCAGTGCTCTCATCCCTAAAAGTGTATGTTTGGTTTATCCCCATGTGGCATAAATTAACTTAGAAGTCCCTAGTATATTGTATCCCCCCCGTCCTATGCTTGGACCCAGGGGCCCCATCCCACAGGACAGGCTCAGTCACAGTGTACCAGGACTTCATCCCGAGACACCCGTAGTTTCCCTGCCCGCAGTGTTCTATGCTCCACCCAGCGGGAGCAGAAAGCTGCGAGCACAAAAGTTTCTCCCTATCTGCATTCTTGCAGGCAGGGAAACATAGTGATGCGCTCGCCCAGCGGGAGCAAAAGTAAAGTTCCCACTGGAGGGGCGGGGGCAATGCTAGCTCCCGCCTCACCCAGGATGGGTGTTGGCAAGGGAGTTGGCAGGGATCCAGGGCCTTGAGGTATTCTCTGCACCCACCCCCCCCTTATAAAAATATAAAAAATGCTGTGCGGTGCCAGAGTCGGCACTCGGCCACGCACATTTAAAAAAATATGTATATATATATATATATTGTGATCAGGAAGGGTCTCAGCAGTGAACGCGCCTCAGCTTTCCCTGACGCGTTTCGGGCACACGCCCTTTCTCAAAGGTAAGCTGCAACATAGTAGAACCAAACGACAACTTCCAGCATTTTCCCCTTTTATTTGATTATCACCAGGTGAGTAAAGTTCAAAGCATTATGGGACTGGAAGTCCATTGTCACAAACCCCAGTGGGCTGCTGTTACCTTGCAGTGATTTCTCCTTACATCCAGTCCACCACCAAGGCAGCCCTTCCCAGTGTTCCTTGAATCGCCCCCTGCTCCGACACCCGCTGTCTCCAAAACAGCGGCGGATCCGCGATGACGCGGTGGTGCTGCCTCGCGACCGGGCTGGCCGCAAATGTGAGAAGAAAAGGAGGAACCCCTAGTTGAAGCGCACCCGCAGGGGACACCATTATGATCAGGAAGGAACCACCAGTCCCAGGAAGCATTGCTTCAGGTGGTTCACCTGAGCATAATTATTACGGGGATTTACTGGTGGTTGCTGCACGCCGGCACGTCACATGGTCTGCCACTGAAGAGGGCGTTGACCCAAAACGCGTCTGGCAGGAAACCAGAAAAGGACTTAATTTCCACCTGGGAGTGTGTGTGTGTGTGTGTGTGTATATATATCCTGCTTGCCACTCGGGTAGTCCGCTGAACAGAGGGCGCTTCGTTCATGTGGACCACCCAAGTCGGGTCCAATTTCATCAAAAAATTTCCTCTCAACAAGAAGGTAATGAAGCCCCAAAACTTTTATTCGTCGGCTGTTGTCAGACCCGTTTCGCCTGCACCTTGCTTGGTGAACAAGCCTGCTGTGCAGGCGAAACGCATCCGACAACAGCCGACGAATAAAAGTTTTGTGGCTTGCGACATGGCTTCGTTACCTTTCTTGTTGTGAGGAAATCTTTTAATATATATATATATATATATATATATATATATATATAATTTTTTTTTTTTTTTTTTAAGGTATTGGCAGTGCCTGCACGGCCCATGGGGCCGCGGTTTCCCACATCTTTAAAAAATGAAAGATGTGGCTGTCCCGGGTGGGCACTAGTACACTCAAATACTAAAGGGAAAAAAATAAATTAAAGAATAATAAATAAGCGTCAGGTGCCCTTCATTTATTTTTTACTGCTCTGGCAGGGAGCGCCCCATAATGCCCTGCGAGGGCTTTTTACTGTATGAGGTTTTTCTTTGGGGGGGGGATTCTGGTGGTGCCCCTAGAAGGGGCAGGGACACCACGAACCTTTTTGTTTTAGTTATTTTGTTTTTCTTATTTTTATGTGCGGGGCTGCAGGAAATGCAGCAGCCCCCAGCAAAATTAAAAAAATAGTATGTGTCCTGGGTCATTAAATCAGGGTCATTAAGTCCTGGGTCAATTAAGTCCATGACTCCAGGAGAGCTTGCCGTATTTTCTTAATGCACTCCTAGCTAGAACTCTATGCACTTCAGCTAGAGTGCAGAGCCCTCTTGTGCAGTGGCTGCTGGTATCTACGGGGTGGGAGCGGGCGCGAGTGCAAATAAAATAATTTAATTAAACACTCACCGAGTCCTCCGCACCAGACCTCTTCTTTCTTCAATTGCAGCCTGGCCACCAGGAAAACCGCTTGACCAATCCTAGTGCTGCTCTCATGATAACCAGCACGAGAGCAGCGCCCTGAATGGAGGGAGTACCTCACTTGGCGCTCCACAGTGCTCTGGAGGCCTGCACTTGCTCTATCCCAGCAGTCTTAAGACAGCTTGGTTATAGATGTTTAAAGTGCGCATGTGTGGCTGGTCGGCCAAAAAGACATGCATACTTTAAATAGTGCACATACATCCTCCTCCCTGCTGGTGTCACTCAGCAGGCCCCGCCCCATGCTCTGTTCGGGACGGGGGATGAAAAATAAAATGGTAATGAATTGCCATTTTATTTTTAATCTCTGGGGCTTTGGGGGTAATTTGAGAGGGGTGACGTTCCTCCGCTCCTACGGAGAGCTGCTTCTGCTCTTGTGGTTGTTTTTATGGCTACATTTTGTGGGATGAAGGTTTTTTTTTTCTTCGTTTTTTGTTTTGTCCTATCAACTTGGATAAGCAAGTACCCTCTTGATCAGCCTTCCACGCTGGCTTATATCGGGGTCCATTTTCAGTCCATGACAGAGCTGATGCACAACCCAACACCATACATCTGAAGCTGACTAAGAGGTATAATCATCGGACATCATAAACATCCATCCGATTCCAACATATTTCTAAATGACCCAGATTCTGCCTTAATCCTATTCCAACTGGCCTCATTATCCAATTCTCTGAAGTATCTCACTGAGTTCCACCACTCCTGCCCAGTTGGGGTAGAGGTTGGCACCATACTTTGCATATCTCCCTCCTTGCCAGAAGAATCAAAGTTTTGATAGGCTTCCAGAATCAGATCCTTGCTGCACCAAACCAAACATGACCAAAGAGGGTCTTACCTTCACATCCCGTCCCAGAATGTCAGAAATTCTTACCCACAGTCCAGAATTCTTCCAGGCTGGGGCAGCTAGCGAACATATGAACGTCATCCGCCTCACAAGCTCCACACCGCTTGCATTTAGATTCCCCATTGCCTCCTATCTTGACCAACTTCACTGGGTTCCAGTAGACTCTATGCAAAGTGAAGAAGTGGTTTCTCCTTAGAGCAGCCGATTTAATCACTGAATAAAGCATGCTTATAGATACTTGCCATAACTCTTCCAACTCTGCACTGTTAAGAATCCTTCTCAGAGCAAGTGAGGGGGGTTGCATGCTTTCTTCCACTGCTGTCACCATGTATCCATACCATCATGAGACCTCCTTCTTTCTTGGTTTCGGATCCTGAAGATCTTTTTCCATTGAGTTTACCTCCGCCTCAGGACTTAAACCTAGAAAGTGTTCCGTTAGTCAATTCCTGCCAGGTGTCCCTAGAGAGGGCCTTGCCCCTTTCCATTACCTGCCCCCAGTACAATATACCGGCCTCCCTCAGGGGTTCTACTAAACTATCTAGCAAGCATTCCGGAGTCCCCGGTGAATCCCACGCTGTAGTACAGTATCCCCAAGGGGGACCAAGCCATGTACCACGCCATCAGACACGGTACTGCTTCTTCTATGTTTGACTGATACAAAATCGGGTCTTCTGCATATAAGGCTATCTTTCTGGAAAAGGTGCCAATCATGAATGGCTTGATTTCACTGTTTTAACCTCAAACTTTGCTGCAGGGGTTCAGTATATAAATTAAAAAGGATGGGAGACGAGGGGCAACCCTGTCTGGTCCCCCTATCTATCTTAACTGAGGAGGTAAGACTACCACTGACTAGAACCCGGGCCCATGGCGCATTATAAATCTTGCCATACACATTCCCGATCTCATCTCTAATTGCAAACCTCTTTAGTGTGCCTGCCAGGCATTTCCAATTGACACGGTCAAAGTCTTTGGCCGCATCGAGAGTAACTATTGCCAGGGGGACCCCTTGATTTGTGGCGAGATCTATTGAGCCTATTAAGGTGTTTGTGAGGTTTCTCATCTGCCTCCCAGGTAGGAAAACCTCCTGTTCTTCATTAATTAGACCCCCCACTACCTTGCACAAACGAGTTGCCAGGATGTTCATTAAGATTTTATAGTCTCAATTCAGCAGCGAAATCGGCCGATATGATTGTCATTCCATGGGGTACTTACCCAGTTTTAGAATCGACAAGATAACTGCCTCATCCCAAGACTCGGGTAAAGGAGAGCCCCTCAATGGCCCTGCATTAAATAATTAAAGCCAGACCGGGATCACTACCTCTGATAATAATATGGAACTAATTTGGGATACCATCTGGGCCTGCTGCTTTCCCCCTCTTAACCAGAATGGCTATCCCCTTCATGCAATGTTGCTGATTTGTGGCCACTAATTTTTCCACCCACCTTTGCTTTGTGAAGAGATTCATGCACTCCGACTGCAATAAATGGATCTCCTGCAGAAGGATAACTTGATTTGTGCTTTATATGGACTGTTCCCATGAGGCACAGGGTCAAGACTGATTTGCATATGGCTGGGTCTAAACTGGGGTGGCATGGTGAGCAAAAGAACGATGGATTTAACCCATATCTATTGACTGGGGTGAATGTTTGATTTGCTCTGCATTCCGTCCATCATCTGTGCCTTTTGCTTTCTCGCCCTAAGTGCGCCAGGTATGCCCAGATGTGGGTCCCGGGCTCACTGTGCCACTGGATTCAAGCTAGCCTGGGTGATGCCCCGAAACCGGTACCAGGATGCTTGTTTCCAGTCCAGGGAGGACCTGGCTTGGCAGTTCGGTCTGGACTGTTCCCATGAGGCACAGGGTCAAGTCTGATTTGCATATGTCTGGGTCTAAACTGGGGTGGCATGGTGAGCAAAAGAACAATGGATTTAACTCTGATCTATTGACTGAGGGTGAATGTTTGATTTGCTCTGCATTCCGTCCATCATCTGTGTGTCTTTTGCTAGCAGTAAAGGTGGATGAGATTTCTCTAACCCCTATACCCTTCCAGCTACTCCTTCGCTTCCATCCTTACTACTTTGTAGTGAACTCAATCCATCTGATGGTGTAAATCTATATGCATTGAGTATATCTGGGTGTATTGTGGGGGAGCCTACTTCCACTACTGTCTAGCCTTGAGTCCTACACCCCCCCCCCACTCTTACCCTGCTTCCCGTCTCCCCCTGAAGTCCATGCACTACTCGTCGAGGTTACCTTAAAATAAGACCTTGGTGAAGGTGTTACTCTGGAGCTTCTAGCGTCCGTGTCACTGATTAGTTTCTTGACACAGGATCCTTTCTTGGTGGGGTTTTATTAGCAGGCTTCTTAGTGCATTGTGGGCTGGACCCTGTTGGCTGCTTAACCTTAAGACTACCCTTCCCTCTTGTCAGTCGCAACTCTGGTCAGACTCCCCTTGTTATAAGGTCTTTGACCTTAATCTATACCTCTTACCTGATGGCTCTTCCCCAGAGCCTGCCTGTCCATGTCAGAGCCTGCCTGTCCGTGTCAGAGCCTTTATATTCTCCCGGACCTACTCCAGACTCCCTGAATGTAGCCTTACCCTCCAACCGCCATCTCCCCGCTTCCATAGGCCGCTGTTTTAGTTGCCCTTTCCCCTCTCTTGGTTCGGTGTAGTTCCGCAAGTCCAAAACGTCCTTGCTCGCGGAGTTGTTTCTTTCCCTCAACCATCTGTTTGCTGTGGCTTGTGCTGACTCTGCCAAGATTGCTCCCTCGTCGCAGGGAGACGCGCTGACCCTCTCTGATGCTGTGGAGCGTGCTCATCTTCAAAGACCACTGCAGCCCTGAATGCCCACACATCAATTAATCAATCAATCAGGGGATTATAAGCGCACTACTCACCCGTGAGGGTCTCAAGGCGCTGGGCTGGGGGAGGAGGGGGGGGGGCAGCAGGTCCGTTTCAGTCGAAGAGCCAGGTCTTCAGAGCCTTCCTGAAGGTGTTCAGGGAGGGGGCACGCCTGATGTTGGTGGGGAGCTCGTTCCAGGTCTTGGCCGCGATGTAGGAGAAGGATCTTCCCCCTGCTCTGCGGATGCGCGGGGTTTTGGCGAGGAGGAGGTTGGTGGAGCGGAGGTTTCGTTTGGGTACGTGGAGGGTGATTCTGTCATTGAGGTATTGGGGTCCGGTGTTGTGTAGGCATTTGTAGGCGTAGGTGAGTATCTTGAAGGTGACTCTTTTCTCGACGGTGAGCCAGTGGAGCTTGCGTAGATGGCTTGTGATCGTGTTGAGGGACCCCGAGGACGAGTCTGGCGGCGGTGTTCTGAATAGTCTGGAGCTTGCGTAGTAGAGACTTGTTGATGCCGGCGTAGAGGGCGTTTCTGTAGTCCAGTCTGCTGGTAATGAGTGCGTGGGTGACTGTCTTCCTTGCCTCGGGGGGGATCCATTTGAACGCCTTACGGAGGGTGTTGAAGCAGCTGGAGGTGACTGTGTTGAACTGTCGATTCATGGAGAGGGAGGAGTCGAGTACGATGCCGAGGTTCTTGCCATGGTCTGTGGGGGTCGGGGGTGCCTAGGGCGGTGAGCCACCAGGTGGTGTTCCATGCTGAAGGGGTGGTTCCGAGGATGAGGACTTCTGTCTTATCCGAGTTGAGTTTAAGGCAGCTGTTGCTCATCCAGGCTGCAACGTCCTGCATTCCTTCCTGGAAGTGGAGTCTGGTGGTGGTGGGGTCCTTGGTGAGGGAGAGGATGAGCTGGGTGTCGTCGGCGTAGGAGATTAGGCTGAGGCCGTGTTGTCGGACGATGGCGAGGGGAGCCATGTAGATGTTGAAGAGGGTTCGGCTGAGTGATGATCCCTGTGGGACTCCGCAGTTGATTTCCGTGGGTTCGGAGACGAAGGGTGGCAGCCTGATCCTTTGGCTCCTGCCGGTGAGAAAAGATCTGATCCAGTCGAGGGTGGTGCCTTGTATGCCGGCGTCGTGTAGTCTTGCTGTTAGTGTGCGGTGGGATACGGTGTCGAAGGCAGCGAACAGGTCGAGTAGAATCAGGGCTGCGGTGTGGCCTTGGTCGAGGAGGGTGCGGATGTTGTCGGTGGCGGCGAGTAGGGCGGTCTCGGTGCTGTGGTTGCCTAGGAATCCGGATTAGGAAGGGTCGAGGATGGCGTTGTCTTCGATGATCCATGTCAGCTCTGCGTTGACGGTCTTCTCAGCGACTTTCGCTGCAAAAGGGAGGAGCGAGATGGGCCGGTAGTTCTTGCACATCAGCCCCTAAAAGAGCCGACAATGAGAAGAAAAGCTCAAGCTCTGCTCAGACCGGTATAGCTATATTTACCCGACACGAAAGGGAGAACCAGGTTACGGCATGCTTTCCTGTGACGTTCTTCGATTCCCATGGGTGGAGATCCTGACCCGCTATGCTAGCTGACTGCCATGTTCCCCCGGCATTGCCATCACCTGCATCTATCCCACCCCATGCATCCATCCCACCACCTGCATCCCATGGGACAGGCTCAGTCACGTTGTACCAGGACCCCATTCCCGAGACACCCTTTGTTTCCCTGCCTGCACATGCATGGAAGTGTTATATTCTTCCTCCCGGCGAGAGCACAAACATTTCTCCCTATCTACATTCTTGCGGGCAGGGAAACAGAGATGCTCTCGCCTGGCAGGAGCAAAAGAAAAGTTACCGCTTGGTGGGGGCCATGTAGGCTCCTGCCGCACCCAGTATGGGTTTTGGTAAGGGAGCTGGCAGGGATGCGGGGCTTTGGGACTTTCTCTGCATCTCCACCCTTATATAAAAAAAAAATAATAATTAAAAGAATAATAAATGAGCGTCAGGAGCCATTCATGTATTTTTCACTGCTCTGACATGGAGTGCCCCCAAATTGCCCAGCAAGGGCTTTTAACTATCTTTTTTTTTTTTTTTGTGCGGCTGCAGGAAATACCCGCCAGCAGCAACAAAAAAAAAACCCAGTAAGTGTCCTGCGTCATTAAATCCTTGATTTCAGGAGAGCTCACCGTATTTTTTTAACACACTCTAGCTGGAGCTCTCTGCAGTTCAGCTGGAGTGCAGGGCCCTCTTGCGGTTGTTTTTATGGCTACATTTTGTGGGATGAAGAATGTTAAAAGAAAGACAAAGGCATGTTGATTATGTTCTTTTTTTTCTAAAATATTATCAAAATATTTTCATGTAAATAACCTTTATTAAACATTGCAAATTGTAAATGAAAATATAAATTTGCTTATAATTCTTTTTCTTTTTATTTGGACAGACAATAGCTCTGCTTAATATATGTTGATATGCTGACGCCTTGCCAGGCCCTCTGCCCAACAGCATGCTGCGCACAGCCAACGGCCATGCTACGCGGGTGAGAGGCGCCGCCAGGCCCTGCGCCCAACCGCACACAGCAATCAACATCTTACTTTACATTAAGGACAATAGAAATTCACTGGAAAAAAAACTAAAGGCTACAGTGACATTATAGTTAGGAATTGTAATACTGTTACTTTACATTAAAAAAAAAAAAAAAACCTTAGAAATTGACTTGAAAACCCAAACGTTAAAGGCATGTTGTAGTTAGAAGAAAATGTGTGTAAAAACATACCCTTTAAATTAACAAAACCACTGAAATTCAGGAGATATAGTTCTCTCAAGTAACTATAACTTGCAACTTCACCATGCACTGCTAGTTACCTCACATATTACAACACTCATAACGTGTTTTATGACATTTATAACAGCACTGCAACATCTGAAATTACATCATTGCTGACAACACTAGGCATGATGAGGGCAGGAGCCAACTGACCCTTGGAGTCCAATTAGTCCTGGGTTCAAATGGAAGCAGGTCCAACCCTTTGTGTTCTCCTCACAAGTCTTAGCGGGTTTAGTCCTTTAGTCTTCCGCCGGTCCAGTAGTGTTCGTAAGAGGGTGCCAAGAGGTGCCACATTTATGCCTCCCACTAGCCTGTGGATGAGATGGCTCCTGGTCCCTCCCCAAACAATAGGGAAAACGTTTTCAGAGGTAACCCTTCCACCTTTTGCAGCTGTTCCTGTGTCCTACTACAAACAATCCCACAGTACCCCTCTCTACCTAAAATCAAGATGGCAGAACCTTTCCTCCCATGTGCAGTGCGCCTGTGCCCACCATAGAGATGTGGCCAGGTAAATGAGCAACTCCTCCTCTGGGGTCACTTAAAACCAGTTCTGAGGGTAGCTATTCTCCCACTAGGATTGGTGCCTGGCTGGCTAGAAGCACAAAAGAAGAGGCAGTCCCAAGTGTTAGTTGTTTCTGTGACCGGGCAGACTGCTTTGAAGATAATTATTAAGTTAGTGGGTGCTGCCCAGATGGTCATCCTGGCTGAAGAACAGAAAACCTCCCCCTTTGTGTCGGCGCTGGGAGCCAGTTCACACCTCATCATCAACAAGCTATTCACCTCTTGGGTGACAGTTGGAATCTCATGTAAATGGGCTTTTAGAGGCCTTAGGCAGTCTCAAGATTACTTTTAATAAATATCTTTTTGAAAATATTTAGTACAATTCTGACTTTACTAATTAATTGGATTCGTAATAAATATTTAAGAAATTCAAGAATGAAGCTTTTATATGGTTTCTTGGCTGATATATATTATTGTATTTTAACATTGGCTCCCAATACTTTCTTATGGAACAGCTAACTGTATTACAGTGTAAATAGCTTTTGGGGCCTTGTCACTATAAGGTCATGTTTTACATTAAACGTTTACATGCCCTACTTATAAATATATTGCCCCCTGCCTTATTGGGCATCAAGGCCTACTTAAGGGTGACTTATCAGTATTTAAAAGGAGGATTTAGGCCTGTTGGAAGGGGATATTTGGACAGGTCGCATGTGCAGCTAAATATGCACAGCCAGGTTACTGTGACTGGCCTGCGGTCATGCTTTGCATTGTCACATTAGTGGCGACGCAATATGTGCTGCAGTTCACCGTTGGCGTTTAACTTAACGGTCCTGGGTACACTTTGTACCATATACCAGCGACTTAGGCAAGCTATATGTTCCAATTAGAAGGATGGCTAATTTCAACATGTTTAGGGGCCGAGCACATGTACTGGGGTCATCTGAAACCGGAATCTGCCCTTCGTATTTATGGAATCTCCTGTAAAATGGTTAAGGGATTTCCTTTTTTTTTTGTTTAAATCCAACATGTGGCTATATGTACGTGGTTTTGATTTTTACAGATTTTATTTTTTATAAAACTAATTGAATAGCATCCATATTGCACACATTTTTAGTATTGTCAAGTTGGTATATTATTACTATTTTATATCGCATATAAGGAACAGTAATTCAATGTGTGCCTCGATTGAGGGGGCATTTAAAATGTTGTCGTCATTGGCTTCCATTAGAATCCTTTACCTGGCATATCCAGATTGGAAACTGGATATTCACTTCTGAGACTTCACAACAGTGGTTAACCACTTTTGTGAAGTCAACCACAGAAAGCGCTGGTTTCCCCTTTGTTCCACTGTCTTGCCCCGGTCTCTAGAATCAAAGTACGAGGGTGGTTGACCGTCTCACCCACATTTACTCAAGTCTCTACACCTGAGGAAGATTGGGGAGATGCTGTTTCTGCACCAATAGCATTCTCCCCTGTCAGCGCAGGGTCTACAGAGCTCCGCTTTGAAGCGAAATCGTGGCACTCTGACAAGCAGCCCTCCCAAAGCTTCTGTCTGTGCTGTGCTCAATGCCTCACTTTTGTTGGGTATTTGATGTCACTCCGAATCCTTCTATGGGAAACATCCTGGTTATTCACTGTTACCCATATATATAAATAATATATTACCCAGTGGCGTTCTCTATAGTTAGGACCACGCTTCCATAGGGAAAGGCTTTTTTGGTTTGTTTATAAATTTGGTGCCATTTGATGAATCTTAATGAACCTTTACACAAAAAAAGTTTCATCCATCTCAGCTCCTACCTTGAAAGTTTCAGAGTTATCTGACAAGCGTAGGTCGAGGAAAAAAAGGGAAGGGGTGGGCAAACTAGTTTCCCCATTCATTTTTCCATAGGATAATTGAACAGCGATACCGCAAAATCTGCTGAATGGATTTACACAAAAATTAACAGACAACTAGATCTTAGACCAGAAAGCGTGCTTTTTGTTGTTGGGGATTAATCCGTTCATTAGTTTTTGAGAAATTTGGTGTGTCAAACGCTGTATATTTCATGCTGCGTAGGATCCAGAGAGCGGACAGATCTTAAGATCAGCAAAGAACTCCCTGCCACTCTAGATCTCGTTGTTTGGGGTGGGGTTGGCAACGGCAAAGGACCTTCACTCCGAACACCCTCCCCATCCCACCTCCGGGGCTAAACACTTGAAACAATGAAGGATCCCTCCCCACACCTCATAATGGGATGGATGATGACCGAAGGCTGGATTGTAAGTGAAGGCTTGTAAACAAATTATTTTGGGAATTTGTAGTACCTTAGCCAAAATCCTAGAGTTGGGAGCAGCAAGTGATGCGTTTCCTGAGCAATGCCTTTTCGAAACTCTTAGCTGAACACAGGTCTATCAACCCCCTTACCATCTGAAGCAAGCTTGTCGATACACCTATTAAGGTGATCACTTAAGGTCCACAGGGCCTCCTGGGGTGTGAACTAACTAGAATTCCACCCACCCCAAACATGCAAGGTTTTGTACTCTTAATGTATTGCTAATTAGACCCCTCTCTCCCCAACTGACAGAGGATCTATGCAACATTCAGTGTAATTATGCCTCTTTCCCAAGACATGTTAGGAGCTGGGCTCAAATCAGCAGAAGTGTCCCTCTTCTTTCCTGGTGAGTTCTTACATTTAAGCAAAAGAAAGAGGATAAAGGCAGAAAGAATTTCCATCTATAGGCATATCGGTACACATCTTGACTTCAAAGAGGATAGGGGATCAGTGGGTGGTGAGGCAACTCTTTGGAAATTTCCTTGTGTCAACAGTTATGGTAGCTAACAGGATGTTAAAGAGTAACTTTCACTGATTAGTAAGTGCTTGAAAATCAGAGTCATCAAAGCTTGGGGTATCCCAACATATCAACGCATAGACAATAATGCTGAACCTCTTGGTGGTACCTTTAAAGGTGAACACAGTTAAAGGTAGGAGCCTTTTGCTCATTATCCCTTTACTGCATAGCCTTGTACTCGTTGATAGCTGCATCTCCAAACTCCTCTTGTAGGGCTAATCCCTCAATAAAACTACCAACAAAAGAGCCATGGAGATACTAGAGAGAACCATTTTACTCTGTCTGTTTATGAACAAGCCATGCAGGATGTTGCGGTAGTTTAAGTATGGTGCAACAAGCCACCAACTTTTTTTTACCCAGCTCTGCCAGTAATTTCCTCACAGGACACAAAAAAGATCCACCAACCTTGATCAGATCAAATGTTTCTCTGAAGATATTGCCCTCTACCTAAGATCCTGACTGATCTCGCTCCAACTTTAATAGGATTCTCATGGAGAGGCTTGTCTGTCCACCAATATTCCATGGCTGTATATGGGAATAGGCTTCCCAGTGTATAAGCATCCTTGGTTTTCTTTGGGCTTTTAGTGTAATGGCAAATTAAGACGCCTTAGAACATTCTCGTTATCTGGACAATTCCTTTCTTCTTTGGTGTCTTTTAAGCCTGTTTTTATAGAAAAGTTAACATTCTCTTACCTGCCCCAGGCTTACCAGCCACATCATTAAATGGTCTGTGGTATTCTGCCCTTAGTTTGCATCCCATCTGTCAAGAAATACACATGTTCTAGACGGGGAACCAGACTTCCCCCTACAGATAAGGGGGGTGGTATATATCCAATGGCTTCAACGCTAGATGGACAGCATCATATTTGATCATAGACTATTGCTGCTCATACTTCTCTTTTTTCACACTCTCATATTTAGCACCATTGTACGCCCAGGAATCCGTGTGGAGTTCTTGGTCACCAGAAGACTGACCTCCATTACCATGTGTGGTTACAGCCAGAGACAAAAAGTCGCAATAGCTAAAAAAAAAAGCACATCTCAGCTGTACAACTTAAAAAGCTCTTAGCAACATGGATTCTTTATTGTAAGCATCCTTCAAATGTCGTCGATCTTATGGAGGAAGCAGTGCTATCTTTTTGAGTGACTTTTGTTGCCTGTTCGCCAGTTGCTTCCGACCTCCTATTTCTATCATCAAGCTAAAATCTTACAAGACAAGGTGCTCCTTATGACTGTATATGTGGAGGACTGCTTTTCATGGGCTTAAAAATTTTGAAAGTCTCGTTTTTTTTAAATAGAACTTTATTAACAATCTTATGACATTCACTTTTATTAAACTTTGCAATATGTGAATTGATGAAATATACATTTGATTATAACATGTTGGGTTTTTTAAAATTTATTTTTACAAATACAATAGGTCTGCTTTGTATATGTTGGTATGCTGGCCCCTTGATAAAGCCAACAGGCCGACTTTTTATATTTTTGTGTTCTGAACCTTTAACAAAGTCAGTAAGTCTGCCTTAGCTAAAATAACAAACACCCTTTAAATTGTAACTTAGATATGTGATAGCTTTGTAAGGCACTGTAACATTAGAATAAATAATATGGTAAATTCAATGTGGTATATATATATTTTTTTAAGCCTGCGTATAGCGGTGAGGCTACAATGCAAAGCTATCCCTTTAACACTGTTCACTTCACTGTCTCAAAATATATTTGATAAGTATCTTTATAAATCATTTTGAAGTAGTTTAAAATGTTTGGGCATGGAACCATTTTTTTAAATCTTTGGAATATGGAATTCTTCTTTATATAGGTATGTTCAAGAACTGAGTACGAAGGCATGGTTAGATGACGTTTTTAAACTAATTGCCATGTTTTGTCAATGAAAGCTGAGACTTATTTTCTCTCTCCCCCAGGCTGTAGCTGAAATGAATGGAAAAGAGATAAATGGTCGAGTGGTCTATGTAGGCAGAGCTCAGAAGAAGCTAGAACGTCAGAGTGAACTGAAGCGCAAGTTTGAAGTCATCAAGCAGGAAAGGATTAGCAGATATCAGGTAGATATTTAAACAAAAAAATATACGTTTATGATCTGATGTAAGTTGTTCATTATAGTAATTTGCACTCTACCGCTTATTACATCTAGGAAAGAATAGACTAATTCTGATTGATACTTCAACCTGGAGATTCCTTAACTTATGCATATCCCAGGCATCAGAATGGATCTAGAAACTTCTGCCACAGCTCTCCTGCACCTGCAGGGGGGTCCTGGCTCCACTTGGCACTGGAAATGAAGCCACAATACCTCCACAGGAGCAATATAGCACTCACCTTGGTGTCTTGATGAGTATTCCCTTTTTTCCGCACCCTTCAACGTTAATCTGAAGTGCTCTCTCCTCAGATGGAGTGATTTTATTTTTTTGTCATTTTTTTTGCAGATATTGTATAAACTTTCATAAAACAATGTATAGTCCTTTTTTTTTTTTTTTTTTTTTTTTTTTTTTTTTAGCAGAGTGGGAGGGATCAAAAACTCAACAATTTGTAAGTATATACATTTTCTTAAAGTCCATCCATACTAATAAACAGACCAGAGCGGTAGCATCCTTCTTATGTACTAAAGTGCAAGAGTGCTTAGCAGTAACCTCATTCAAATACATAAATCCTTCATTAAAAAATCTCAATGATTACATTCGGTGCTAGTAATGTCAATGGAATCACTTCAACATCTTCCAATAATTAAAAAGAGATCACCGCTATAACCAACTTTGTATTAAAGTGCTACATTGTTGTAGAATACCTACATTAACCACGCCATAGTTTATTTCCCCCAAAAAAATAATCTTCAATAAATTGCTTGTTAGCAAAAACTTAACCATGGAAGACATTGAAAGCCATTTAATCACCTGCTGAAAAAAGCTAACCATCATTTCTCACTTCTGTTATCACTCCTAAACATACTTTCCACTCTATACTTCTCAGCAAAGTGCATTGTGCTCATAGTGACCAAAGGCTTTTCAAATTGCCAAGAACTTGGGTAAGCTCCTGGATCGCCGTGCTTATGCATACTCAAAAATTCAAATTCTTGTCATTTTCATATACTAATGTTCAAACGTTGGAACATTTTTTGATTTCCAGCATTGTACTATCCGAGACCGGGCGACAGACATGGCAATACAAATAAAATACTGAACATGTTTGCTCAAATTACTAGTATTACATGAATATCCAAATAATATTAAGGTTGTTTCTGGCTCAATTATGACCCGAACACTTTTTCGACGTTCTTGAAATATCTTTTTTACATGTTCAGAACTTTATACATTTTGGAATAAGTTATGTAACCAACCCAGAGTCATCTATGTGACACGGAAAACGCTGATCTGGAATTGCCTGAAACATCCTGTGTAAAGTATGTGGGGTACACTAACCAGCTTAACAAAAAAACATTCTTTTAAAATTGGCTGCCCTCAGGGATTTGTGACCCATCCCGGAGATTAATTGCCGTTCACTTAGAGTTCTCTTGCAGTTTGTCTAGGAGTTTAGAGATCACTGTTATTCACTTGTGGCGCTCTGTACCAATTTCCTACCCCTGATAGTTGTTTTTTTTTTCCAAACAGTTTTTATTTATTGTAAAAAAGTGTCGATACAATACAAATTTGTGCATCACATTCCAATCAATTACATAAGATTACAATCCAATACTGAATATCCCACACATGCCCTTTCCCCTTGATAGTTTGTTTTTAACTTGCCGCTTCATCCTCGTATATGTCTTATTACTCCTCTAAAAATTACATTGCTGTAAAAAAAAAAAAACGATATCCGCATAAAACTAAACACAAGCAGGTAGATCTCTTCCCCTTAGTGTAATATCTCCTCCCAGGTTTTCCACCTTTGGTCGATCATAAAATCACCGCCCTTAATGAACCCTAAGCGGTACTTGGACCACGCTACATTCAGGATTTGGTGGTGCCATATCATCCCTCTCGATCTTTGAGATCTCGGAAACTTACCTAGTTCACTGTGCCTACGTTCCTCTTGACTTGCATGAAAGGGCGCTTCTTTGCATGTTTAGGCCCGAAACTGTGGAATTCCCTTTCAGAGTCGCTGATAAACACTGCGTCACTAGTTGCTTTCCATAAAGGCCTGAAGACCCGGCTGTTTTAATCTGATGTCCCTATGCATCCCTCCTATCTGCCTTGTGCCGGGAAACCCCTAGGGTATAGCTGCCCGGCACAGTACAGATTTCAGTAACAACCCCTTTGCATTCCAGATTTCCAAAGTGGACTTGGGCATGTTGAGTCCTAAAAATGTACAATCCTTCAATAAATTAAAAACATGGCACAGTGGTGAATACCAAGAGCTAAACAAAAAGTTTGATACGACTTTACATTGCATAAAACACCTTACATCTAGACTCTTTCTGAAACTTTGCTGTTTTTTAAAAAAGATGGCAGGTCTTGTAGTGTGGATTGTGGCCTCATTGTCGACATTGCTAAGTTAGCTTAGGCCTAGCTGCCATGATGCCTTCTTTGCACACGTTACTTTGTGACTTTGTTTTTCCAGACTCTGCTTATGCCCATTCAGCATTAGAACTGTCTGTCTTTTTGCCTTTCACCTTTTCTCATGTCCTCTGTGGGGTTCGTCTGCATGCAATGTACAAGGTCGAATAACAACGTCCCTTGTTGTTGCTGTTCTGGTCAGCCCCTCGCACTTGGCCATAACATGGAATACAGCTGCACAGGGAGAAATTCATGTGCTTTTAATATTGTGATCTCCCTGTTTGTGGCACTTGGAGAAAAACCTTTCCAGGGAGAAGAGCTGTGCTTGTCTGATGATGTAAACCTTGCATCTAGATCTTGAGGTATGGGGTCCCCGGACAAAGCCCAGAGGTCTTCTATTTTTATAATAAACTAGTTCCTAGCACGGGGAGGGTGGCAAGGCCTTTTAGTCCTATATCCACTCTCTTTATAAAATGCTGTCCCCGTTTGTATTCTATGGAATTGTAACCATGCTTACTGTTTTAACTTTATGCATTATGCTGCTAGTACTGGCACGCGTACTGTCTTAGAGCACGTTGGTTGAAATAAACATTTTAAACTATACTGTGTCTCTTACTACGCACGTTGTGGACAAGTATGAGTGAATAATGAAAGATTGTTCTTGCTCCCGCGATTCCTGAAAGAGTCCGTGTTCTGGGATGTCTAATCATTGGTAGCTTCGCTGTAGAATGGAGAACGAATGTGACACTATAGCTAGTCGGATTGGGATTTTGGGTACTAACGTACATGGTTGGTACACCACTATACACCGAGGTCCTGTTTTCCTGCGCATAGTTCTGTATATGTGCAGAATCCCCGCAACATGGCGCCACCAACGTGGTGGGCTTCTTATCTGCGAGACGCTTGAGTAGTACTTGTGCTTGTCCACAATTCCCTTCACTTATGTTTCCGGAAACATTTGTGAGGGTATAACCTCCTATATTGATGTTTTTATAGGTTCTTTCAAGCTTGAAGTTATTAAAAGGTGTTCTCTTTAATGTTAACCCTATATTGCGCTGCCACGCACTAGGTTGTTTTTCATTCTTGGTCTTCATGGCTGTGAATATAAATATCCCGGCACATAGCCGCACTGCGCTCCATGCTCATTTGACAGCGTATGGAGTGCCTGACGCGGGTGTCGCCCTCATCTTTGTGGTCCACGCTGATCCGGCTTACCATTTTGAGGTGTTTTACTCATGGGTCACTTTTCCGGCGATGGAAGGAGCTGACAATTTGTTCCATGTTTACGCTCCCACCGCCCTTCCTAATGATTATCGGCCTTATCAGGCTCTTGAAGTACCGCTCACGGCGTGGCAACACCGTGTTTGGTTTAATGGCGCCCTCCCACATACGGTCACCCCGATTCGTTTAGGCCCCTTATCGATAGATGGGGCCACTTGGCCTGTTTTGGCCGGGTATACCCCACATCCACGTCATTTAGCGGTTCCAGTAGATGAACTGCGCGTGTTGCATACATCTTTAATCCGTATGCGCAGAGCTTTAGTACAATATGTTACAGGCAATGTCCAGATGGCCCCTCCTGGAGTTGCGGCGCACCCAGCTGGACATGGCGGTGTGACCATAAGTCCCGTCATGGTTAATTCGGTGATGGGCAAGCGCCCACAGAATAAGGATGATTTGCCTTATTGGCTTGCAGAAAAATTTGACCAGCTGTTTCCAAATACCTCTCCTGTGGAAAAACACAGGATTCTGACTATTAGTTTGCCAAAAGACTTAATTCCCGAGTTGACAGAATGCAACAACTGGGGCAAGGTGTTCGCAGCAGTGTATGCGAAGTGTTTCGGCACTCCATCCATGACGGTCTTCCCCACCGTGATTAAGCGTGTACAAGATGAACATGGCCCTGAAGCGGCTGTGGAACTGGGGATGAGACTGGTGGGAGTGTTCGATGTAGTGGCTGATCTAATCCTTCCGAACGTCAAGGGTGATGCAGTCAACTTTCAAGTCGCTAATGCTTTGGCTTTAGTCCCAGAGCCGGACAAGCCTCGCGAATTACCAAAAATTATTGCACAGGCTTATAAAACCATTGGCCGCAATAGTTTGGGGGTTAAGCCTTTTGCTAAAACGCAAGCTCAAACACAACCACAACAAAAATCTGTCTGATAAAGACGAGAAACCGTTCTTTTCTAAAAAGACCTGGAAGTTGAAGAAACAGGGAAAGCAACAACCAAAGCCAGGATCGCGTGTTGCGTCACCGGTTTCCAGGTCTTCTGAACGCACTTATGATTTGCGCGACCGAGCGAGACTTGGGTCTCCTGATAGATTTCAGGTTCCTGACCAGCGTTCTCCTCGTTCTTCGCAGGCACCATCGACCTCACAGGCTGGTGGAGGAGATCGCCAGGAAAGAGGCAGGGGTCGTGACGCCCCACAGGGATGAGACCAACCTCGACAACCTGGCTTTCCCCGTCCTCGCCTGCAGTTTCAGAAGAAAAAAAGTTGCCGCTTTAACAGCGAGGTATGCCACAGACGGTGAGAATGAGACTCCTGAATTGGACATGGGCGGTGACACTGCTAGACAGCGCCGCAGAAGTTACCATAGTGCGGGAGGCACTACGTCCTCATGTGGAGGCGACAGCAACTGACACTTGCATTACTGTCGAGACAGCTGACACCCCAGTGGCACCCCCTGACAGACTATTTAATATTGTCCTGCAAATTGAAGGTGACATTGAGCGCGTTATTAAAGGGATTTTTGGGGAAAATCTGACCTTCTTATGACATTTTGTTGGCGGAGGCAGATTGGCCGCCCCCATTCGTACTTGCTGCTCATAGAGGGGAGGAGGTAATCCTTCCGAGCTTTTCTCGTCATGTCCCCAAAGACAAAGCGGAGGCTCTCGCAGCTGAATGGGCTGTGGCCCCGGCACTGTACCGTAATCACGTGGGCTGGGATGAGGATTCTTCCCCCCCCCCCCTGCCCCCCCATGATATATCATTGCGGTCTTTTCCACAGCCTCAAGCCCAATATCCCCTCCGGCAGGAAGCTAAGGGTCCCGTTTCCAACATTCTGACACAGTTAGAATATCAAGGAGTAATTGAAACATGCGTGTCACCAATGAATAATCCCCTTTTCGCGGTTTCTAAACCCGATGCGTCTTACCGCTTGGTATTTGACTACCGACATTTGAACTCCCATTGTCGAACCTTTGCGGTACAGAATACCCATAGTTCTGCGCTCGTAGACAGTCTTGTTCGTAAAAAATATAAAACGACTCTTGACCTTTCCAATGGTTTTTACACTCACAATTTATCCCCGGACTGCGGCAAATGGACCGCGTTCACTTCCGGTGGAAAACAATTAAAATTCCGGCGTTTGCCAATAGGCTACAAGAACAGCCCGGGGGTCTTCGCCGCCCGTGTTGTCTCTTTGTTGGACAGCATAGACCCAGATGCGTATTCGTACGTGGATGATATATATCTGACAGACGACGAACTATGGCCACATCTTTCCCGAGTAGACCGCATTATTCTTGAGTTCGCGGTCTTAGGATACAAATTTAATTTTGCCAAATCTCACATCGCAGAATATACTGTGTTGTTTTTGGGCTATGAGCTGAACAATGAAGGTAGGGGCTTAGCTCCCCACTTCCTGGAGAAGTGTGCACTTGTGCGCCCTCCAACGACCCTGAAAAAACTTCAGTCTTTACTGGGATTTTTGAACTTCGGGCGTTCTTACATTCCCGAATATGCCCAACGTATCAAGCCTCTCTATGCCTTGATACAACCTACCTTTTCGAAGTCATGCTGGCTTCCGGAACATTCGCTTATTCTGCAATCTTTGCAGTCTGATCTACTTGAATCTAAGTTCTTGTTGACTCGTGATTACCACACGAACCTGGTGATTAGAATTCTGCCAGGGGCAGTAGGTTTCACGTACTTGACGTTTAACGAAGGTGACACAGTACCTATTGCCTACAAGTCACATCTTTACACTTCTACCGAGTTGCGCTTTTCCACTGTGGAGAAAGTTTTGACTGCAGTGCAAATGGCGATTCTTAAGGAACGCGCACTGGCACAGGGAAAACGCATCTTGGTTGTCACCCCCCATCCTGCCCTTGAGGCAGTGACAAAGGCAAGTGTACCAAACTCTAAGGCTTTGCACCCCGTTGGATACAATGGGCTACATCTTTGACATCTCCGGATGTCACTTTTATCTTTGATTCCTCTCTTCAGACACAGGAGTTCTTACAGTATGAATTTGTTCATCCCCCTCCTCTGTCTTTGCTGCCACTTGAGGAGTACAAATGTATCATTTACACCGATGGTTCGGCACAACCGGCCACGGGGTCTAAGCATGCGTACTCGGCAGCATGTGCTATTGTGGCAGGTCACATAGTGAACGGTGAGTTCAGATCGAGTGTTGTGCACACGCAGGCACTGGGAGATAGTACCGCACAATTGGCCGAGCTGCGTGCTTTGGTGCTCGCACTTGAGTTTGCAGTTCCGGATGTGACTACACTTATTGTATGCGATTCTTACTTCTGTGTCCAGTCTTTTAATGACAACTTATTCTTTTGGTCTCAAAACGACTATAGAGATTCTAAGGGCAGCGCAATTAAGCATAAAATGCTTTTGGTTCGAGTAGCAGATCTTAAACAACGTCTGCCTCTCACACAGGTGATTCACACCCTTGGCCACCAGCGTGTGGGCGCACACGCGGTCGGTAAGTTTGGCAGATGAAGCTGCCAAATCAGCAGTAGCCACGTGCTCAGTAGCAGCCGTTACAAGATCCATAACACAAATAGATAATGAGATTTTGGCAGCTATTGCTGCAACAAAGGAAGGTACTAATTACCCACAGGGTTTCCCTTCCAAGTACTCTTATCACTTAAGTCCCGACCAGGTTCCTTATGTAAGAATTCCAGACGTTGGTGATCGGCTGATTCCCAACGCGGACCGCAGAAATTCGTTGATAACAGCCGCACACGAAGGCTTGGCTTCGGCCCATGCTGGCGTGTCTGCAACTGTTTCAATCTTGCAGCAGCGTTACTGGTGGCGTGGTTTATATAAACAAACCCGTACTTATGTCCTTTCTTGTGACATTTGTCAGCAGATTAAGCCCTCTACGGTTACACGCCCGCCACAAACGCAGCTCTGCATTTCTAATAAACCTTTTGGTTGTGTATACCTTGATCACTGCGGTCCATTTTCTTCTGACACTGCATATAAATATATCTTAGTTGCAGTTGATTCGTGCACACGTTTCATCTGGGTGTAGCCACAACGCAGTGCTGACGCTCGAAATGTCATCAGGGATTTGCGTGTCTTTGTGGGAATTTTTGCCTGTGGCACCTTCCATTCCGACCAAGGTCCAGCGCTCGCCTCTAAGGCGTACAAGGACGCGATGAGGTCGATGGGGGTGCTGGTGCAATTTTCGTCTCCATATAGGCCTGAGGGCAACTCGATTGTGGAGCGAATAAACCGTGACTTAAAGCAATCCTTGACAGCTAGAGTCTTAGGTACTGGCAGGAACTGGCTGGCCCACTTGTATGGCGTGCAACGTGCACTTAATAATCTCCCTAGAAGATCTCTGGGTGGGCGGACCCCATACGAAATGCTCTTTGGCATACAGATGTTTGTGCCAGACCTTGATGGTCTAGACTTGGCGGCGACTGCCACAATCTTTGACGTAGATAATCATTCTACTATGTTGCAGGACTTGCAAGAGACCCGTGACAGACTTGCAAACGAACACTTACCTTCAGCCACTGACGCTGCGTTGCAGATTCCGGTTGCCGGCTGGCTTCCGAAGATTGGAGATCTGGTCCGAGAGAAGGTGGAGAACAAAAAAGAATTTGGCCCCTCTTATCGTGCACCGGTTCCAGTTCTTGGCTTGAAGGGTACTCGTACAGTCATCTTACCACCGCTTCCTGGTCGCAAAGACAACAGATACATCTCGGTGGACAATGTCAAGCTACAACATCTGGCCGATCCTGAATAGTGTAACACCTGCGGTATCATGTCCGGGAATTTCAAGAAATCCTATTCGTGGCTCTCCGGTCTCCACAGGCGCTGATGTTGCCATTGGGATGGTCGCTTTGCCAGATCGCCTGCTCAACCTCCCGGCTTCCTCCTGCAACGTGGAAACAGAGTACGCATACCCCGCAAGTGAGTCAGTGGCTCATTTGCCTACAACACCACTGAGCCCAACTCGTTTTTCTTTTGATTCGTCTTCCACCTCATCACTTGTCCCAACCAAATTCAGTATTTTTGTATCCTGGTTCAGAGACAATTTTTTGGTCCCTCCATGGACATACATCTGGTTGGTGCTATTCCTGATTTTCCTGTTCATGTCCATTGGCTTCGTGACAGTTTTTTTCTTGCTCATCAATGGTCACTACTTGCCGGAACGCTCTGCGGTGAACTCTGTTGCTGGAACTTTGGCTCCGCATTCTTCTTCACACATCATGAAGCGTGAACACACATTTGTGAACATTTCCGCCTTTCCAGTTGCAGATGGCATCGTGTGGGATGCAGTGAATTTCCAAATCCATGGACCGACCGAGATGATTAATGTACCAAATGTGCTTCGTGTTTCCATGGGTGATGTGGTACAAAGGAATATTCATTCGGATGAATGGGATGTGCAGGCCATTGAATCGTTATTTTCTGATTTAAAATATTATGCTGCTTTTAATGCTGAGGATTTGTAATTAAATTCTGCTAATTATGCCGCTTTATATTGTTACCAGCATTACGGTAACCATTTTCTGCATAAACCAAGTACACTTCGAGGTAGTTTCAATTATACCCAGTGGGAACATTGCCCGACCCCTCTGCAAGGTAGCTCCCAAACACTTAAAAATAAATGTACTTACTTCACAGACTTTGATAGATCAAACCCAGGGTCCTATTTTAAATTGAACGTTTCTTCGAATCAAAAAAGTTATGTTGACCCACACCAAATTGCTGTATTCCAGTTCCTTTATGGATGCATTAGCTGTGGGTGGCTATGAGCACTGGAAGAACACCATTGACTTAAAACCTATTTGGGGCACTAAATCTTGGCAGGTACGCGGTACGGAAGCTTTGCACCGTGCTTGCCTTATCCCCACCCAAATATTATTTTTAAATAGTACTATATATCAAACAACTTGTTTGGGTTTGGCTACTTCCAAACAATTGAATGCACCTTCCATTCCTGTGTTGTCTTCCTGGCCAAACAGGAGCTTGCATTTAGATATTTCCCTAGAAAGTTTGCAAATTTTGTTTCAAAATAATTCCTTTAATGTCTCTGTAATTGATCAGTCAGCCTGGTTGGCGTGGCCCATAGCATCTAACGCCTGCCAACTGCGTTTTCATAACTCTGCTCCTGGTTACAAACAGGATAGGCCAGATCCAAGGTTTTCTGACTCGCGTACAGTTACAACATATTCTGTTGGTAAATTATGTAAACAGTGGTTGCAGCACCCTACATTAGATTCTGTAAAACAACATTTTTCCCTCCTATCGGGCAACATTGATCTGTCCGACTTTGTTCTAGGGCCTCGCGGTCCAAGACCTAAAAGATTTGTTTATGCGACCTACAATGAAATCTGGAAGCTTTCACAACTTGAAGCTGCTTCCCGTTTACGGGAAATAGATCAAGCAAATCTAGAAAAAGTGCTCGCTGTTGTCGATAATAGTATTAACACCCTATCTTCCCGCATTTACACACTAGAGAATATTGTTTCATCTGTTGTTGATATTGTACATGATGTTGTGTCTGTGTTATATCATGGTCAGAATCAATTGCGTTCAGTGATGCAGTTTGCATGGACTTTGCAAACACTGAAAATGGGGAAGGTTCCATGGCATTTTTTAAACACATCTGCCTTGTTCTTGCCTTTTAATTTGACTGAGAAACAGCAATTCATGTCCATGAAAGATGCAACATACACTCTCCTACATATCGAAAAGATAGAGCCGTTGCCATTCTCTGTGGCGGAGACTGACTGTGCAGTGTGGCTGGTTCACGGGGTTATTACTTTGCCTTTTTCTTTATTTGAATTCAGTTCATGCATGAAACATTATCCTGTAGGCCGTTTTCAGCCTTTAGGCAGTGCCTTTTTACATGAACTTTGGTCCCTACCTTTCACATTCAGATGCCTTAGGGATAACAAGGAGGTATTTCTCACAGGGGAGTCTTGCGATTCTACAGTGTGTCATTGTCTAATTTGTAAAAACGTTAAATTGCACGGGGCTTGTAATGTTTCTGCCCCGAATCTTGCTTGTATTTTAAAGGGCGTTCCAGCTCCTGTTATCACCTACTTTCACTGTGCTTGCTAATGGTAGCTATCTGCTTTTAAATAATCAGGACTGCTGTGGGATGCAAGCAGGCATCCCCTACATTGTAACAGTTTCACACCGCGTTGTGTGCTGCAAAATGTGCTTTTCCACCCCGTGTGGGATGGTAGATAGTTCCGTTTGGCCTTACATACCTACTTTGAAGGCGGATTTCAATAAATTGAGCAGAATAAAGGCGCTATTATTAAACCAGGAGGTTATGCTCACTTCCGCACGGGAGACCTTCGTCCTCCAGGTGGCTAGTACCCACAGTGAGATACAGGCCCTTTTGAACACAAACCTCCCCCAACATTTCGGTGAACTTATTCACCGTATATTTAATTCATCTAATACCGAAGGTCTAGTGCACTTTTTTAAAGTTGTGGGCTCCGGCCTTTTGACCTCCTTTCAGACTATATTTGGTGTAATTCCGGCTTTTATTCATTCTATTTTTTCCAGCGTCTTTGGAGGCTTCCCATTGATCCTAGCCTTAGCTGCTGGAATATTGCTTATATTTTGCCTGTTGCGCAATGGCTGCACTTCCTGGGGGTCTAAACGACCCAGTGCGGCTACGGATGCTCCGTGAACGCATGATTGACAGCTTCGGCATCCTACCACTGGCGACACTCAGCGTGTCTTATGGACTTTCTTATCGCTTTGCGTATTTCACGTGCGTGCAACCGGTGATGTCCTGTTTACGATGTCCATTCTCTTGGTCCTTGGATATTTGCCTCTCCAATACGTCTTGTTCGGACCCGGATTTCGACCAGTTGATGGGCCCCTTAGTGGCCCATGAACGGGAATGTTCCGGGGCTAGATTAATGGCGCGTGCGGCTGCACTTGGGGTCTTGGCGCAATGGGATATCTGGGCGGCTGCTCAGCATCTCCTACAACGAAGTTATATTGAGTATCACGCAAGTTGTCCCGCAATGCTGATCGCTGCTACCTATTGTGAGGAACATGAATGAAGTTTTGATTTGTTGAACTGGATGGCATCTCTTTTTTCAAATGATGACCATGATGTCTTTCTGGAAGGTGTTGCAGTTTTCTGCGCATACACTCTGATGGATTAGGGACATTGACTTTCAACGATCTGCATTGCTGGATTTTTTTATTCTCTTAGAGTGCCCTCTTTTCTGGCCCTATCTAGAATTGTTTTTATCCCCAAAATTTTGTTTCCCATTCCCTAGCCTTCAAAGGGACATTTCCCACAAATAGACGTTTACATTCTGCTCCATCTATTCGAATTCTGTTTTCGTCCTATGTCTTGCCCTATGGACTGACCAGGGGAGGGTGTAGTGTGGATTGTGGCCTCATTGTCGACATTGCTAAGTTAGCTTAGGCCTAGCTGCCATGATGCCTTCTTTGCACACGTTACTTTGTGACTTTGTTTTTCCAGACTCTGCTTGTGCCCATTCAGCATTAGAACTGTCTGTCTTTTTGCCTTTCACCTGTTCTCATTTTTTTTTTTTTTTAAACAAATTTTTATTGATTTTCAAGAAAACATCATGCAGCAATTACACTATCAAAAGTTCTTGTTGGTCCTTAACCTCATACATCAGTTTATCTCTTATTTTAATGTCACGTCAGTTTCAAGTTATCAGAAGCAATCCTTCCCAATACCACAACTGATTAACTTAAACGATAAATGAAGGCCCAATTAACCCCCTCTCCCTCCCCACCCAGGTGTGCCTTACCTATTCGCAGCTCATTATTGTACTAACATCTTCCCTGTCCATTATAGTGCCTGTAATGCCAGCAACACGATATAGGTGAGCCCGCCCCAGCGAAGTCTAGCTAGCATGGCGGAGAGTAAATATTTCGTCATTTCATTACTACTGAGCGATTGGTGAGCCCAGTGACGCCCCCGAATCCGAGCCACCCGCTGCGTCCGCCTCAGATGTTTGCAATGCAGCTACCAACCCTTCCCACGCCCTTGCTACCTCCAACGCTTTCTCATTATCTGTACGCGTGGCTTGTTGAAACCTGAGTGTGCTTTCGCTCAGCGCCCATTTGTGGAACTCTGCCCTCCACCTCCCAAAAGTGGGGCCTCTCGCTGACTTCCAGTGTGCTATAATCTCTCTCTTAGCCAGTACCAGGTCTAAATCCATAAATTTGCTCGTCACTTTCGTTTTAGAGGTGTGCGGAAACCAGTGCAACAAACAAGTGCCCTGGTCGGATTCTATATTACGGCTAGTGACTCCCCCGAGTTGGGCTACCACCTCCTCCCAATACGTACCCAGTTGTGGGCATCCCCACATCATGTGCTGGAAGTTCGCCCCCTCCAAACTACAACATGGGCACCGGGCTACGTCTGTGTCAAAGTACCGATTGATTCTAGCAGGTGTTAAATATGCCCTATGTAAAATAAAAAAATTAACCAGCTGAAACCTAGCGTTCCTAGTACTTTTCCAATTCCACTTGATTAATTGGGCCCAAATCGTCTCAGGGATCTCTTTGTCCAAGTCCACCTCCCATTTCCCTCGCAGGTCCTGCAGCGGTTCCAGCCTCTCAGTCAGCATGCGCCTATAAAGGCACGTGATCGCCTTAAAGGTTCCCGCGGCCATCACCACATATTGGCAAGTCATTGATGTCTGTGGCTCCAATAGACCCTCCTTCCAATAACGTTGGATTGCCGATACGAGGGCTGAGTGCAAAAGATAATCTCCCCGAGAGAGGCCGTACCTATCCTGCAGGGTCTGGAACGGCAATATCACTCCGTCTTCATAGAGGTCACCCACCATCTGTACCCCTAAAACCTCCCATTCTGCTAATGCTGTCCAATCTCCACCATGGGGGAGGGCCGTACACATCCCCAGCGGGATTTCTGGGGCATAAGGGCGAGTCACCCCAGCTCTGCGCTGGCTCCGGTTCCAGCAAAGTCTCAACGTCTGCTCTTCATCAGTGAGCTGCCCAAGGTGCAGTCGCTGCCGTAGTACAGTAAAGGACAAAACATGTCCTGGGACCCACCTTCCTTCAGGGCCATCTGGGCCCCGGAACTCCCGAGCCACCGCTTGGGTGAACCACTTTCACCTTTTCCTCATGTCCTCTGTGGGGTTCGTCTGCACACAATGTACAAGGTCGAAAAACCACGTCCCTTGTTATTGCTGTTCTGGTCAGCCCCTCGCACTTGGCCATAACATGGAATACAGCTGCACAGGGAGAAATTCATGTGCTTTTAATATTGTGATCTCCCTGTTTGGGGCACTTGGAGAAAAACCTTTCCAGGGAGAAGAGCTGTGCTTGTCTGATGATGTAAACCTTACATCTAGATCTTGAGGTATGGGGGTCCCCCGGACAAAGCCCAGAGGTCTTCTATTTTTATAATAAACTAGTTCCTAGCACGGGGAGGGTGGCAAGGCCTTTTAGTCCTATATCCACTGTCTTTATAAAATGCTGTCCCCGTTTGTATTCTATGGAATTGTAACCATGCTTACTGTTTTTAACATTATGCATTATGCTGCTAGTACTGGCACGCGTACTGTCTTAGAGCACGTTGGTTGAAATAAACATTTTAAACTATACTGTGTCTCTTACTACGCACGTTGTGGACAAGTATGAGTGAATAATGAAAGATTGTTCTTGCTCCCGCGATTCCTGAAAGAGTCCGTGTTCTGGGATGTCTAATCATTGGTAGCTTCGCTGTAGTACGGAGAACGAATGTGACACTAGAAATAGTCGGATTGGGATTTTGGGTACTAAGGTGTATGGTTGGTACACCACTATACACCGAGGTCCTGTTTTCCTGCGCATAGTTCTGTATATGTGCAGAATCCCCGCAACAGTCTCAACATATGGGTTAATACAAAGTTGTCAGACTTCTACGTCTTGAGTAATTCTGGCAGTATTATTCAAGTATGATGCCTGATAATTCTGCAAGTGGGTAGCACCGGTCCTCCCTGTTTATCTAGTTGTGAGGCTGGGAACTGAACCCTGGGATGTTTATTGTTTAATATAAACTTCCCAAATTATGCAGCAGGGTTGAGTAATTTATGCTGCAAGAAAAGGCAAATAAAGCTGCATAATGCAACACATTTTGTAATAGTATTACTTCTTTATTTCATCATTTTTAAACTTGGTAACACTCTAGGGCATTGGTTGTACCTCATTGGTACCAGTTTAACATCCAAAAATAGCAGTAAGCAACAAAGTTGTGCAGTCCAGCTTTGCAAAGGGCCTTCCTAAGCTCAGCAACACGTGTCCTCGCATTTTTAGTAAATATTGCACAGTATGAGCTAGAAACAATTTTTTGTTGTTAAAATCTGTAGATTATGCAGCTGATGATGGATTATGTGGCAAATGCTGCAAATCTATAGTCCTGCATAAATGTAGCAGCCGCACAATCTCGGTGGCCCTTTTTATAGGTTTCTAGTAAAGTGTCACTACATGAACCCATGGCCTATAAATTAAATGCTACTAGAGGACCTGCAGCACACATTGTGTCGGCCACAAAAGTGGCACTTTAAAACATATCTAAGGCCTGACATTGTAGCCTGTAGTGCAGTTTTAAACTGCCAATTCGACCTGGCAAAATAAACCTTTTGCCAGGCCTGAGTTCTTCCTTTTTAATACTTATGTCACCCCTAAGGTAGGCCCCAAACAGCTCACAGGGTAGGGTGCATTGCATTTGAAAAGTAGCAATTTTTGTTTTGTGTCCTGGAACCGAAAAGCCCCTAAATTTGTTGTTTACTGCTGTAAGGACTATCTCTTCTATAGAATAACATGGGGTTACCTTATAACACTTAATAAGCGCTAACTTTTGTTTCGGAACAGGTAGAAATATAATGTTTAGTCTCAAATGAATTGTAATTTAAAATCCTCTTTAAGGGTGAAGTCTGATTTTAAGTCACAATTCTGAAAATGCCACTTTCTCGTCCTAACCATTTGGTGCCTAGGTCACACGACCCTACTGTTAGGCTCTGTGTATTCCTCCCATACTGTGAGACAAAGAGCTTTGGTGTAGGCAGGATTGGGGGTGGATCTGTTCCCTGCCCCACTAGCTCTTCAATGGGACTTGCCTTCAGTGCAGAAGAAAACAACTACCACTAGTCATTTGTGACCTTAAACATCTTGAAGCCTTGGCAGGGGAAGGCAGGATCCTAGGAGAACTAGATGTGGTGGTAGCCTAGAAGATCCCCCCACTTCAAAGACTGGCACCAGGTATAAATATTGGATCCTCTAACAAACTCTTCAGCACACTCAGGGACCTGTGGAAGACTTCAGAAGGACTCCCTTGTTCTCCAGAGGATTTCCCTATTGCCACCAGAGGACTGCTCTGCTGCTTGAGGCCTGCCTTGCACCCCAGAGGACTGCCATGTTTGAGGCCTTCCCTGCTGCTTGAACCCAGACTACCAGAGTGATTCCTAAGACTAGTTGGCTGGCCTCCTGTGTGAGCTACAGGGACATAACAAGCTCCAGATGCCTTGAAGCCTGCACATGGCCTCTGATTGAGTGTCTTAACCTCCCAAGTAGTGCCCTTCAAGTCCTGGACCCTTGGAAGTGGTGCTGGAGTTGCTGTTCTGCCTAACCCTAAAAGTTGAGACTTAGAAAAGTGTTCATCAAAAAGTGCTGGAAGACCCAAAAGACCAGGACCTACCTGCCAGCTGTTCGTCCCTAGGCGCATTTCTGAACGGCCCGGCTTCGTGGTAGCTCACCCTGAGTTCTGTTAAGCGGGACCTCTCGGCAACAGTATCTGGCCTCGTGTAGCCCCGGCTACAGCTTGGTCCCGCTGGAGGTTTTCGACTTTCAAAAAGTTGTCTAAGTCCAAAGGTAAAAATCTTCAATGGCTCGACAGCAACATGCTTCCCATTGACTGCTACCTCCTCTCTCTCTCTCCCCCGCCCCCTCCTGCCTGAGAATCCAGCTTTTCCTGCACAGATCTTTTTCCCACCATAGTCAGTGGCTTCACCGAGACTTCATGTACCACTCCCTGGCTATGACAGCGACTCCTCTGCCACAGCCTGTTGCCTTGCCCTGCTGAATTCTTCCTTCTCCTGGACTTTTCTTCAGAATTTCTTCTAAGTCCGAAGGTATGCAGAGACTGGCCCTAATCCACCTGTGAATCCTAGCTGCACTCCATCGTGGTCGACCTTCATTTTTTACTTGGCCCCGGTCTTGCGCGTCCAGATACCCGTAGTTGGCGCTTTGACCTTTTATTTCAAAATTGTAAATGAAAATTAGCACCTAAATGACATCAAAATAAAAATAAATCCAATCAGTAGAACCGGAGTAATGCATTTTTTAAATGCATTGCTCCGGTTCTACTGATTTGATTTAATTTGTTTTGTCATTTTTATTTATTAAAATGTACTTTTTTTCCCCTTTCTTTCTAAATTGGTTTTTGATTTATCTTGTGTTTTTCCAATTACCCTAGCCAAGGAAGGATGAAGCTGAGGTGGACATGGCCTTGGCTGGGAAAAAGTTGACATTGGCTCATGAAGTGAGCCTAAAGAAACAAACTTAAAGCTAAACAATTCTCTAGAATCCACCAGTAATGGTGGCAGCAATGCAGTGTCCAGAGAAGCGCTGAGGTTCTGCATTCACCAAGATCTGGTGCCTAGCTATATGGTGGGGAATGATCTTGATAAATATTTTTCAGCTTTTCAGCCTACGAGGTAGCCCTTAGGATGCACAAGATCCTGGAGGAGGATTGGGGGGGTGGAGGGGGCAAGTCACTAAAACACATGACTACAGTGGGGAGGGATACACTACTCACATGGGAGGAGAGGTAGGGGACCAGACGAAGTCTCCCCAAATGAAGGCCATTCTTGTCTCCATATTTGAGCTCACCCCGGCGAAATTCTGCTTAAAATCCATGGATAACTAAAAGTTGCCCAGCCATTCTTGGGTAGATTTCTTGGATTACTCCAATAAGGCTGTGAGTGGTTGGGTGAGGGGCAGTAAGGTGAGTGATTTCAGTGGGCTGTATGATCTGATTTTGAAGGGGGAACATGTTCAGTACTTGCTTTGCAGAGTCACGCAGAGAACTAATTGACAGCAAGCTCACTTCACCTAGGGAGCTTGCCCAGGAATCGGACCTCTTGGTCAGCACCAGAGTGTCCAAAAAGATATCTGGGAGATCCCCAAAAAGGTGGATAGGGTGCCCAACAGAAGAAGGGGGGAGGGGTGCAAAACAAAGCCAAGGAGTTATCTAAAGGCCTCCAAAACAGTTCTCAGAAGAAGGATACTCAATACCAACCCCTGACCACAAGAAGAGTGGGTTCCCTAAAAGAAGTCACAGAAGTTCAACCCCAAATATTAGGAGTGCTACAGATATGGACACATCAAGGGAGAAGCCAAATGCCTCAAAAGGGGGCAGCCCCCTGCTGGTGGCTAGACACAGGAGTTGGCTAGTGTAGCACTTGGGAAGGCGGTTGTCCCTGTTAGCAGGGGGGATAGAACTGATTTTACCCTAGTGTCCCTGGGTTACAAGGAGATGGTGCCTAAGGCCCCCATGCCTTTCAACACTTCGAAGTATAGGCAGTGGGTCACTATCAATGGGCAGGAAGTGAAGGCTATAAGAGACCCAGGAGCTAGCATGACTACTGCCAGGAGTCATCTGGGGTCCCCAGAGCTGGTAATCCTCAGTAGATTCCACTAGGTTGTGGTGCAGACAACTGTGAGAGTCACTACCCTGTGGCTTAGGTTCCTTTTCAGTGGGTGTGGAGGTCTCTAGTTCCTTGAAAGTAGTTGCGAGTCCACCATCCATGTAGATTGTCTGCTTGGAAATGACTTGGAGCAAACCATCTGGAAGGTGATGGTGCTTCAGTTTCACCTGGAGATGTTGCGGTTACCTGAGTGGGTTTACCTGACCACAAGGTCTATGGCAGCCTGAGAGGGTAGTCAAGGCAGCATGGAGCCTGGAAAGTGTCCCAGGTAGCTGGCAAGAAGAGCAAGGGGCGTGGGAAATCTGCCCCTGAAACTCCCAAGGTCCGGGAGGAGGCTGAGCCCGAGTGTGATGACCCAGAACCTACAAGGAGGACATTGCTGCCCTGGGAGAACTGCCTGAGGTGGCTGGTTGGCAAGCGGAAGGTGGGCCATCCAGAGAGGAGTTCTGCAGAGCTCAAAAGGAGTTCACTACTCTTGAGGGCCTGAGGTGGCAAGCTGAGGCTCTGATAGCTGGTGACACCTCTGGAGATCACCTGATATATTGGGAGAATGACCTCCTGTTCAGTGAGCCTAAGGTTCCCGAACCTGGGGCAATCCGGGTGTTGGTGTTCCCCCAGTGCTACAAGAATCTTTCTATTGAGTTTGACTCATGATATACCTTTGGCAGGACATCTGGCGCAGGACAAGACCTTTGTCAGGCTTGTTGCACACTTTTGTTGGCCCTGGATGAAGTTGATTTCAGATGCATTCTGCATGTCGTGTACTATCGGCCAGGCCAGTGCGAAGTCAGGGAAAAAGCTAAAGTCTCTCCTGTTTCCCTTATCTGTCATTGGCATCGCCTTTGAAAGAGTGGACATCAACATTACTGGGCCCCTGGACCCCAAGACTGCCTTAGGCAACCGGGTCAAACTGGTCTTGGTGGACCATTCCACCAAGTACCCAGAGGCCAGATCTTGACAGACTGTTACTACACTTGCAGTGGCCTGGACCCTAATGGGTTAGTGGAAGATGTCAGCCTCTCCCCTTCCCTCACCCCAGAGCAGTAGAGGGATTGTCGCCAATTGCTGAGGGAGTTTGCCTCTTTATTTTCACTGACCCCAGGGCTCACTCGTTTGTGTATTATTGATACTGGGGTGAGCAAGGCTGTGAAGAACACACTTTGCAGACCATCTGATAAGGTGAGAGCTAAGATCAAGGAAGAAGTCACCCAGATGCTTGAGTTAGGGGTGATTGAGCACTCCAGTGGCCCTTGGTCCAGCCCAGTGGTGCTGGTATTCGTAGCCTCACCAGAACTCAGTTCCTTTATAGACGATAGGGGGCTACATTATCACGAAGACTGATGCTTCCCTCATACTCACCCCATCACATGAGCTGATAAGCTCATAGACCGGTTCGAAGCTGCCAAGTTCCTATTTACTTTTGACTTGACCTGTGGATGCTGGCAAATTGTCCTAACCGGAGGGGCTAAGGAGAGGTATGCATTCTTCACCCCAGAGAGCCACTTCCAATTCAGAGTTATACCCTTTGGGTTATTGAATGCCTGTGCCACCTTCCAAAGGTTGGTTAACAGGGTCCTGGCTGGGATGGAAGTTTTCAGGGCTGCCTACCTGGGTGACATTGCAATCTTTAGTTCCAGCTGGGAGGACCACCTGTTCCACCTCCAGGAGGTGCTTCATGCCCTACAGTGGGCAGTCCTGACTTTCAAGGTCAGCAAGTGCCAGATAGAGCAGGGATCAGTTGTCTGTCTGGGACACCAAGGGGGCAGGTGTAAGGTCCAGCGCCTGCAGACCACGATTCAGACTATCCTGGCATGAGATTCCTCCAAGACATTTGACTGGCGTGAGGACCTTCCTGGACCTCCCTGGCTACCATAGGTGGTTTGTCAAGGGATATGGCAGCATTGTTGTCCCCTTGACTGAGCTGACTTCTAAGAAGCAGCCCAAAAAGGTGATATGGACAAAGACCTGCCAGAATGTCTTTGACACCCTAAAGAAGGCTTTGAGTACTGCATCATGAAGGCTCCTGACTTTTCCAAGGAGTTTATAGTGCAGACAGACCATTCAGAACATGGCATAGGGGCTGTGCTCGCACAATGCTGAATGAAGAGGGCCTAGACCAACCTGTAGGCTTCATCAGTAGGTTACTCCCCAGGGAACAGTGAAGTGCTATTTAGAGGGAAGCTTTTGCTATGGTCTGGGTACTGAAGAAATTAAGACCATACCAGTTTGGGACTCACTTCCAGGTTCAGTAAGCCCTTCAGATGACTCATGCAGATGAGGAGTGAGAATCTAGAACTGTTGGTGGTCCATCTCCCTACAGGGAATAGACTTCACAGTGGAACACACTCCTGGGGCTGACCACTCCAATACTGATGGTCTATCCAGGTTCTTCTGCCTTAGTGATAACTCCCTCCCATGAGGATGGGTAGTTCTTCCCTACATGTGTAAGACCTGACGTCCTTAGTGTGGTCTTCCTTCAGCCCTTTTGCCTTCACCCCACCTGGTTTTCTTAAGTTCGTTTTGGGCACATTTAATGTACTTCTAGTTCCTAGTGGTACTACATGTACCCAGGGCCTGTAAATTAAATGCTACTAGTGGGATTGCAGCACTGACTGTGCCACCCACTAAAGTAGCACTTTAAAACATGTCTGACCTGCCATGGTAGCCTGTAATAAAGTTTTAAGATGCCATTTCGACCTGGCAAATTAAACCTTGTCAGGCCTAAAACTTGCTTTCTAATACATATGTCACCCCTAAGGTAGGTAGACCCTAAACAGTCCATGGGGTAGTGTGCATTGTATTTTAAGTAGTACATGTGTTTTTAAGTTTTATATGTCCTGGTAGAGAAAAAACTCAAATTGTATTTTTCACTACTCTAAGACCTATCTCTCCTATAGGATAACATTGAGTTACTTTTTTCATTTCATAAATGCTAACTTTTGTTTGGGAACAGGTAGAAATATTGTGATTGGGTTCAAATTAATTTTAAATCTTTAACGGTAAAGTCTTATTTTAAATCACTATTCTGAAAATACAATTTTTAGAAAGTTATCACTGGGTGGAGGGAGGGCGCTTGGGCCACTTTGTCAGCAAGGCTAGGGCACCACCAGATTTGGAACAAAGAAACCAGTACTGACATTACTCTTTCAAAGAATTGTTTCTGGTGGTCACAAAATTGAATAAGCATGATCACATTTTATTTCCAACTTATTTTTCAATTACAATTCAATTTTTTGATAAAGCTGCCATAAACGTTAGAGCATCAAGGACATATTACAAACTGAGCAAATTTAATTTGATAGCCCATACATTTCATAAAACATACAATCCAAACATTGAAATATTTAATACACAAAACACAAACTAAAAAAAAAAATGAAACTGGAAAAAAACAATTGTCCCAGTCCTAATGTTTGACAACAGGAAGGGCCATTGTTAATTATGACAGTAATGTGGGCTCTCTCAACAGAAACAAATAATTTTGTGAAAGAGTAATATCAGTACTGGTTTGTTTTTGTTTCAAATTTTGAGAAAGTTGCCATTTTCTTGTCCTATTTGGTGCTTGCTTTCCGTGACCCTGCTGTTAAGCTCTGTATTTCCCTCCCAGACACTGAGACAAAGGGCTTAGGTGTGTGTGCAGAATGGGCCATCTTGCAGGACCGGTGGAGCTGTTCCCTGCCCCACCTGTATTTCAAAGACGTCTTGGAGCCTTGACCGGGAAAGGCAAGCAACTTACCAGAACCAGATGGGGGCAGCCTACAAGATTCCCCCACTTCAAAACTGGCACCAGGTATAAATATTATACCCTCAGACCGACTCTTCAGTTCACTCCTGGACCTGTGGAAGACTTCAGAAGCACTGCCTTGTTCTCCAGAGGCCTGTATGGCTTACCTAAACCCAGGACCGCCAGAGTGACTCCCAAGGTATAGTTGGCTCGTCTCCTGTGTTAGATATAGGGAGATATCCTGGCCAGAAACCTTGAACCCTGCACCTGACCTCTGCTGGAGTGAGCCTTAATACCCCCAAGTGGTGTCCCTCCTATCCTGCACCCTTGGAAGTGGTTATGGAGGTGCTGCTCCTGACTAACCCTAAAAGTTTGGTCTTTGAAAAATGTTCACCAAAAAGTGCCAAAAGAACCAACAGAAATCTGGGACCTCCCTGCCAGCCGATCCGCGAAAGGTAAATCTGTGGCTGTCCTGCTACTTTCTTCCCTGCAGCAGCAAATCTTGTTCAGCAGGCCATCTAAGCGATGGCATCGGACTTCGTGGACACTCCTTCGGCTTCAGCTTGTAGCTTCACCCCGCTGGAGGTTTTCCACTTCCAAACATATGTCTAAGTCCAAAGATAAAAATCTTCTCCCGCTCAACGGCAGCAGGCTCTCCATTGAGGACAATAACCTCCTCAGCCTGAGAGTCTAGCTTCTCCCGCTTTGGGCTTTTCCCCGCATTGTGACCACTTCACTGAAACTTCGTCCATCACTCCCCAGCGACGACACCTCCTCCTCAGCCTGCTGCTTTGTCCTGCTGAACTCTACCTTGTCCTGGACTTTTCTTCAGAATTTCTTATAGGTTGAAGGTAAGCCAAGACTAGGCCCAATCCGCTTTGTGTATCTGATCTGTGGTCGGCCTTAACCTTTGACTTTGCCCTGGTCTAGCGCGGTCAGATACCTGCAATTGGCGCTTTAATTAATTTATTTTTTGAGTTTTACGAGATACAAGAGCACATTAGTGCAGTGAAAATCAGTATACTGGAAACTAAAAAGATATGCAATAGTGCGAAACACGGAAACATAGTGCTTACATGGCATATCATGAACAGTGATGTGACATCCGTTACATGAAAAAGAAGAGCAACAATTGCTGCGCGTAACCTGCACAACAAGAACTGTGTAGAGGGGTAGGTTTGGAGGCAGACTTAGTCTGTTATGCATTATCAAATAACCGGTAGGGCTGGTAGAAGTTTGAACGTGGTGGAAGGGGTTGCAAAGGCAGGATGGGAAGGTGGGCTCGCTGTGTAACTATGGTATGTGGGATGTTGAAGGGGGCAGTGGGGAGTGGAACATGGGTTGGCATGGGCAGCAAGGAGTTATGAAAGGGTAGTTTGTGGTGAGCTCTTATGAGTGGGGCGCTGGGATGGAGAGTTCATGGAGTAAGATCATCCTGGGGCATGAGGTTGAGGAATTGGTAATAGCATGTCCCACTCCAGGGATAAATGGGTGTTTGCGGATGTGTCGTGCTTTTTCGTTGAAGAGGGCAGTTCCTTCGGCAGTCCCCCATTTGTGTACTGCGCCCTTCCAGGCAGAGCAGACTGGCCCGCCATTGCATTGTAAGCATCCTCTTGGCTAGTAATGGGGCCAGGCCAGCGAAGCGTGTGGGGACGGTGTCTCTTTCTGCGTTTGACAACAGAGGGCACAAGCCTTATATATATATATATATTCTACTCGCGGTCGCCAGTAGATAGTTATAGTTAGGACCTATTTTCCATAGGAAATTCACAACATTCTATTCCCAATAACTTTGGCGCCGGTTGACGAATCTTCGCGAAATTTCCAAAACTTATGGCCTGCTCCGGTCCGCTCCTATCCTGAAAGTTTCGGGGTGATTCGTCAAGTGGGGCCGAGAAAAAAGGGGGGTCCCAAAACGTGTTTCCCCATGCAATTTTCCATAGGAACCTTTAGTCGCAGCTACAGCTCGAACTGCTGAACGGAATTACACCAAATTTGGCAAAAAGGTAGCCCTTGGTTCAGAGTCGTGCCTTTTGGTTAAATGGTGTAAATCCGTTCAGTACTTCCTGAGAAAATCAAAAGTAAAACCACATATATCTATGGCCGCGGAGGGTCCGCGCACCCTGAGCGCACCTTCCCGATCACGAGCTGTATGCTAATTGGCTGTCAACACTCCAAACCAGGAAGTGTTGGCAGCCATCTTGTTCCTCGGTAGAACCGAGGCACAAGAAACAAGTGCGCAAAACGCAAAAAGGGGGCAGGGTAGAAACACCCTGACACCCTAGGCCTGCTTAGGGGGTCCCACAAGGACCCCAGGGCCAAAAAAAGCATTTTTCAAAAAAAAAAAATCGGCAGGATGCGCTTAGGATGCGCGGATCCCGCCGTGAAAAAAAAAACGAAGCGCAGGCTCCGCGCTCGTTATTTGGCCCACGGGTGGGCCAAGTCCCGGGGGCATGCGGGGTTTATAAAAATAAGGAGCGGGGGGGCCTCTAAGGCCCCCCCAAGCCCCGGGGACCGCCACCCCCCGGGGCTTTCAATTAAAAATGGTGCGGGAGGGCACTCGGCCCTCCCGCAGCCCCGGGACCGCCACCCCCGGGGCTTCTTTTTTAAAATTAAAATTACCTGTGTGGGGGGGCTCGAGCCCCCACACGCCCGAGGACCGCCACCTCCCGGGGAACTAAGAATTTGAATGTGGGTTCCGTTCGGACTCCCGAGCCCCGGGACCACCACCTCCCCGGGCTTTGCACATGTTGGGAGGGGGCCGCGCGGCCCCCTCCTGGAGCCCTTGATGGCCCTGGGGACCGCCACACCCCAAGGCTGGCTCCTGCAGTGTCCCGGGGTGCTCACCCCCGGGACACTGTAGTTTGCTATGGCAGGGCGGGAGCCTCGTGGCTCCCGCCCTGCCATAGCAAACTGCTGGGTTTTGGAAGAGAGAGCACGAAACCTGCTCTCTCTTCCAAAACCAAAGACTATTGCTTTCCACACGGGAGCTGCATCTTAGCAGCTCACCATGTGGAAAGCAATGCCGGCTCCCGAGGGACGCGGGGAGCCGGCTGGACCGTGGGGGATTGGGGACACCCCCACGGTCCCCAACGGAGAGGGCCAGCCCCGCGGGTTGGGGTCCCCGGGGCTACAAGTGGCCCGGGAAGGGGGCCACGCGGCCCCCTCCCCAAAAAAAACAAAGGCCGGCCCCGGGGGATGGGGTCCCCGGGGCCATAAGTGGCCTGAGGAGGGGGGCAACGCAGCCCCCCTCCAAAAGATTTTTTTTTAAAAAGGCCAAGCCCCGGGGGATGGGGTCCCCGGGGCAGATTAAGGCATTGGGAGGGGGGCCCAAATTTTTGGGTTTAAAAAAAAAAAAAAAAATTAGGGCAGGCCCTGGGGGATGGGGTCCCCAGGGCAAATAAATTACAAAAAGAAGGGGGCCACACAGCCTCCCTTAAAAATAAAAATAAAAGACCGGCATCGCGCCGAAGGCCACGCCCTCCTTGCAGCACTTCTACAAACGCGCCCCTGGCGCGTTTGCAGATGGGAGCGAATTCCCCTTGAATACTGGGGGTCCCTGGGGCCAACTAGCCCACCAGGAACCTCCAGTATGCATAGGGGCTGCGTTGCAGAGAGGTGTTCTGAGGCCACGCCCTTTTCACACCTCTCTGCAACGCAGCTCTGTGGCGCTTAATGGAGGTAGCTGGTGGACTAGTTGCACCCCAGGGACCCTCAGGATTCAAGGGGAGGTAATCCCCCGACTTAAAACGCGCCACGGGGCGCGTTTGCACAGTGGTGAAGGGAGGGGGCGGGGCCTGAGGTGACATGTGTGCAAACATGCCCTGTGGCGTGTTTTAAGTTGGGGGATTAAGTCCCCTTGAATCCTGAGGGTCCCTGGGGTCCAACTAGCCCACCAGGTACCTTCAGTAAGCGCCACAGAGCTGCATTGCAGAGAGGTGTAAAAAGGGGCATGGCCTCGGACCACCTCTCTGCAACGCAGGGCTGTGGCGCTTACTGGAAGTACCTGGTGGGCTAGTTGGGCCCCAGGGACCCTCAGGATTCAAGGTGACCTAATCCCCCAACTTAAAACGCGCCATGGGGCGCATTTGCACAGTGGTGAAGGGAGGGGGCGGGGCCTCAGGTGACATGTGCACAAACACGCCCTGTGGTGCGTTTTAAGTTGGGGAATTAATTCCCCTTGAATCCTGAGGGACCCTGGGGGCCAACTAGCCCACCAGGTACCTTCAGTAAGCAGAGAGGTGAAAAAAGGTGCGTGGCCTCGGAACGCCTCTCTGCAACTCAGCTCTGTGGTCCTAACTGTAGGTACCTGGGGGCTAGTTGGTCCCCAGGGACCCTCAGGAGTCAAGGGGACTTAATCCCGCAACTTAAAACGTGCCACGGGGCGCGTTTGCACACGTCACCTCAGGCCCCCCCCTCCCTTCACCACTGTGCAAACGCGCCCTGTAGCGTGTTTTAAGAGGTAGTTTTAATCCCCCTGCCCTATTATGTACTAGGGACTTACAGAGGAGGTCAGGCTAATCACAGGGGTACCCCAACGCATAGTGTTCCCTAGTGTATGTAGGTGTTTTCACTGTATTCTAAGTGTGTTTTAGCATAGCACTGGCTCTGGTTAGTCAGTCAGTTACCACCAGTACCCGTCTGAAAAAGTTGTGGGCACAGGATGATTTTGCAACAAGGCCTCTTTCTGCTCCTCTGTTGGTTCTTTCTGCACATCTTTTGCTTCTTCCTGCACTTTTCTTCGTCTTTGTGGACTTCTGTTGCTTCTTTCTGCATTTCTTTTGCTTCTTTCTGTACGTTTTTTCTTCTTTTTCACATGTCCTACCTCTGTAGGCATAGTTAGAAACTAGCATTTAAAAATCCTTTGAAATTCACTGAAAAAACCATAGGTTTTAGGGACAGTTATAGTTAGTTGGACATTGCACTCGTACAAAACCCGTGAAATTCCCCCGTTATAGTTAGTTCAGCTAACTATAACTCGCGCCCCGCAATGCACTGCTGATGACGTCACATATTACATCACTCATGACATGGTCAGTGACATCACTGATGACCTCACTGATGACATCTCAGATGACATCACTGATGACATCATCCATGTGATAATTTCATGCATCTTCTCACACCCTAATATTACTTTTGATACACCCACTCTAAATTACAGACTGACATTCTCATTACCATACACACTCCAATACCAATAACTACATACCCACTCACTGATTCTTAGGTCTACACACACACACATCTACTCACTCACCCGTACAGTCACTCATACTTACAGTCACTCAGTACAGGACTATCATATGCACTCAAAAACCTATATAAACACTCGCACACCGCCACTCATCCATAGAGGTACTCACACACCTAGTCAGTCATGCAAAAAATTATTCACACACCCATTTACTCACCTATACAGTTATACACACACCAGCTCACTTACTCATACAAATACTAGCACATTCTTAAGCTCTTATACAATAACTGATACAAGCACACACGCATCCATACAGCCACTCTCACAATCACACACACTCTCACTTATAGCCATTTAAATACTTTAACACACATACATACTGCCTTTTACATATGTAGTTACTCGCACATGTACCACTGAGATATACATTCACTCACTAACACACCCATACACACACTCACCCACCCAAGCAGTCCATCACAGATGCACTCTTGAAATCATGCACCCAGTGAATCACCCACTCACACATCTATGTACAGAGTCACACACACCCCACCCACACAAACACTCAGGCACCCATACAGATACTCAGACAACCAATCAATAACCCATATAGACACTCATGTAGCTATTCGCAAATCCATGCATCCACTTACACACCAACAGACAGACGGATACAGACATTCACACAGTTTTGTCACTAACCCATGCATTCAGTAAGATACGTTTAATCACTCACTTATAGACTCAGTCACGCACCTACTAAATCATCCATTCAGACACTTATACACCCACTCGTTCTTCAATACGCCTTTCCCTTAATATATTAAACATTTTAAACTTTACAGAAACAGTCACTGGATGATGTCATCAGTGATGTCATTTGAGATGTCATGAGTGATGTCACTGACCATGTCATGAGTGATGTAATGTGACGTCATCAGCAGTGCATTATGGGCGCGAGTTATAGTTAGCTGAACTAACTATAACGGGGAATTTCACGGGTTTTGTACGAGTGCAATGTCCAACTAACTATAACTTTCCCTAAAACCTATGGTTTTTTCAGTGAATATATATATATATATATATCACTTTTCCTCGTGATACATCCTGCTACTAGCGGAACAAAGACGAGTGCAGACCTCCAATGGTGCAAGTATTTTTTATTTTCAGTCTTCTGCCATAACGCGTTTCGGCCGTACAAGCGGCCTTGATCACATGACTGCGCCCAGCAAGACATCCCGCAATTTAAAGTGCCAGTGCTTAATTCATTCATGAAAATAGACAAAATACTCGGATCACTCCGAAAGTACCCGCTTAAATGCTT